>JAHLSL010000018.1:19896231-19934351 GCA_025920805.1 Petroica traversi | reverse complement strand
CCCCAACAGAAGGTGACAGACATGGGCTCTCCAAGGCCATTTCCACAAGCATCAGAAAGTGCTGCACAATTTACTCCACACAATTAATGTACAAGATCCACAAGGCCCATCATTATCGCACCAGTTCTGTGGCAGATTCTGGACATAATGTACATTCTATAGGAGAGGAATCTCAGAAATATTCTACAGCAAATTTAGTATTATTGGATATTTAGCAATGATTGTCTTGTGCTTTCATACAGATTTGATATAAGGTTATCAGCAAACTGTACAACATCAATATTCACGGGTACAGTCAAGATAACACTGCCAGTTCACTCTGAACTTTATTTTTGCAATTAGCAACACTCCCACCAAAAAAAAAAAACAACCCAACCTCAAAAAAACCCCACCAATTCACCCAGGTCCCCTTAACTCTGAAATATGAGCTCTTTTAAGACTACAGAAGTCATGAACTTGACATTGTCACAAGGTGCTTAGGCAATACTTGCCTAAGTAGAACAAAAAATCCCCACCCAATCAATGACTCAAGCTGCATCAGCAAAAAAGGGAATTTCTTTGCAAAATGGAAGTTCAGATAGAGCAGAAACTCAAAAACCAGTCACCTAAATAAAGGAACACTGAGATTAAATAGTACCTTTTGTCTGTTGACTCTTGTTGGATTTCTTATCATCAGTGTGAATTACAACAAGGACAAAAAAGACTGAATTTGGTTAGCAGAAGACTGGATTGTAAAGGATCAATGAGCTAGACTTCAGCCCTTCCCATTTCCCCCCTCCCGCAAAATACAGGGTTTGGAAAAATAAGCAGTGTTTATTTACTAACAATGACATAAAATACATCTTAATATATTTTTATTTCTTTACAAATTAAAAGATGCATTGGAAAAACAAGTGAAGAAAATGAAAGGTTCATTCATGATTTCATTTCCACCCCCACACCCCCCCAATATTAATACTAGAAATTAGTATTTGTGGAAGTCTGTGGTTGCTGTGCATTATATTCCTGGGAAGTTCTTTTTTTTTCCCCTCTGATTAAAAATCCTCTAGATTTTTTGGTTGGAGGCAGTACGTGGAGTAAAAAGTCAGCCACATTCATACAAAAACGCTGAAAGTTCTGTCAACTACATCTTGAAAGAGTTTCTCCATTACAATTGTCATGTTCCCCTTTCTGTGTAGTGATGGGAGGGAAGACAAACTAGCAGCATTAGAAGAAAAATGGATTTATATACACGCTACAGGATATGGGACTAAAACCACAGCCAGATGTTTTTCTGATCTTAACAAGGACTCTCCTATGAAATATCAAGCCCAGATAATGTTCTCTAATCCATCCACATTCTTCCTTTCACTTTTAGTGCTATTGGTAGCTTAAACTCCTGGGTACTGGAAGAACACCTGTTAAGTGTTCAAGCCCCCTTGAAAAGTGGTAAAATATACAAGCCCCCTTTCAAAAGTGAATAAACTAAGCCCTTAGAATTCTGAATTTGATTACACTAGCTCCCTCTTCACAGGAGTCTTTTCATCCACCCTTGCAAAATGGAGCAGCAGAGCAGCCGAAGTGGATGGACTAATCTGTCTGAGGTATTTTAGTTTAACAAACAGGCCTATAAAAGGTTTTGTGCAAGCTGATCAGTAGATAGAATGTGGAGGGTATAAACATCCAGTAATGGAACTCTTTGCTATGGCCCAGGTGCTGTCAATAACCGAAATCAGGTACTTGCAATACCTATTACAGTACAGGCTAAATCTTAAGGGTTTGTAGCCCCTTCCTTGTACTCCAGGGTACAAAGCAATCTTCAATTCACATCAGTATAAATCAAATTCCTGCTTGTTTGCTATGATTCACAAAAATATGGTTGAAAATGGCCACTTCCTTATAATCCAGTTCCTACACAGGCCCCCATCACCTTGTTAAAAGTATTTTCTGCCTAAGGTTAAGAAGCTTTTGTTCCCACCACCATCTGACAGATAGGTTAACTCTGCAGGAGAGGTCAATGGAACATGGATTGAGTAGGACAATACAGAGCTGTGCAATGAGAAGGAAAAGAGTCACCACACATGTCAACAGGAAGTACCATCTCTACCCCTACACTGTCCAGAAGCTGTTCCTTTTTGCCCACTTAACTATTGATTACTCCATTACAGTTCTGCACAGCAACTTATAGTACAGGGGATTGTGGAGAGAAATTTGCCCTGCTGCCTTCCTGGCTTACCACTCGTTTCATTTTCCATGGCTTTCTGGTTCAGACAGCCACATGATACATCTGTGCTCTGACAGATCATGTTTCCCTCTTTAGAGGAGACACAAAATGTTTGGCTGCTCCAGCTCCCATCACCTGACCTGCCTCTTCTCCTCCCCACTTGTGCATCCTCTTCACACTTGGAGCATGCACACGCACCCACACAAATGCACAGCAGCTACCAGAAGTTTGGAAGAGTTATCGCTTTTTCACCCAATGTTGAATCATGTACAGTGAACTGAAAAAAACCCTACATTCATTACAACAGGATTAGCGAGCATGGGGTGGGGTGGGGGGTGAACTCCTGCCAAGCACAGGAAACAATTTAGATGCAAATAAAAGACCTGGTATCAAAGGCCTTTTTTTTTTTTTTTAGCCCTCACCAGGAAAATATTTCATCTCTCATATGGGATTGGGAAAGGTTGAAAGGATTTCTGCTTATGCAATGTGTATTAAAAATTATGGAATTGTACAGATTTCTATGATGTCCTTTTGGAGGGCGCTGGGCCTTCTGATCAGGTCATTAGTGGAGACTGAAATGTCACTGCTGAGTTCTAGCACCACTCACTCCTCTAGCTCAGTAGCTGCCGAATCTCCTTGTGCATGTGACACAGGAAGTCCACATATGAAGCCCCCCCCACTCAGGCTCTTGTCCTCCACTAGAAAGTGCTTGAACAGCATTTCCAGCTTATCTTCTTGCTTCACAATTATCAACTACAAAAAAAACCAAACAAAACAAGAACAAAACCAACAGTGAGTAGCTGTTAAAATTAATCTTCATGAGGAAAACAGCAAAAACTAAATGGCTCAAAGTCCCAAAGATAAACAGAATCACAGTGTATATGGCTTATGTGCTTTGGTTTCTGTAACTCAGCTGGGTTAAGCCTCAGTCCTTTCTAAACAGAAGGAAAATATCATATATGTGGTTCATACAGTAGTGTATTGTAGTAGGTCTGAAAAAAATAAATTTTAGAACTATTGTAAGCACAAAACTCCAAAACTATTGAAATTTATTTTAAGATTCTTGAAAACTTTCAATAATATATATGACATTGGGAAGAATAAGTACAGCACAGCAGCACTACCAGGCATCACCTGACTCCACTAAGAGGGAAAGGGATTTAAAGCTGTAAATGTGGGACATTTTTACCTTCATGTAGCGGGATCTTTGCCCTTGAAGCATATCAACAATAGATCGTACTTTCTTTGAAAAGGGGTTTTCCAAGACTGGCAGGGTACTCTGGAATGAAAGACATCCAATCCCATTAGTCTTGGGAAGTAGAGCAATTTAAACAAAAGTTTTGGCATACTGTATATTGGAAGAGAAATATCTATCCCCATTAGCATACAATCTCTTTGACTTCAACTACTTACAAGAGAATATAACAAGAAATCAGAATTAAAGGTCAATTATTTATTCCATTTAGATATCAGCTGGTCTCTTCACTGTTAATGATATGACTTTTCAAATAAACCTAGGCAAAAGCATGCCTGACATGCCCAGACTATCAGCATTTCCACTAATTTCACACATCTGTGCTTCTCTGATTTCTACTATAAAAAAATGTAACACTATTTTCTCTACTGGCTTTCTCATTGCTTCAAGTTTTTGGTGACTATCAGAAACTCTAGCTCCCACACTGCCACCCAGCTCACCAAGGCATTGCTAATTTGACTGAAGGATGACACTCCAAAGAGGCTCTGGATCAGGCTTTGCTGCACGCTGACTCCCACCCACACGAAGATGTTCAGCCCATTCTCCAGCAGGTAAATGTCCCCCTTGGAGAGACGCTCCTCAGAGTTCCGAATGGCTGCTGGCAAGGAATCACTGTCAACATCTGCTTTGGTCTGTTTCACAGGGAAATAAAAATTAAAGTAAAATCAAGGTTATAAAACAAGAACATCTTATGAAGTCCTAAAAATTCCTGCCACGAAGAGCCCAATGATATTTTCATTTCTAGTACTTGTAAGACAGCAATAATTGTGACTGAAATTGTATCTTCCTGAGTTTTCTTACTCAAAGTGACACGCAAGCAGATCAGAGACTCTTGGTCAGCAAAAGAGAACATAAGGCTTCTGTGAAAAGACTCAAGTCCAAATATCACCTCCTGGAGTAGGCATGTAATTAGTTTGTAGTATTATTCCAGCAACTATGGTAATAAAAAGTCAGAACAGTACATAGTGTTACCTTGTAATGATGAAAATTACTACAAAAAGTTGTAAGCTTTAGGACTGTTTAAAAAAACAATGAAAGAGTCAAAAGTGTCTTCTTTGTCACTAGTCATATGCTTGCAGCTCAGGAAACACGTAACGCCCAAGAAATTCACAAGAAACAGTAATGCTGAGTAAAATTAAGTGAAATATCCCAACACATGGCAGATCCCCAAATACTTCTCAAATCACTTTCCTCACAAAAACATAAACACCAGTCCTTAAGATGAGTCAATGAGAAAACAGCAAGCCTCAAGTGCTAAGAATATATTGAATTACTCACCAGGGGCAGAAGCCTGGGATAGAAGAAAACATTTGTTTCAGCCACATCCATGGATGTCACTAACTGACGGATGTAGGCACGGTCATCCGTTGTGACCTCTGGGCCAGGCTGAAGGACATCACTCTTCAACACACAGTTCAAGTACACAGGAAGCAGCTTCATGCATTCGGGGAGGATGAGCTAAAAGGCACAAGCAGACAGAAGCTGTTCAGCTGTCTTGCTGAATAAGCTTACGTTTGACAAAATGAGGCTTGCATGAACCAACAAAGTGTGGTACAGCCGTGAGGAGTGAAAGCTGATATTCTACTTATATCATGGATTGCAAAAGAAACATAAAAGCTATCCCTGAAGCAGGCAGTGCTCCCTGGGTTCCAGACAGATGTTCAAGAAGCCATTCCCAACTGCAGTTTTACTTTTAGCAGTGTCTCTACTTTCCTGAGTCTGCTCTTTGCAAGTTTCTGCTGAGCAAAGGAATTGACTTTTTTTGAGCAGGCCAAGTAGGAAGAAGTGGTCATTGCTTTTTAATTTCTGAGCCTGGGATTCAAGTGAAAGCCCTGGAGTTTACCTGGCCAGCAGAAGAGGGACTAGCACAGTTCTTTCGATAGCAGGCTAGGATCTGGGCACACTGGTTGATCAGTGCATCTCGTACAGTCTTCACTGGACTACTCAGGACCCCACGATATGCTGCACAGAGAGAGGAAAGAGATGGACTGCTGTCAAGTGATTGCTCATTAACTGCAAAACCCCAACACTACTTCCATAAAGGAAACCTAAAGAGCTATTGTTTATAGAAGCCTTTATCCTTCTTGCTTCAAACGTGTAAGAAAGAAAAGCTGTATTTCTACCAAAAACCTGAAGAAGCTCATTTACTCCATTTTATTACATAATCTCAAAATCTCTATCACCCATGTACTTAAAATATACTTATCATAATTGAATGTATGGGGTTGTATAAAAACTCCTTTTACAGACTAGCCATCTTCCATTAATGGTCTGAAAATCGACTGTTTCTTTCATTTTAATAGCAATAAACATACACAACTCTCAATCTCTGTTGGCTTTCTAGGCTTTTACTGCAAACTAGAAAGAGTAAATAGAGTACAGTGAATAAGTGTGACATTTAACCCATATCTATGAACAAAAGCCACAATTTCCTATTGCCAGAGCAAAATTCTGCAACAGTTAAGAAATGAACTAAAACAGCCCAAAAATAGATACAAAGATAAATTCAGACAGCTGGCAGTACAAACTGTTATTAAAAACATTTAGAAACGCATTTGTATGAAGAATAAGCCTACACCCTCCATCTGTACCTCTGGTCCTAAGCAGTAACACAACCATCCCAGCTTGATGCTCTTTCCCATAACTGACTGAAGTATCAGAACTGCCACTTGACATTTGAAGCAGGAAGAATAAAACAGGTGTCATGGGGTGACCAAACAAGCATTTCAGCAGCAGCCAAAAGCTGCAGTTCTGGTTTCCATATTTACCCTTACCATACTTAGCCAAGTAGTTGATGAGGGTGTCGGTCTCACAGTTGCGATAGAGGTCAGCAAGCTGCGTGCAGCAGTTCAGGGAGAGGTTGTGAATGCGGAGCCGCCGCTGTCCTGCACAACTTGTGTACAACAGAGCACACTGCAGAGACAAACATGTCAGGAGACAGAGAAATGAGGTCCTTCTACATTAAGGGCAGGGTAAGAATACACTTCATTAAAAGCTAGGACTCAGATGCATAAACAAATAAGGTAACTACGTAAAAGACTTGTACAATAAGCAAACAGTACATGCTAAGAATCAGGGTCAATGAGAAGTAACAATTTCAGCAGTTTTATCAGGCGACCTGGTCTTAGAAAATATGACTGTAGTTTGAAGAAGTCTAGGTCACCCTCAGAACAAGTATGCTGGAAGATTAAGGGTATGGTAAGGTGCAGAAAGAAAGAACAAACAAGTCCTTGAAGAAGTGTCCAATAATTCAGTTCAATTGTCAACTCACTTGGTCTACAAAGCCTCCCCCCTCACCTGAAGCAGTGCACCACTGTCTTCACTCAATTTATCATCGTGCTTGAATTCCACTGTGATTGTTTTATCACAGTCCAGACCTGCCATCTCTACATCAGTTGTGTTGCTCATATAGAAAGCTCCAAAAAAGTCAGTTGCTCTAATACCTAAAAGAGAGCAAAACCCAATATGAACTACCATTTTCAACAGAATAACAAGACAGCCAGCCATTTGACCCTGTCACCAAGTCATCCTGACAGATTTCAGCATGTCTCTTTGCAGTCTCAACAAAAGTCTTAGATTTCCAGAACTTCAGCATAGCTTTTGGGCTAGCCTAGTCACCATGTGTTTTAGATGATGGGAAAATTTCTTTCTTCCCATGAGAGATGCTTGAAGTGGTCAATTTGTGAAGATTCCTCCATGCTAACACCCACCTGTGCTTGTGCGCACTCTCATTACAGCATCAAATCCCACTTCTTTCTGGACATCCCTTCTCAAATCATTCAGGAATCTGTACTGGTCTGTCTCCAGCTAGAAGGCAAGCAGTAATTGAAGTTTCACACTTACATAAATCAGATGGGCTTCACAAACCATAAAGAAATTTAAAAGCAGATACTACCTCCTGCAGTCTTACTTTAAAAGTCAGCCATACCAGGCTTAGTGGCCTGCTAATAAAATACTGTGCTAAGAGGTAACAGCCTAGTTCTTCCTGCTGGGTTTTGTTTTAGCAGAGATGTTTATATAAAGACACGAAGCCACCAAATAATTTTGCTGATTATCTTAAAATCTAAGAAGACATTTACTTCCAAAGAAGTACTTCTTCACTATGGTTCCCACTACGAAAACAGGAATTGTCAGCTAAAAAATACTTGGATCAGACAGTCACTCCTACCTGGAAATACGCATACTTATAAATGGAGCCTCCCGTCTGGTAAGGTACCACACCCAGAGTCGCCACATCCAAATACTGGTTTGGAAACAGGAACAGATCCACACAGCAGCCCTGGGCCACACAGTCCTTGGCCAAGTTGTTGTAAAAGCTTGTCTGTGGCTGAAACAAAGTCTAAGAAAGGAAATCAGAGATGACATCAGAAGTTTGTGCAGGAAAAGGGAAGCGAGATCCAGTTTACAGTCCCAGTAATACTCTTTTATATTTTAAGTCTTTCTTCAGGGAAATTAGAATAATCTAAGTTCTCCCTGACTCTGCCTTTGAAGAACTGTTAATCATAATGAAAATTACTACACATTTTGCTTTAATTGTAAAGTCAGTACATTGACTTTAACCCAGATTTGGTATTTTACCCTGTGTAATAATCCAGAGCTAACTCTTCATGTTCTCAGACTAGAGCTGTCCCTATGATGTCAAGTCTCCACAGCCCTGCTTGGGAGCAGAAGTTAAAAGTGGAATGTTAAAAGATATTAGCTAGGGCAGTCACAGTATATGCTGCCCTTGTAATTTTTAAAATGCTGTTTCGGTTATTTTATTCCATAAGAGCATAATATACACCCTTATGTAAGGATCATGCAAACCATTATTACCTTCTCCTTATCTGTGTTGATGAGTTTTCTATCATCCCTGTTCTTTAACTTCCCTGGGGCCTCTGCGATGGGCAGAGAGGTGTGGAAAATGAAGAGCTTGCCAGCACATTCAGCTGCCTGCAGGAAAGTGAGTGCAATAACAGAGGTTAGAAACATTCACAACAATTGTACAGGGAGCTGTGATTCAAGAACAAATACTTAAGCAACCTCATCACTCTTTTTATGTCAGGGTGACTCTACCAGACACACAGGCTCACTGTCACTTGGTTGCATGACTGGTGTCCAACGGAGGGAGCACAAATAACCAGTCAGTTACAGGAGAGCAAGTTTGAGTTCTTCTGGATTTCTGCTAATTCCACAGCAGGGAGAAAAGGACTTGATCCAAGGAGACAGAAGAGGTAAGCACGACCCAGATACAAAAGGTTTTCTGCAAATGTGTTGCACTGTCTTCTTCCCTGATTTGCAGCTACTGAGTTTATGGAAAAAAGTCACAGAAATGGCACAAAATTTTGAAATCTGAGCTTCAACCAATCAGTAATTTTAAATCAAGACCCTATGCCAACACTAGCTAATGTTTAATAGGTTATTTTCTCTGACATATGCAGTATGTAAAAAGTCAATTGCCAATTTTTTACTACTTCTTGATTGAACAACTGCAATGAAAACTGAGTTTAAGAGAGACTTATAAGGATCATTCCCCCTGTACTCAGCACTGGTGAGGCTACACCTTGACATTTTTGGCCCTTCACTACAAGGACTTTGAGATGCTGTAGCATGTTCAGAGAAGGGCTATGGAGCTGGTGAAGGGTCTGGAGCACAGTTCTTGCTTGAAGATTGAGTGAGGGACTTGGCAGTGCTGGTTAAATCTGGGCTTATTGTAAAAGCCTTTGCCAGCTAAAATGATTCTCTGACTGACATGACAGACAAATAGAGTTGTGTCGACGGTTTGGGGTGAAGAGATACAGGCAATCAATTTGATCAGTAGATACAAGTCAGAGTTAAATCATGCATGTAATTATGTCTGGATGAAGTACTAGAATGGAAGAACTTTCGGAAAGGTTTACTTGGTTAGCACATGGCTGCAGGCAACTTCAACAGGTCATATTCTCTCCTTTTATTTAAGATTCTACCAGAGTAATGGATTAAAAAGACACCAAACTATGGAATACTTCAATGAGATTTAACAGACTTGAGGACTTGGTTTATTAATGCTGGAGGGTCTTTTTTCCTGTAGGCTCTGTAAACTGTTTAAAGCAAAACCCAGACAGAAACTGAGAGTAAGCATGCTCTTGCACTTTGAAAAAAATTACTTAAAATTGGGTAAAAAACATACAGATAGCTACACAAAACAGAAGGTTCATGCACTTCAAGAATGAGCCAGATATTCCCTACATGTAGTGCATCTACTACAAGGAGCTTACACAATCTTTAGAACTGTCTTATTACTGTGTGTTAACAGATTATGAACTTCAGAGTACTTGGCTGAAAACAATATGCCATAACAATGCATTTACTAACCTTCAGTGCCTCCAGCCCTGCTTGAATCACAGGTGCAAAAACAGTTTCTGTTTCTCTTGTGTCTGCAAACATTTCTGGAATCTGATCCAGCAAACTAGCAAAGAACAAGAAAAAAAAAGAGGAATTCAAGATCCCATTTAATAAGAAGAGCCACACAGTTGTAGTTGATGATCTCTAAGAGTGAGATGGGTTACACAGAAGTCCATAACATGTCTGCAAATTTGCGTAAGTTTTACAACATTTGGTATCTCATCTGTGAAAAAAATGCTGTATTGTTCTTCATTGGCTTCTCTCGCCCATATCCTCAGTGCCTCCTGTAGAGCCTCAACTGATGCCTGTTCTACAGCTCTTCTGTATTTCTTCTCTTTTAATGGACTCCAATATACTCAGGTAAGTAAATTCTTAGGAAATACTAGTGACACTTGGCCTCTGCCAACCATCTTGTATACTATTCAAATATTTATAGGTTTAACTCACAGTTTGGTATTAAGGCTTGTTTAATGCATTACAAAACAGTCTAAAAACTCTCTAAAAACATGCAATTCCAGCCCAAAATGTAGTTAGCTACACATCATAGATTAATTACAGTTCAAGTGCCATGGGAAACAGTTTGCCAAAACCTCACTAACTTCCTTCTTTCCTTTCAGATTTCATCTTCTCTATCCCACTTACTCTTTTTTCTCCACAGAACCAAAATTGGACATCTATGTTGTCTCAGTTTGCAGTTATTTAAGCAGTTGCCTTAAAGACAGTGATTCTGTTCTCCTACAGCTTTCACTCTGCATCATCGCAGTTGCGTTTTGTTGTGGCTTTGTTTTGGGTGGGTTTTTTTGCTTGCTTTTTGTTGGGTTGTGTTTTTCTCCACAGAAATTCCCTTCTGCACTAATTTCCCTGATGTATGCCTTCTGCCAAACTGGACTATGAGCCAAATAATCCCTTAGCCCTTCAATTTCCCCATCCTACTTTGCCAGCTTAATATCAAAGAGTAAGTTAAAACACATGGAGTGACTTAACACAACAATTAAGCATACAACATTTGAATCTACCAAATAAGTATTTTACTGTACACATTGTAAATAATTTTATATTACCTGACAATAACTGTCCTAGACTCATTCACATTCACCAGAAAACCATCAAGGAGTGGCACAAACATATCTGCCACATCTGAGACCACCATCATTTGTGGCTGTGCCAGCGAGCTCTTCACGTTATAGAAGTGTAACACTTTGTTGTAGGTGACAAAGCCTACTCGAATGGCTGATTCCTCCATGTTCCCTTCCCTGAAAGAGATGGAGTTGCCTTCACATCCAAGAAGATAGGGAAACAATTACACATAACACATTAAGGGAAAAAGGAGTGAAGTTAAATTTATTTTCACCTAGAAGGGTATCACGAAAGATGTTCCGCATTGTCTTTTTCTGAAGAAAAGCTTGACAGGTTTATCAAATAATTTTTAAATTTCTAGCATTTTTAAAGAGAAAAAGTAAAAGCCATCCCCCATTTTTATTGACTACAGTAGTTCACAATATACCTACCTGGGCAGATAATCTAGGAGTGACTTCAATTCTTCACATATTAGCCTCACTAAGCCACTCTTCACAGCATTGTAAGACACATCAATCATAAAAATGAAAGCAGGTGGACTGGGAAACTTGTTATTCTGTGGAAGACAGGGAAGAAATCACACTATTGCCATGTAATGCTCACATAACAGCTCCCTAACACAGATAAATCACTGCTGGTCAAAACTCAGGTGCTTTCATGTACCCCAGTAAGCATGAGCAGCAGCTGTTTTGTCAGCCTGCTCTCCTGTTAGTTTCCAGCTAACAGACATGTTAGTAATCATGTAATCATACTGTGTTTGAAATGGACTGGTGTTAAATGCTATAGACTGACTTTACCATTGATCAGAGAAGAACAGTTCAACTAAATAATCCATTTACATGACTAGGCTAGATTGAAAAAGTACACAGGGAAGATTTCTGTCAGTCCTCAAGACTTTGGAACCTGACCAGACTTGTCATAGGTGATTCCATCAATATAAAGTAAAAGATTTTCCTCTCCAAGGATGACATTATCCTCCTTAAAAAAAAAAATCAGGCTTTCTTTGGGAATGAAAAACTTGTTTTAGTCAATAATTTTCTGAAGTCTATGTGTCAGACTGAAAATACTCAGAACAAAAGCAAACAGAAGAGCTTTCAAAAAAGCTGAGAAGATCGTGCCTCGTTTGATTCAAAATTCTTCTTATGATGTTAGAAAATAATTGGACCTTTTGTCTTAACTCAAAGTAGAGCACAGGCATTAGAAGGCAACCAGTATCAACTCGCCACATTTAGACACCTATTTTCTCAGTATAATATTTCAGCAGAGGTGTAAGCTGCTTTAACAAATACCTTGCACATATTTTCCCTATTCCTTAGAAATTAATTATTATATAAATCTTCAATTTAAAAGCAAATCAGCTTTGAAAATACACATTTCCACACTATTCTTGTGCTTTTAATAATTATGGTTGTATTTGAAATTCAAGTTCAATAGGTAAGGTGAACCTCTCCTACAATCCCTTTTTCTGCCAAGGACTACTGCCCAAGAGTCCCTTCTGCAGAATTCCTAAAGCAAGTGCAGTTATAGCTGCTTATATAGCTCCAGAAAAAAAAGTTACAGAGACAGCTATTAAATTATATTATGTCATGTGTGATCAGGACCTCCTCTGGGTTTTGGAAGTAAGCAGATAAGCATGTTATTTTACTCAACAAAGAGGTTTGGATTAATGCTGTTAATTAGCTCTGCCAGCTAGAAATCAGCCCCAGAGAATATCTTTCTTAGTTTCAAGAAAATAGTCTTTTTACTCAGAAGCAAAATAAATTCAGCAATAAAGATGTACTACTCTACCTTGCAATAGTCAACTGTTGCTAGGAACTCATACGACCCCAGGGATAGCTCAGGTCGGTCATAGAAATCTACTCGCTTTCCAGTATGATCCAAATGTTGGAAGTAGTGAGGTGGCACTGGGAAAGGAAAAGTCATTAAGCTCAGTGACAGGCCCATAATAAACTCTGTGACTACAGAGCCAACACGACAACAGCTGTTTCAAACAAAACTCCAGGAAAGTGAAGTTGCACTCTGGGCTAGCACACAACTACTAAAATATTAATGCAATTTAAGAATATCGTTAAAGCAAAAAAATACAAACTAATTCCAGTTTGTCTCATGCACCAGACAGCACATAGTATAATTACTGTTATACTTTACTTGAAATCTCCTTTCCACTCTCATTTTACATTTCATATCAAAAACATCACTACAATACCCTTTCAGGACTATTCTGAAGCATCTGGTCCAAAGATAAAATATAACGACTCTGTATAAGTAGTAACTAATTACTTAAAAGTGAGTTTGTGGCAAACTACAGACTACATAATTACTGATTCAAATCAGGCTTACTAAAACACTGAGCTCCTTATTTTGCCATATGAGTTAGTTTTCCCTTCCCATGCAGCACAAGAGCAAAGCCTCCAGGCACTCTCACGTGCAGAGGCTGCCATAATCTTTTTATCACAATACACAGAGCACTTCTCACAGTGGATTAAGGAGGAGGAACAGAAGTGTAACCACATGTCCAGCACCCAGAACTTTTGTGCTGGTACAAGGTATCAGAAAATAAAATTGGAGTTAAGCTAAATTTTTGTCTACAAAAGTGAGCTTCAGAAACAGTGTTTCCTTTGTGTCCCAAGAAACTCCATCCAGCAGAGCTGCTCCGGTGACAAAACATATTCCAGCTATAGCTGTCTATATAGCTCCAGGGGAAATTAAAATGAGATTACCTACAATGACATTGCTCACCACATTCAAACTACTCTAAACATTCCAAGTTTCAAAAGTTCAGAAGAAAACAGTGATATCATTAAGACTATATATAAGCATCTATCACTCTTGTCTCCAAGTACACATCCTGCTCAAGATGAATTGCCTGATGGTTTTTGCAGAGAAAACCAAAATTGTTCTCAAGTTTTAGGTGCAACTACATTGTGTTTTCACAGTATTGCTTTCATCAGCAGTCTCTCAGCATCCCTCCCCTTTTTGCCTCAGGTACAGCCCTTCATACAGCTGCTGAGTGAGCAGGACAGGGAATGTATGCAGACAGAAAATCACCAGACAAAACTGGTTTTTAAAGCTGGCAATTTCTAATCCCCATTTTGATTAGTACAAACAGTTGTACAGCATAACTGAGGAGGTAAGAAGAGTCCATTAAAAACCATCAGTGCTACCAAATGGAACACTGAAAACATTATCATAAGGTTTGTTGTACCTTACATTCCACTATGCCTTCAAAACAGACCTACAAATGTTGTTCTATGAGCAGCTCATGGTGAATTCTACTTAAAAGGAACCATGTTTTGTACTAACTTAGAAGAGCAACTAATATTAGCTGGCCTGTACTGAACTCTCTTATTCAGCTGTAGCAGATTTAACTGCAGTCTCACCTCTAGGGAGAGTTTGTGAGAGAAAAAAGGCGTTGTGAAAAAAAAAAATCCTAACACATGCTACTGACTAGATCTGTATCTCAGTCTGTTCAAAAACCCCATACTTTTGAAACACCCTAAGAAATACAACAGTCTTTAAACCACTAGGCATTATGATACAAATACCTCACATAAAAATTTGCTGCAATACTACTATGCATAAGCACCTTTAGGAACACAATTTCAGAACTGAACACTGAACGTGCCTTCCAGTAATTTTTTGCAAGACTAGTCACATACTAAATCACAGTGCTCATTATAAATGATCATAACATCATAAAGATTTGCCTGCATCTTGTTCTAAGACCTTTCCAGTAGAACCCAGAGATGATTTCCAGAAGAAACCTTACCCTCAGTGACACAGCTGCAGAAACAACACTGGAACCTCCTTCCACCTTCAATGAATTGCATAAAAGGGCACATGTAAGCTTTGCACCTATTACATCGGACAGGACCGGATTCCCCATGGTCTACCAAATAAGGAAGGGTCTGTGGAAGCAAGAGAAAAAACATGAAAGAAAAGGTCTCATGATGATGAGAAAGCTTTAAGCTCTGCATTGTGTGGTCATTTCTATCTCCCTGTATATGACATAGGATTTGGCAGCTTTGGGAGAGAGTGCAGGGGATGTGAGAAGCCTGAACAAGTATTTTGTAAGTGTTTTTCAATGCAAGCTCTAGCACAGCAGTACTCTGTGAGTTAGAGTCATTGATGTGCCATCCCACCTAGAAGTAGCTTGCTTGAAGAACACGACCACATTGCACCACCAGCTGTATCTCAAGTGAATACAAAAGACTCAAAGTGTCCCTTCACTTTTATCTCTTCCCTAGCAAGCTTTTTGACAAAAGCCAAGCCAGTCATTACATTCTGTATATTCAAAAATATAGAGTATCTACCTTAAAAAAAAAATCCATCTGGTAAGACTTATTTTTGAATTCCATCATGAAATACATTATAATCAAAAGCTCTTACTGTCTTGACCCCACTGTACAGCAAGTCCTCCAAACTGTTACATAGTAACACCGTTTTTGAACTATTACTTTTATGTTCTTTTTGCACCCAAACCAGAATAAGATGTTTGGCAACTTCTGCAGCTTCTCAACATCAGAATGAGCAGGAAGCACTTTAAAATGAGACAGAACTCATGCAAGTTTTAAGCTGCATTCATAGCTCAAAGCACCTTTTGTAACTAAGAACTTAGCTAAAAAAAATTAACTACTTATTTTTAAATTTTCTGCTAATAAAGGTGCCTGGTCTTAATTCTCTCAGTTACCCTAAATCCATGATCATGTTTAAGAAACAGCATAATCACTGAACAGAAGATGAGCAAATGCTCCAGTCACTTAATGCCACATTCCTCTTAATGCCACAGATGTGTTATGTCTATTCACTCAACCCCACTAATCATTTAATGACAGTACAATGGATTTGCAGCCAGCATTTCTCATTTCCTATGGCCCAAGCTAACCTCTTCAGAGGAAACAAATGGCCAAGTTTTCTGACTGGCAGGCAATGTTATTGTACTTCAGCACAATTAACACAACTTTCTTTTCCTCAGCCTCTCCCTCTGCAACATGTAAACAAACTACAAGGGTGCTGGAAACAGGCAACACTATACATAATTTGTCATTAACCACTTACTCCCAGAGGACAGAGATACTTCTTTCCAAAGCCTCAAGCTTGATTTTCTGAACAGTGTATAACATGTGGCAAAGGTCCTGGATTTGGCAACCAGGTGGTGAATTCTTATATATCCTAAATTTATCTGAAAGCTTTAGTTTCGTAAGATATTATTTTCATGGAACATTTATCCTTTCATTACTTGTGTGTAAAGCCTTAGCTCTATTTACAGTCTGTTGCTCTGAATAGCTGAGTCTTCATCTGTTGGAAGGGCCCCTCCACAGTGAGTTTGCCCTTGCCAAAAAGAACTTCCAAATACTAGAAGCTGACTGGTCTCCAGGGCAACTTTCCAATCCTAGCCATTTTTTTTTCTGGACATGACAAGCATTTGTTCAAAGCATAAATACACCAGGAGAACAAACAAGTATTATTTGTAAAGTTTCTCTAAAAATGAATAACTCCACAAGCCTCTAAGTTTCTCAAGTAAGATCTCATTCTCCTATTGTGTTCCTTTTAAACTTCAGCCACAGATCAGTTTTATCATAAACCCGCTTTTAAAATTCAAACCATAGTTTAGGAACACTAATGAAATGCAACAGGAAAAAAAACACCCTTAAAAGACCAAAGGAAATTGCTTTCCTCAGCAGATGCTACACATAGGTTTAACAGGGGACAGAACACTGCAGATTATATATATTCAAATTCAGCAAGACTATTGGTCTTTATGTCACTGCTCCAAGCAGGCTAACACCATGCAGTAGCCAGAGTATTCAGGTTACTTAAAAAATGTCCAACTCTGTCAAAGTCTCCAAACTTTCATGTTCTCAGCAACCAAATACAAGTGGGTAAAAGGCTAAACACCCACATAGAACACCTAGAAGGAAATAAGTGCTGCAAAGAGAAAGGGCAGAAATACAAGTGCAGCTCAGTAGTGACCAGTACTCAGTGTTGTGCTGCCATCCCACACAGTGCTGTGTGTGCACAGACAGCTTAACCAGTGCTGTTCCATATGTATTCATGCAATTCCACAGCTTGGCATTCTAAAAAAGACTTAACACCTGTGATTAGCAACCATTTAAACACTTTACACTAAGAAACAAACTGAGATCAGCTGGAAGTGCATGCCTTTGTGACCATCCTAGTATTTCGGTCATTTAGTCACGGTGCTTAACAGCAACTGCAAAAAAGCTGAAATTATCATGGGAGTCAAAATATTAAATGTGTTGGACACAACATTCTTTTGCTTTACAGATCTCTATGGCACACCAGTTGGAGAATGAATGTTTACCTGGCTTTCATAACCTAAATATGCCTTCTAAACAGATCTGCTCAGTGCTGACACCTGCGAGCACTCCCTGCCAAGTGCACACACAGCACACGGAACTCCGCGCGGTTCTCACCTCCTCCGGCGGCAGAGCAGCCAGCGGCTTTATCACAGCAGCCAGGGGAACTTGGGATTGTTTGGCCATGTCAGAGGTGCAGGGAATATTGTAAGATGTGCATCTGATGTAGCGGGGGCTTGCATTACCTGGGGAACAAATAAAAAAGCCACAAATTTCAGTACAAATTAAGTTTATATTGGAAGAAAGATATCTTAAGTTGTGTTATTAAGCCTCCGACACCAAGAGTTTTCCTAAACATTCAGTTTCAATCTATGGAAAACCTGAATTCCAAATAAAATACCTCTTCGTGATTAACTACATATAATAAAAGACCTTAAAACAAATGAACTGGACTCCCTGTCAACCTAAACCTATAAGAAGGTATTTGTGTTTCACTGTATTTGTAGACTAAAATATAATGTAGACAGAAACTCTACTTGAGTATTTCTACTGTTTCATTTTGTAATTTTGGCTGAAGAGTAAAATACTTGATTGTAGAATCCGATTCAGAAGTTTTTTTCTGGAATTTGAAAACTCAAAAAAAGTGTTGGTGATTAAAAAATGAAGTATCTTTTCTCTATGGAGCCCTCAGACCAATTATCTCTCTTAATTCAAAAAAATACAGTTGCCAGTCCAATTCCAATGATGTTACTACCAGACTTCAGTTCTGAATTGTTTTTTATAAAGCTCTACAGAAGAGGCTTCATTTGCTGCTTTCTGATATCTCTGCTAATGCTGCTCCTTGGTATCTACCTTGGAAAACATTTTTTACCTGCAAATTGGTTACCAGCTACCATATAATCAGGACAATCTAAACTGGATTAATCAACACAGGACCTGAAACTAAGCTTCTGTTGGCAAAACACATGTTTCTTTTAAAGGCAGTTCTGTCACTGACTCTTTGGAATTTGTGGTTTTTTTGTTTATTTAGAAAAGAAAAATAGTTCACCTTGATCCTTGACCAAGAAATTCGTAGTAACAAGAGGTGGGACCTGCCCTCTCACTCCAGTGACAAATGGTTCTGACCCACGGTTATTTCTGTCATCTTCAATCACTTGAATCTGCGATAGAAAATACTATGTTATTATCTGGAGGCTTGGTTTCAGAGTACTGTAAAATAAAAAAATCTCTAAGGCAGTGAAAAGGGCACCTGAGGCAAACATTACTATCTCTAAAAATAGGAAGAACAAGTAAATTTTGTCAAGCAGTCACCTCTCAGTTTGATTTCAATTAGTACTTAATGACTAACAATAAATTATAAGCTGCAAATAGTATTTTTTCCCAGATATTCTCAGTAGCAGCATATTATGTGTTTTAAATTCTGATCTGAACTCATAAAAGCCAAACTCAGATCAAGAAAGGAATTTTTGGTAGTATTCCCCTGTATGGTTCTAGTCAAATCAGAAATAGAAGCTTCTGTAAGCCTCAAGCTGAAGTTCTATAGGTAACCTGGCATTTTCTTGCTGTTGTGGTCCCACTGTTTTCATAGTACACCTTTATTTCTAAGCACTGTAAGTCTGGCCTAAAGGCTTGCAAGCTCAGGTGGAAGTCTTCGTTACTTTGTGGTGTTCAAGGGTTTGGGATTTGAATTCTGGGAATGTGGAAAGTGGCATTTCAATAGACTTGTCAATGAATCAAACATCAAAGCCTTGTAAAAATCTTAAATTTCTTGATATTTCAAATTTTTCACAACTGCAAATTTGCTTAAGATAATGGAAATGCATTGAATTTACTTTACTAAAATATTCACTGACATTTCTAGTTGTACATAGTAAAAATTACATTTCCATAGTGGTGACTGAATAGAAGAATTAAAAGCTAGCAATCATTCTTCTGCTCTTATTTTGCCATCAAACACACCTGCCTGAAATACAGAAGTCTGCATGGCAGAACTCTCACTATGGTTTGCAAGCTGCAAGCAGAGAGCCTCCCACAGCTTCAGTGCCTACTCTGGAATAAATCTGGTCCCAGTCCAAAAGCCTGCAGACTGACTGACATTGGTGATCTCACCACTGGTACCTGTTAAATTATGAACTTTGAGTACATGAGGAAGAGGTGACACAGGCTAACAAAAAGCCAAAAGGCTTTGTTTTTTTTTTTCTTCCAATCCAAAAGGTAGCTGCTTTTTTCTTTCTTCAGGTAAGATTCTCCAACATAAACATTAAATTTTCAAATTCAAAATTTAATGGTTATGCATGAGCACAGATAATGAGAGAATGTTTATAGCTCCCCATGCCTCATACTAGAAGATTTGTATCATGAATTAACATTTAAAAAACCTCCAGCTTTTAAAATCTGCAATTTTGGAACTCCAGAGCACTGGCCCAGTACGGATATATCAACAAGAACAGTAATAAAATTCTGATCAAAACATGGTAGAAAATATGGCTACAACAGCTCATGCTGTGTGCATGCTGACATGAGACACACACTGTATGGACAATTAAACTACTGGCTTACACTGAAAATGCCAGTTGGAATCTGATGAAGGCAATATCCTAAAGATCAGACAAAATGAAGGGGAGACATTCTTCATGATCTGTTTCTGACACACTGCTTTCTATTGCCTCACCATTCATCACAGAAGATTTTAACAACCTCATGTGGTGTAATGTTACTCATTTTGATAAGGCAAGCAGAAGACAGCAAGGAAAGGGTAAAAGATTAATTATGGAGGGTTAGCCAGGTGAAGTTCAGGTTTCAGGCATGCACAGTTGGTCACCAACACACAGACTACATTGACATATATACAGCACTTACTGGACTAGGAATTGCATCTGGGTCTATTCTGTGCCTGGGTTTCTGCTGGGGTGGCAGCTCATTAAGTTGCTTTTTTTAAAATAAGAAATAAGAGTGCCACCAAAAAAAAAAAAAGAAAAGAAAGACAAAAAGAAAAGAAAGAAAAGAGAATAATAAACCAAAAAGTAACAGTGTTACTTCTCTCTACCCAAACCTGTAGCACTGGAATTAGATACATTTAGATACTGGTTCATGCAACAGGACACATCAGCTTCTGCAGCATACACTGATCCCAAAACCACGCTTGCCAGGATATTGGACTTGGCTCTGAACACATTGCTAATGGAGGCAGCGGCTCACCTGCTCATTTTGGTTAGAAACTGGGAATTTATGCTTTAAGAACATGCTAACATGAAGGCAACTGACACAAGCCATTTGAGATTTCATTTAGTGGAAGAGAGGCAGAGAAGCAATTAAAGATTTACATTCTATGAAAAAAACTACAGTAGTAAGCTTTATGTAAACCTGGAACCTAAACAGGTAATCTTTTTTCAAAAGAAATACCTTCTGAATAACATCAGATCTGACTCAAGACTACATTATTTTCATAGTTTTGAAGTACAGAAACAGCATCAGCAGCAGTGGAAGGAACAGCACAGTAGAGTAGTGGCAATAATACCACCAGGCTTAATATTACTCATTGTTGCTAACCATTACATATAACGGCTCATCCTGTCTCAGAACCTCCATTCTGAAACACAATCCCAGCTTGAGAAGCTGTCCATATTTGACTGGTGTAGCATCATGACTTCATGACCCAAAAAAACACAAACCAGCTTTCTGACAGATCATAGAAAAAGCACTACAATCACCTCCTACTAACCATACTTCAAACATGGATCATACAGTTCACAGACTGTCACCTCAAAACCTGAAATTAGTTCACCTTGGAAAGTTATTACGCAAGAATACAGAAATGGAGAAACAAGTTTCAAACAAGTTTAATCAAAGCTCTCAAGGATTCTCAAAAGATAACACAGTACAGAAAAAGACCTGAGGAATTAGAGCAGTAATTTCCATATGCAGTGCCTTTCTTTAGTCACCAAGAAAAATACTGCCTCTGGGCAAAAGACTGAAGGTGGATAGAAGAGAGAAGTGTTAGCAGGAAAACAGACTGATGTTCCTTGGAACGAGAAACCTGTTTTCAGCTTTGGTCTTTGTCAGTTCTGTTTTATGCAAAGACACTACAGTAGAGTTGACACTGGTAAGAACAAGTAAAGCTTACAGGGCTAGGAATGGAATCTGGATCCAAGCGTTTTGGTGGAGGTGGTGGTCCAGGCGGACTTCCATAATTTGGTGCTCCTGGATAGGCTCCTCCATAGTTTGGCTGGGGACCCCTCAACTGTCCAAAGGAACCTTAAAAAGAAAAAAATCATAAAAAACAAGCAGTGGCCTAATACTAAACATTTCTTCATTTGGCACTTCCCACATTTCCTGCCATCATTAAAAAAAAAAAACCCTCAGGAAAAATAAATTCATGTGCTTTTCAATTAATTATGATTAAACATATTTATCAAAGTGCTTCAGCTTAGACTGGTACTTCTCTATCAACAATCCAATATACTGAAAGATAACAGTCCTCAAAACTAGACTGAAGGAAACAGAGGTTTTTAGTATAAACTCTGTTAGCTCTACCTCAGCCCAAACCAGAACACTACTGTAACTAGTTTCAGAGTTTGTAATTGTTGATTACAATGCACATTAAGATCATGCACTATGAATGTTTACCTGCAGAACTGTCTAATGGAAAGTGCACACAGAGCAGCCAAATAAGCTAGTGCACAATCCCTAACTCTTCAAATTAAAGATATGCCAGGAGTTCCCTGGGGCAGTTTTGGCTTGTCTGAAATTACAGTAATAGGCTAATGTGTGATTTTCTCTTTTGTTTTGTAACTACCTGAAGCTATTTCATATTATTTTAGACCATTGCAGTCACTTACAGAGTAGCAGCATGATTTAACATGATAAGGATTTTTACAGTTCATAGGAATTTGAACAGATATTTTTAAGAAATTTACCTGTCCAGCTGGGCAAATCTGCATGGGGATGGCACTCTCAGTCCTAACATTTGCACATGATTACTTTATCCCAGCTATCTGTAAGTGTTATTGATTAAAAACCAGCCAAAACTGGTTGTAATTCAGAAAGCTTAACTGGAATTACTTTTAAGTAAATTTAAGATGTGCAAGCTTCTACAAGGGAGAAAAATACAGTTATGCAAATTAAAGGAGAAAACACAGCAACTCCTTTTTCAATGTTGACCAACTCCTTTCATACACATTGCATATGGGCAGTGGCCACAAATTTAAAAAATATAAAGTAAGGCTTTCAGTATTTCCAATGTCTATTTTTGAACAGGAGAGGTTGCAGACATAAAATTTGAGCCCATAACAAAATTTTGATCACCAATTCTGGTAGTATTATGGCACTATTTGCTCAACACTTTTTTTGGAAATAAGCTAGAATTCCTTTAGTTACATTAATCTGATTAAAACCTGTATCATAAAATAACTTAGAATGACACATGATATGTCAGACATCAGCACAGAGAAGCAAGAGGGAAGTTTTGATGTGCATCCAGGAGCCCACAGGTGCCAACCTGAAATCTAGCTCTTAGCTTGCAGCATACAGAGAATGTGTAACTTAAAATTCATATACGAGGAATACTCACCATTCTGCTGCATTTGGTATCCCGGCTGAGGAGGATGAGTGGGAGGAGGTGGTCCATGGAGACCACCCAGGGGAGGCCCAGGGTGCAGCCCTGCCATAGTTGATGGAGGTGGTGGTGAGGATACATGATTAGGCTGGGATGATGGTGGTCCAGCAACTGTCTGCCCAGGCAGTGGGGGGCCAGGCATGGCAGGTGGTCTTGGAGCACCTGTGCTAGGAGGGTAAGAGGAAGGTCCAACCCCTGTAGAAGGAGGAGGTGGGGCAAAGCCAGGAACTTGAGTAGGCAGGCGCTGAGGTGCTACTGTCTGCCCAGGAAATGGAGGCTGTGCCAAAGGAAGGCCCTGAGACACAGTGGTAGGAGGGGGTCCTTGGCTTGCACTGTAAGGTGTGTAGAGACCAGATCCTGTTGCACTAAAGCTTCCTGAGACTGGGGGAACCGATGTTGGGGGACCTGGTAAGAAAAAAAAAAACACAACACCATTTTCTCCTATCCTTAAGACAATTAAGACACAAGAAAAACCCATTTCCTCCAGATCACCTGAGTAAGTCTACCACTTCCTCAGCTTCAGATGAACTTAACAGTACTAGCAGAGACAAATCCTAAGTATCCTCTTAGACTGATCAGAGAGCTGAAACTCCTTCAGGGGATCTGAAACTTGATAGTTCTTTCATTGCCTTCTTTCTCAAACTCTGAGATGTTTATTTTACATAATCAGAATACATTTCAGGATTCAGCGCCAGAAAAAAAGGGCAAAGCCAGGGATATGCAAAAGACAAACCACCACAAGTCTACCCATTGATTTCTTGAACTAAGTTACTGTCTTAAACTCCACACTCAGTTGGAGGCTGTAGATCAAGAATGGTTTTGACCTTTGTGGTTTAATTAGCATGAAACTAGCACTATTTGTATGCAGTGCTGTACTATTTCTGAGAATTAGTTTTGACAAATGGGCTGCCAACAGGTCAAGGAAATCTGTATCCCCTACCTTCTCCTAATTTTCCTACAAAATCTGTCTTACAAGATACTTGTTAAAAAGCACTTTAGCAAAACCATTTTTAAATAGTCACATCAGCTTACACATAACAAAGACAAAACTCCAGTCTTCAATTTAAAAAGTACAAATAATACCATAGAACAATGTATCTAAATTCAGTTTCTACTGCTAATTCAGTATCTACTGTTTTAAGTAAGTATCTTCTTGACTTCAGCAGAACCCTACACACAATCATTCAGAATATTTTCAGCCCTTTGTAATTTATATTTACGCGGTTCTTTTTCCCTTTTTTTTTTTTGACTGGGCTGCTGCACAACAGTGGCAAGACATGTAGACTCTCCAACAGGTGACTTAGGGGTAGACTGTTTTGTGTGTCACAAGATTCACCTGTTGGGGACCAATGTTGTTACTCTCCTTTGTTATTCATGTCCAGCAGCGCCAGCACTGTCCCCTACAACAGCCTCAGTTCTGTTTTCCCTAGTTATGACCTTATTAGTTAAGAAACTACTGTTTATTATGGCATATGTCAACACCCAGAGAATTCCCATAACCATATGGTAATGAATCACTGACAAGAAAAAAATCTTTTATGAAATTACTAGCAAAAATGAAAATCAATAGCATATTTCTGTAGCCAGGAAACCTTACCATAGCCCAGTCCAGCTGGGGGAGGAGCAGAGGCTGCAGTAGTGCCAATTGTCATCCCTGCCATGTGATTGCTGAGCTGCTGCACGCTGGCTGGGGGGGGGCCCATATTGCTGGAATGGAGATGTCTGGCTGACAGGCGTGGGTGCTGAGCCTGGCAGAAATGGCTGAGAAGCAGGTGGCCTGGGAGGGAAGATGACAAACTGAACTGATACCTCGTTACAGAAGTTACAATTCTCTGGGCTTTTTAAAATTCTTCTAGCACATGAACACTATCTCGGTCTCAGATATTTACATGAAACGCTGTAGTTCAGTTTTGGAAAAATAATTAAGTATTCTGCATGGATCTGAATCCCCTTCACCAAACAAAAAAAAAAAATCTATTAGTTCTTAAAACACAAATTTTATATTTGTGTTAATTCCATTTCACTTACCTCAACAAATAAGAAATGCTGTACAGAGTCTATGGGGTGAGCAACAGTAAGGCCTGCACAGCTATGTAACAATGTTCTGCGACTCTTTTGATCTGAACTCTCCAGGACTATTGCCACGTTCACCACAGAGGAAATGGCAGTATCTTTCTGGAGGAGATGCTGAAGAGCCTTAGGTGACAATAACTCAAAGATCCATAATGGACAGAATAGGACTCAGAATCAACACTAAGAAATTACTCAGTAAAGACAGCCAGGTCTCATTTCACACTGCCAAGGAACAAATATTACAGTTGTGTGGATGTAACTGAGGTTTTTTAGGGGAAAACGGCTACCACAAAGAATGCCACAGGGGTATTCATTAGATAGTGAGTATATCTGGAGATGAAAAACTTGTGAAAGGATGTGAGCAGATGTCAGTGACTGATGACGTCTTCTCCTCCTGTGGCAAAATGTAGCTCCAAAACAATAACAAAGCTGTGAAAAAAGTCGATATTCACAACCAAAACCTAAAGCATTTATTTGATTTAGATCTAAAAAGTCTAGACCTAGCACAAGTCTACCAAGGCAGGATTTTGCTACAATTCACTCTTCTTGTAAGCACCTCTGCATGGGGGCTGCTGAGGCTGGAATTCCATTCTGCACATCTCCATGTTCAAACTGACTGTATGCCAGGTGGCCAGAAGGATGAGATGCTCCAGAGGTTGGAGGGGGAGCTCCAGATGTTGGTGGGGCTCTTAATGAACCTACAAACATAAGGAAAAAAAAAATGAAAATATCACAAATTACAGAAACAAGGGCTTGAAAAATTCATGTGCAGAACTGCTGTAACAATACTCCATGAGCAACATATAATTTATGCATAAATATTTTTAGCCAGTGTCACTAGTTACCATCTCCACAGATCAAGAAGAAAAATGTGCTGTGGAGAGTCTTCAAAAGACAACTTCATCTTTCCATGAAGAAAATAAAGTTATCTTGTCAGTAAGGTACCGAATCCTTTCCTCTCCAAGTCAAATTATTTTCATCTAAACCAAGAAGAGTATTCAGTGGAATCTAATGTTCATTACAGGTCAGTTTTTCCTACTTCAAAGGTAAGCAGGCTATGCAAGCAGATCCTGTTTTCAAAAACTGCATGACTTACTGGGTTGATATATAACATAATGGGGGCCACCACAGACTGTTCTTTCCAGGCACTCAAGGTTGGAGGCTAACACAAATACCTTCCCATCTTTCAGACTGAGCTGGTTCAGTCACAGTCCAAACATATTTGCCTCAGAAACCAGTCTTTCCACAGACCACAAAATGTTGGGATACAAAACCAGCGGACCAACTGCAGTTTTTACTTCCAAAAAAAGAGTATATAAACTTTTCTTTTAATAATACTGTATTAACAATACTGGTAATTAGAACAATTGTGCGACCACGCATGTTAACCACGAGGGAATCTGTTTCACATATGGGGTATCATTAAGGACAGATGACTAAAACTGCCCCATGAGACCAGGCCCACACACAGACACTGTTGAGTCACTCTGACAGTGACCAGCAGGGCAACTTTCAAAAGGAATCTGAAACCTTCTTGTGATGAATCATTACAAAATAGGAAATATGGGGAGCCATTTCTCAATTGTACAGCATAATTTAGGCCCTGAAGCATGAGGTTTCAACTCATATATTTTATGTTATCTACTACTTTCAATTCTTAGCAAATCTGGGGATGTAAAGTCAAGAAGGAATTAACTAGACCTTGTATGAATAACTGATAATTTCTTGGGTTTTCTTCATTATTACTAAACCTCCTCCTGTTCTTCATTTTGAGACAGGATTTAATTACTCCTAGGGACATTTATTATTTTTATACACTTTCATCTCATTAATCTTGTCTTTTCTAAACTACCATTCCATGACCTTCATCTTACTGTTCCTCTGGCTAAGCATTTCCTGATCTCAAACTATTTGTATGCTATTACTTTTTAATTTCTTTTGTGATAACTTCCATATATTTTGCAATGTCTTTCCTTTGATAGTACATGTAGCCTGTTTGGCCTTCTCTTTTGTCTTTGAAGGTATATTTAATCTAATTCCTGGAGGGACCCTACATACTTTTTTTAAATATACATGAAATAACTCCACCCCCAAATGTAACAGGCATATCATTTGACAAATATGTGCTTGCTTCAGAAAAAGCTTGGGAAGTATTTTCTTCTAGTTCTCATCACAAAAATACCCCTACTACAGACTACTCAAACAGGCACTGAAAAAGAAATCACTAGAACAGGTATAGGTATCTAGTGGTTTATTAGCCTAAGATTCATTACTCTTGACAAATCCTCAAGTTCCTCTTCCAACATCTTTGCAATGCTCTTCCTCATTACAGACCTTCAAATGGAGACAGCTTACAGCAAAATGGGAAATGCCTATAATTGTCTTCAAAGCCCTGAGCCTATTTTGTGGTCTTCTGACATCCTAATTTTCTAAATAAATTGACACCTCTAGAAACAGCTCCTCCAAAATAACGCTAGTTGGAAAAAGGGAAAAGTACAATTTGGTTTCTTGCAGCATTTCTAATTGTTACATTTTGATGTTTTAAAAAAGATATTTCCATCTTCAAGTCACAGCTTTTTTATATTCCTAACATATATTTGGATTCTAAGCATAGCCAAGGTAGTTAGAAACTTGTTGTTTCCCTTAAATGAAAGCACAAGCTACACAAATCTCATAACTTTCAGTATCAACCTTCTGGCAGTTTGAGGAGATTTTCCACTTCTTTGCAATGCTGTAATTTCAAACTTCACCTTTCCTCTCAAGTGTGAGACCGAGTTCTTTTAAACTAAGGGTACTTTCGTTTCTGAATCTGAATAGGCCAATTCAGATTTTGAAATCAGACTTCAGAAAACATTAGTCACAAGTCAAGTTTTATCTATGAATCTGCATGCATAAGGGATTTCTACTACGATTATTTCTTCATATCCTATTTATGCTTCTGGAACACTGCCTACAAATAGATTGGGAAATGACCCACCCACCTCTGCCTGAACAATCAGGTACCCAAACTTTGAGATAAGCATCCATATTAAATGGGAACTTGGCACAGAAGAAGTGACACAGCACACACACTCCCACAGAAAAAACACCATTTACCTATGAAATTAGGTGCAAGAGAAGAAGTGTCAGAGTTGAGAGACACAGGAGAGCCTTTCGAAGGAAGCCCCAAGGAAGGAAAGTAACCTGGAAAGACAGAATACACCAGTAAATGAAGCCTGAGAGAAAGCACCAAGAGACAGCCTTTCCAATGCTGAGAACAGACTGCAGTCCAGACAGTAACTCATACACAAAACTCATGGAATCTATCATCTTGTTCCTTAAGCTATACCTCCCTCTCTTGTACCCTACACAACATTTTATAAATGTAGTCACTAATAAAAGTGTTAACATTTTTATAAACTAAGCCTATGTAAAATGATCCACAGGCTAACAGTTACTGGTATTCAGGTAACTGTGTTTGCACTCTCAACTGCATGACCTCATCTGAAGGAAACCAACAGAATGACTAAAGGACTAGGGCAAAACTGTTCTGGTTCTTTCAATATTCTCATAGCAAGAAGCTGCTATTTTCAGCTAGCACCACAGCACTCCACTTCTGGTCTGTAGAAAGACTATAATCACTGCCATGGCATTCCCATGATTCCATTAGTTAGAGTCAGGGTTTGTCACATAAATCAGATGTGAAACACTCCCTGATCAAGGATGGCACTGGCTCCCAACATTTCTCCACTCAGTTCTCCAAGCAATTTTACTGTTATTTTAAAAATAAATCCCTAAAACAACTACTTAGAGATTACAGAATAACACTGGCAGTTTTCCCTTTACCCCTCAGTGTTTCCTGAATTCCCGCCTCTGAAATTAATTCTCTCTCCTCTACGTGATGCAGCTACAATAGGTCCTGCCACAAAGACTTGCATAAACATAATGTGTTGGAGATGGTGGTAGAAAGGATAACTGTCACTATTTTTACTATCACCTGTCTGCTGTCTCTGATAATGTGTTTGACTCCCTCTTCAGGGATTTCCTACTCAGCAGCCACTGACAGGTCAACCTCTGGCTGTTGTGTAAGGCTCTGAATTTTACCTTTTTTTTTCTTCTAAGACAGGAATCCTAAACAGCAGGTCCAAAATGCACAGCTTGACAACTGAGATTTCCTTAATACGTTCTGCAAAGTCTAGGAACAATGGTCTCAGAAAAAAAGATGGAAAAAATACCCACAAACTGTGGATGGCCTTTTCCTGATAATAACAATAAAGTACAAGACACTACTTGAGTAGTGCAATACAGTTTGTTGTTCAAATGAGACCACTTCGTTGCCCACAGTGTCACACCACCATTCAATCATTAAAAATCTGCATTTTTAATCTGTACAAGTTTATATGAATGTTATCAAGGTATCTAGGTATGTCCTTACTGAGCTGTCATGAACCATATTATGCTGTCCCAAAATTAAAAAAAGGCAAACCAGAAATAATTCAGAAGACAAAAGTTAATTCCCTTAAAAAACAATGCTTTTCAGGTTTGTAAAGTCTGAAAATTCTTAAAGTATCTGATAGAAGATGCTCATCAGTTTCTTTTCACAAACACCCTAATCATTCTTCACACTGCTAACTGCTAAAACCTCTTTTCTATAAATAGACACAGTGATGGAACTTTTCCAAATCGGTGGTAATTTTTGTTCTTCTTGAATCCCCTTCTCTCCCTTACTAAAGCAAGTCCAATTTCTCCCCACTCCTTGCATTGGACAGAAAACACAAGTTAGTGGATGGCTGCAGTAAGCAGTAAAACAGAGCTCAATGGCTGAGCTGTGCCTCTGTTTCCCTAGGGTTTCTTTCCTCTGCTCAGAGATGATTTTCATTCCTTTCAAAGGAATTCAAACTCTTTGTGAAATTAGTTCAAAACTCTCAGATTAGAAGTGCTGTTAGAAGAGACTTATTGAGAGCATGGGAGGAAGAGGATTAAGGAAAGAAAAGGAAGATGGAACACTTGAATAACTCATTCTTTACCCTACCACACTCGACTCTTTTACTTCACTACTCTACTAACTCTCCACAAAAATCCAACAGTGCAATTATTCAGCACCCAAATTTCAGTCCCCCACTTCTGTTAGTTTCAGAATAACTAGAGGTACTTTGTTCTATTCTTCTTATTGAGTCTGGGTTAAAATTCAAGAAATGGTGAAAGATTGAAAATGTACTTTCAAGGGGGAATAGTAAGGAGATGACTAGCAGGACCAGCATATACCCTTATTACCTTAGAATACCCATCTGAAACATAAACAAATATTTTTAATTTCATGTTGTGTAATTTCAGCAAAACTGAATTCATCCCTGCGATCTGAAAAGGCAGACGTACTTGCATTCAAAGCAATAGTATTTTCTCCTCTACATTTCAGACATTAAAGTCACTACTGATTTCCCAAAGCAATTCACATACTTGAAAACCACAACTCACAAGGTTCTTTATTAAAGCCAGCCTTTCTTTTGACAACAGGAAAACAAAAGTTGAATTACTTTTATTTTTTTAACTGACAGAAATAACAAGGGACATGATCCTGCAGAATCAGTGAAATTCTGCAATACATTAGCTTGCCACATGTCCACAAACTTATTGAATTTAAAGACATTAAAGAAAATAGTTTTAAATATATTTTCTACCTGGAGTTGTATGTCTTAATCTTTCACAATGGAGCACAGATCTTCCTACATAATAATGTAAGGCAGTCTCAATTATAAATCTGTAATAGTCCCTAACTGCTGCCTCTCAACCTCATCAGGAAGACTCTTCTAGTCAGGTGTTTCAGAACATAGGGAACAGGGACATGGAGAAAAAAGCAGGCTGTTTCTCAACACGTTAATTTTATGAACTACCAAAAGAAGAGCAAGACCACTAAACTGGACAAGAGACAGCACAATAACCACAGAATATGGGATGCCATGATTTTTAGCATCATGCAAATTACACAGAGAACAAAAGATAACCGCCTGCCACCAAAAAAGGACGATTTACAACAGGAAGTACACAGCGAAAATTCCACACAACTGACAGGTTATCACCATGAAGCACGGACTGAGCAGTACCTTGAGGAGGGACTGGCTGCTGGTATCCCGGCATCGGCCCATTGTAGGCTCCATACTGTGACTGAGGAGCCCCTGGCAATGACTGTCCCCCGTAGGCAGGCTGCTGGTATCCCTGATAGCCAGGCTGAGGTTGCCCGTAAGGAGGCCCCGTGTGAGCTTGCTGGTTTACACTCATTGTATTCACATCCCCAAACTAATCTCACCTGCAAAAAGGGGGGGGAAAATTACTTTTAGCAGATATAAAACCAAACTGGTCAGCTTCCCTACTGTTTTCAAATAAGTGAGAGATCCTAAGATACTTGGGAAGCTAAAACATTAATAACTTACTCTTGCACAGCAATTTTTTCAAGTAAGATAAATCCTTTACAAGAGCTATTTAAAACAGTATTTTCAGAAACTATGTTTTCTAATCCACTTAGTCAGCGTTTCATCCTGGTTATCCTTGTGGTCATCACCTTAGATAGAAATACCACCATTTGCCATTCCATAGCAGATTATTACCAAGTTTCCCGAGAAACATTATGAACTACTTCCACTTCCCAGGATCAGACCTACAGAAAGTAAATTTCATTATACAGATGAGTGATTCCTAAACATAACACTTCAATAGCACCGAACAAGTTCAGCTGTCACCTCTGTGTTAGTTTACTTGATCACGTCTCCTTGTTACAAGTAGCACCCTTCACCATCCACAAAGCCAGCTGCTTGAAGTGTTTGATACGAGCACAGGGGGCTAGAGCCCTCTTTTTTTTAGCAGTAGATGATTTAAAGTCCCTGCTATGTACATACATTTCAGAAAAAAAGATATCCTGAAAGCAAAATGTTCACATAGGAAAGGTGTTCAAAATGAAAAATCATTACAGGCGAAGATGGCACCAAAGACCTTAAACAGAGAGTCAAGAGCCATTACTTAGCAAACTTTTGCAAAAAATCTTGCTCAACATACAGATTCCCAATTCCTCTCACTAACTGTAAAAAGAGACTATAACAAGAAAAGCACAACTGTTATTTTAAGACTCCAAACCAAGTAGGCAACTCTTACAACAGCAAGCTGGCAGATAACCCAGAGAGCCTTTCATCTGTGAAGAATCAAGGAGATGATTTCAGGAAGATTCCCTCATGGTGTGTTTCTCATAAGAATCCCCTGTACTTCTTTGGACACTCCATGTCACTGTTATGCTCTTCAGCTAAGACCTCCTACACTAACACTAAAGAAACATGTTTAGAGCAACTAAATTATTTACTAAAAAACGTCAGTTTACATAAAAATGCAAAGTAAAAGTAAAATAAATAACTAATGCTGCCCTCATATTTTTTTCTAAACTCTTTGATGAACTTGTGTGTTAAAGCTACAAAGTAAACCTTAACACAAGGAGACAGAGGTGCAACAGCCACCAGGCAGCTGAGGCAAAGTCTGACCAGGAATCTGTAGCTTAACTCAGTCAGGTAACAAGCCCCCAAACTGGTCTGCCTATGCTCTCATTAGCTCATACCAAACAATGCTAAGGTTGGTCCTTCACATTACCAAAAATACAATGCCAAAGAATTATTTCAGCAACTGACAGCACAGTTGTACAGCAAAGCTACTGGAAGAACTCCAGCACTGTAAGATTCATCCGCATGAAGAAATTCTTTCATACATATAATAAAGGGAAAACACATGTCACAATAGAAAGTTTTAATTATTTACAAAAGAAAGCTATCACAAAACATAAAACCTACATTTAACCTCCTATAGCTAGTGAACATGACTAATGTCAGTACTAAGACTACTAATACTTTGAAATTAGATTTTAAACTTTCATGGAAGGAAATAAATTACGTTTTACATTTTTATTCTCCAAGCTGTATAAAGGCAAAGCTAGGGCTTTTGTTTAGAAAAATACCTCCTTTTAAATATTTAAAGGTAATTTGCTCTTGGAAGTTAACTTGTCATTTGCAACAGCTTACAAGAGCATGAGAATTTTTCATCAGCCCGCAGTGGTTTTAAACGTGATTGCTCTCTTGCTATCACATTTATAACGTGTAATCTCTAAAAATTCTGGTTTCCCACACTACCTTTGACTTAGTTCTGCAAAACAGTCTAAGCTGAGCAGCTGAGTCAGGAAGCCTGGACTTTGGGATCTGCTCCCTTCCCAAGTTCCCCTGAAAGGTTAACCACCTACTGCCCAGGCAGGCAAACAGTGTCACCACACTGCAATCACAGACCTACCCTCAGCCACCTCCTGTTCTGTACACACAGTAAAGCAAGAGTGTGCCTCCTGCAAAGGTGGGAAGAACACAGCGAGAGGACTCCTCTATCTGTGCATCTTGGAATATCTGGGCAGGGCTTTCTGACAAGAAAGGAGGGCTGTGTTCTCTTCTTCCTGCCCCTGCACATGAGGAACCTGACTTCCGAGTCAGTGCTCCTGCAAACAGCTCTCCTCCAAGAAGAGCTGCAGAGTAGAAGTATTCCACAGGATAGCTCCTGACCTATAACCTTTAAGACACTTTTCACAAGTTAGACTTGCAGAAATCCCTGAACAGATCTAATGCTCAAGCTAGGAATTACTACAGGGCAGAAGATCAATCTTTCATTCTTTTTCTCCTGTTTTCTGAAGCTTGATGGGACAAGAACTCAAGCATGTCCCTTGCAAACCACTTCCAACTTACTGCTGTGAGTAAATTCAGTAAGTGATCTTACCTAATGCTTTTTTACTACTCCCTTTTCAGCCTTCCCTCCCTTGCACGAATATCGGTATTTCCTGCCTGAGCAGGTGGTATCTGTCAGCTTGTTGCTCTCCACAATACCAAAACTGAGAGGTAAGCTGATTTAATGCACATCTTGCAAACAAAAAGAGTTTTCCTCCTACATTTTTGTCAAAAAAGTAGCTACACACAAGATGGCTCTAACTCAATGTCCCAGCTGAAAGGTGGATACACCTCAGACCTCTAGCCAGCCCATGTGCCAGCCAGCACAGGTTCATCTCCACCACGGCACAAGTTGATGCTTGCTCTACACTGGCAGAAGGACAAGGAGGGTGACTTAAGAACAAGTCCAGTGCTGAAGCTGTGGACACAGCTGCTTCATTATTTTGGTGCTCAATTTGATCTGAACATAAGGCTTGTGGCACACGTGCTCATCACTGATGTGAAGTACCACAGGGCAGGACCAAGAGTATTTGCCTCTGAGAAGGTGGAGGACCTTTTTTTCCTGAATGAGTCTGTTTTCTCTCTTCCCAAGTACAAGTTACTTGTATCAAACACTCATTTTGTTTCCACTCAAAAAACATTTCTCTGTAAATTAGGACGGGGCCACTTGAAGTGATATGGAGAAAGGTAAAATTTGGTGCTCTGTCTTATGACATGGAAGGGTGGCTGAGGTGAGGAGAATGACAGAAATAATACATATACCAGATAGGGAGAAATTAAAATAACAGGCCATTTCTCTGGATAAAAATGCTGAGGATATTCCTTTGAATATAGAAACACATTACCAAAACTAAGCCAAACATAATACTGACACATGGTGAATATCATATTACTACTCAGCAGTTACGACACACAAAGCTCAAACAAGCAGGACTGATGCTAGGGAAAAACGACAAGGGGTCATTGCCATAAAAAACAATTTTCCTCCAAAGCAGGAACCAGTCACTCTATACCATTTTCTATTCCTCTGTATAAAGGCAGCTGACCATGAAGTTTTGGTCAAAAGTTACAAAGCTACAATTACACCAGAAGGCTGTTGTATAAGACAGACAACCAGTGAAGATCAGTAATAAACTGATGGGAGGAAAACACACAGGAATAATGTGGAGGATGTGGAAGAGCTACATTTTTACAATAGCTTCAAGTTTACTTAGTATCCAATCAAATGAGACCACAGTGAAAGTTTTGACATGCTTTAAAAAATACAGTGATTCATATGAGTTCGTTTCAATGAGCAAATTTCCCAAATCACTGAAAAACTTCATATTAATCATTTTTTATAGTCTGCATTCACCGTTAACTCCCTTTGGAAACTGAAAAGCTTGATCTCATCAGTTCTTGTTCACTTTCTAAAGAAAAGGCATACAGCAAAATTACTTTCCTTCAGAAAGGTGCTAGTGCCTTTTTACAGGTCACAGAGAAAGAAAAGGCCTGTTTTTTTCAAATTCCAAGGAGACTGATACTTAAAAAAAACAAACCTCACAAAAAAAATCCCACACGCAACCCAAGACAACCACATGGCCACCTGAAACTGAGGAAATATATCTACTTAACAGAAAAATCAAAACTATTTCCAAAAGATGGGATAGGAGAACACCAGTAATTCAGAATATTCAGTGCTTTTAATGTTTCTGTTCTGCAGCTTTCTGGAAGCAGCAAGGTTCTGCTACTCCTGCAAAGACTCAGACTCTGGAGCAAAGAACACTCTTCAGAAAGGCAGATGTCCTTGCTTTTGTTTCATTGAGAGCTTGACTAGGTATTCTCGAGCACCCATGGAACACTCGGTTCTTTTCAGATATAAAAAAATCCTGTTGTGTTTGGTTTTTTTTTCTATAGAAAATCCTGGAAAAGAAACTCATGTCCTAGAAGTCAGAAACTGCCAACTAATCTGTAAGCCCACAGGCCATTGTAACAAATGTTTCCCACACATTTGTCCAAATCAACCCAATGGCAATACTAGAACCAACTCTAATCTGGTTGTAATATGTGGCACTCTCTCCTCCTGCCTGTGCAGATTCTCAGCTAATTACACCACAGGTAACATGTTCTTCATTTATGCATTTTGAGACATTGCGAGAAACATTTGTTTTAACAGTTCATGAAAAATATAAGACTGTTTTCAAAGTGATCAAAGGTGTGATCACTTCTATATTTGTCTAAAGAAGGGCCACACTAAATCCAGTTTTGTTAGACTCATTCATCATCCTGGGCAAGGCAAAACACAGTATACAAGTTACAAAGTGAAAGTGATTAAAAACTGAATACAAAAAACCCCCTTAAAACTACCACTATTTCCGACCCCTGCTATCACCACCAGATTTCTACTTCAACAACATTTAATATTTTGTTGATTCAAGTCTCCTGGTGGGACTGATTCACATTTCTATCACTGGAATCGAGCTCTAGGAAAAGATTTGAAAAACACTCCATTATGAGCATGGCTTCTGAAAAGCAACCCCGTGGAGGCAACAGTCACTGACAATACAGCATCAACAAAATCACAGTGAAACATCTCTCTCTTAGCTACCTCCACATACATGCGAACACAGATGTTAGAATGAGTGAAGTAACCTGAATAATTTCTGTGAATCTTGCACAAGCAAAATTTATTACAAAGAAGTTACATAAGCAATTTCAAATTTAGGGAAGAGGCCAGAAGGAAGGAAGAAAGGAAAAATGGGAATATACAGAATAAGACTAAAAAACAGGTTTTCTTCACATACATTGTAACACGGGCCATCTCTGTGTTCTGACTTCCTCTACGCCAACATACATTACACAATTTTCATCACTTGCAAGAAAAAAAAAAAGGTCAGAACTAGCTTTTCCTAATACCTACTGCCAGATTATACTGTATTTTAGCGCCTTCTATGTTAACAATGAATCTTGCTGAACATACAAAAACAAGCTCTATCTTCACAATTTATCCCTAACACAGCTTTTCAAACCTAAAGAACAAGAAACATCCACCTTCTCTCTTAGGCAGAGACCTTGTTGTTGATTACTGTCAGTGACTCTTTGCACCTTGCCCTTCCTTAGCCAACCATCAATTCTTACTCTGATTTTTGACCCTCCTTCTGATAATAAGTGTTACAGAAAGATAACATAGTCCTACCATAGCAGAAAAAATATTCAAAGAGGTACAATCACCAAACCAGTCTTCAAAGAAATAATCCTTTAAACAGCTGTACACTGCTAGAAGTCAGCTTTCAGAAATTAGAACTGGAGTGAGTGTCACAGCATATTAAGAATCAATTATATATTCTTTATAATCACCTCATAGTCTGTCTACAGCAATTAAAGATTCCTAAATAACACAGCTTCAAGCCAAAAAGGGTAGTTCCATTAGCAAGAACCTATTCCACAAAAAAATGGATAGATACGGTTATGTTTTCACAAAGAGTATACATGTGATTGAAAGTAGTCTCCTTTAAGAGGAAAGCTTGGAAGTTTTAGGCTACATATATTTCTATCCATCCCATAACTGGAACACCTACTCTAGGAGAATGTTGCTGCAAAGAAAAAAAAAGTTGAAGCCAGAGTTCCCAAATTCACTCAGGATAACTTCACATTAATAGAGAGTAAAGACTTTAGTACAAAATCAATAGTCACCTCCTATTCCAGTGATGTGATTTTACACTGCTTGTAAAAAACAACAATGTCTCAGATGGTGATTTCTGTCCAACATTCTTTACAACATTTGGTAAAGCTGACTACAGAAACCTGTAAAAGAAACAGATCTAGAAATATTTTTAAGGAATTATCACATTATTAGCTAACAATCAACTGAATATCTAACTGAAAAAAATCTGTATTTTTGAGTCAGTACAAACATTAATTCCTGTGGATAACTTTTGACATAGGTGTAAGCAAATCTCTTCTGTCACAGCAACCACTTCCATTAGCCAGTAAGTTTAAAAAGAACTTCAACTACAGCCCAGTTCAGATACTTCTGCAGTCTCAGAGCACAGTACATTAAAAAATAAAACCTAAAAGAAACTAAGCTTCACTGTACTCCATCAAAAGCATTTCCCGGAAAGAGTGAAAACAAATCCCAACAACAGAAAATAAAATATATTTAAAGCACCATCTACATGGAAAGCAAGAGTCCCATCTTGCATAACCACCTTTCCAAGACTACACTTGTGTTTCGATCATGCCACCTCCTTTACTTCTTCCTTTTTTCAAAGCCACAGGCAAGCAACCACTAAGTTTTACTACCAAACCCAACCAATCTCAGCCTTAGGTCTCCGCAAGGGACGACCATCCTTTACAAAGCTCGAATGAATGAAAGCTTGAACAGCACAGCACAAACGCCAGGGGAAGGATCCGCGGATTACAGGAGATTAGGGAGGTTGCAGAGGGGGGTATCTGACTCGCGGCGCACCCCGGCCAAAAAGAAGCCCTCGGTTCTGCGTGCCGGACCGAGGGCCCGACCCGCAGC
>JAHLSL010000018.1:19865482-19895831 GCA_025920805.1 Petroica traversi | reverse complement strand
TCGCGCGGCCCGACCGCACTGCCCGCACGGGCAGCTGAGCTGTGAGCGGGGCACGGCTCTGTGAGCCCAGCACTCACCGCCGTGCCCTGGCCGCCTGTCCCACCAGCGGCCTGTGAAAGACACGGGAACAACCTGGGCCAGTTCTGCACCAACGTGCAAAAAATTGTTCGCCCCGTACTAACAGCAGATCGTCCCGCCCTGCTCGGCACTGGTCAGGCCACACCTCAAGGACGGCCTTCAGTAGCCCTATGGGCCCTCTCACTTCAGAAAGGGCATTGAGGCGCTGATGCGTGTCCAGAGACGGGCAACAAGGCTTGAGAAAGTCTAGAAAACCTGTCTTACAGGAATGGGTGAGGGACCGGGGATTGTTTAGTCTCCAGAACAGGAGACTCCTGGGGAATCTCACTGCTCTCTATGACTGCCTGAAAGGAGATTGCAGTGAGGTGGGGACTGGTCTCTTCTCTGGCTACAGAGAGGACAAGAGGAAATGGCCTAAAGCTGAGAAAGGGTAGACTCAGATTAGATACCAGAAACATTTTCACCTTTAAGGTTGCCCAAGAATGTGGTTGAGTCACCACCCTGGAGGTGTTGAAGAGGCATCAGGATGTGGTGATTTAGTGGTTTGGGGGTTACAGTTGTAGTGCTGGGTGGATGGTTGGATTTGATGATCTCAAAGGTCTCTTCCAGCCTTGATGATTCTATGATTTGTGCTGTATGTTTGTGGCCACCAGCAATACACAGTGGGACCGCATGAGTGGTGCTATAGTACTGGCAGTGGAGTAGTCAAACAAGCAATGGTATCACAGCAAAAGTAGATCCTCTGGATATTACGGTATAAGGACATCAGTCACTGAGAGCTAAGCACGTGCAGAATAAGGAAGAGGTAAGGGTAAACTTGTCCTCAGGACCTTAACAGAGAATTATGTTTTAAGCCTTGTAGGAAAGGGGGAACATAGACTTTAATTCTTCTATAACTCCCTGGCTTGGGATGACCAGGATGTCTTCTCTGTCATGGTCCTAAAGCAAAACCACTGAAGGACTCCACTCTAGGGAGACCTCATCTGGAGACCTCCATCCAGCTCTGGGGTCCTCAGCACAGGAAAGACATAAACCCATTGGAACAGGTCCAGAGGGAAGCCAAGAATATGATCAGAGGGATGAAGGCTTCTCTTACTAAGAAAGGCTGAGAGAGTTGGGGTTGTTCAGCATGAAGAAGGTTTGATGAGACCTTATTGTGGTATTTCAATACTTAAAGGAGGCTTCCAAGAAAGCTGGAGACAGACTTTTTAGTAGGGCTTATAGTTGCAAGACAAGGATTAATGGTTTTAAATGTAAAGAGGGCTAGATACAAGAAAAAAAAATCTGCTACGAGGCTGGTGAAGCACTGTAATAGGCTGCCCACAGAGGTGCCAAATGTCCCATCCCTGGAAACACTGAAGGTCACGTTGGACAGGGCTCTGAGCAATCTGATATAGTTGAAAATGTCCCTACTCATTTGGCAAGATGGCCCTTAAAAGAGAAAACTATTCTCTGATTTTCTGATGCTATGACCTGGTTGGGCTCTCTTGGCCATTGAGTCTGTGTAAGCAGTGCCCTGCAGAGAACTGTTTGAATCCTATGTGTGTAGCTAATCCCAGCTATTCTGGTCCATGTGTCTAGTATTACGAGTGGATGCAGGGGATGTCAGGGAGCAGCACGCTGCACAGGGAGCACAGTACATCTATGGTCTGCCTGTGGCTTTCAGGGCAGGCACAGAGTGCTGCTGTGTAACAACACAAGCTGCATGGAGAAAATTGAAGTGGAGAGAACATTAATTGCAAGCTGTTTTTGTTCAATTCATAGGGTCAGGTGCCTGATTTGTACAAGTTTGTGCCTGTGACATGTCCTTGCATGAAACTCGTACTAATGGATCCTGAGTACTGAATGACTCTAAGATTTGCATTTGGAAGGCAAAGTGGAAATAAAATTTTTACTGAAATGCTTCCAGCTCTAAGAGTGTCAGACAAAGCTCTGGAGAGACAGGAGGTGTGCTATTTTCAGCCACGTTCCGGTGAGAGATCCATCATGTATGCGGGGGGGCACCGAGGGTGAGATTGACATGACACGTGTGTAGGACAACTCTGGCCCCTTACCAAGGGCAGAATCAAATGTCTAATCATAGGCAGAGCAGCAGCTGAGAGTCCAGAAGTGCAGTGAAGGCTGGGCTTGACAGTCTCAACTCTTGTGTGTGACTGAACTTCAAGGAGAAAGTGAGCAGAGGGCCTTGTGAGGACTGGAGAGTGGTGGTGTGAATTGTGACTATGGGAATAGAAGATTCTGCCTGTTAAGAACTGGATTCTGTACTGCAGTTGTGAAGACAAAATATCTAAAGCACAGAAATCATGGGAGCTGAAGAAGAAATGCTCATCACTCTGTCTGGAGGTGCCCCCTGGGGCTTCCGCCTGCAAGGGGGTTCAGAGCAGAAAAGACCCCTTCAAGTGTCAAAGGTAGGACCTTGAGATGTGAACTGTGAGCAAAGTTGTTCTGCTGAACTAAGAAATCCCTACAGAATCAGGCATCTTTCACCACTGTTCAGGAATACAGCAACTCCTTACAGTGGCAGCAGATCTTAAAAGGAAAACTTGGGTGTGAGTTGGGCTGTGGGTCTGGAGCAGATGCTGTGAGGTGGAGACAAGTGTCAGGTGAGGATCTGCTTCAGTGCAGGGCTGTACAGCTCAGACACTTGGTAAGCTGTACAGTTCTCCCAAGTTGTGAGCAGAGCCATAACCATAGTGACAGTGCAGGGAAAAGGGCTCAAGTATGGAAACTTCAATACTCATGTAGGACATCCAACTAAAGAAAAAATAAATTGAACTAGTAAAAGCCATATTTTCAACTGTCCCTAACACTTTAGTACTATATTCCAACTTTCAAAATAGATGCACATTTATTAGTGTCTCTTCTGTGGTCAAAGTTCCTCAATACTTCCTGAAGTGAATATTTGTGATGCTCTAAGCAGCAAATATTGGTTTAATTTCAATAATTAGAGAAAAATAGTTGTTTGGATTGGAGATTAAATTAAAAAAATAGAATAAACATGAACCTTGTGTTGCATTACTTTTGATAATCAGCTGTTACTGTTGTCTTTTCAGAAAGACTACTGAATAGCTTAAAATTAGGGGGAAAACGGTCTTCTTTATTAAGCTCATAACAGGTGCATTAGCCTTGACACAATGATATCTTGGGATGTCTCACTGGAAGGCACCCAGCAGCAGGAATGAAAAAATGCTATGCCCAGCTCCTTCTGTTTCCTTAAGTAGACCATGCCTCTGACAGAATTTTGAAATTAAATGTTCTGTGTCATTTGGCTTGTCCTAGATCACGGAGTGTTTGTAACTTCTGACAAATGGTTTGGAGTCTCATAGCTTGGCCTTGAAGTGAATGTTCCTTATGTAGAGAATGATTATTTTTCTCCAGAAAAAAAACTTCTGCACATACTCAGAGCTTCAGGTGTTAAAAAGAAAGAATCAATATCCTTGAAACAGATGTCTGGCATCAGTGGAGCGTAGGAAAATGGAATTTTCAGGGGCTACATTAACTCTGCAGGTCTAAGATTATTTTGACTCTTGTTTTTCCCTCAGTAGACAAGAAACTGGGACTGAAGAGGGTGGAGATTCTGGGTGTCTGTAAAGATTACTCAGGATTGAACGGCAGCAAGAACTAGCCATTACCCAGGCTAAGTTGCACCTTAAGGTGACTGGAATATTATTCAAGGATTAGTAGCACTTGCAGGAAGGTATTAACTAGAAGCAGCTCTCACCCAGAACTGAGTGCTGTACTTTAAGTCTAGCAATACAAATATATATAAGTATACAATACTTGGTTGGATATTGCATTAAAAATAATTATGGAAAATATAATTGATACAAATGCATCTGAGGCTCAAAGTATACATCATTCTTCAGACAAGATTTTCATTTTGTAGTTATCTTTTTTGTCTATTATGGCCCAGAATTTAATAGCATCCAGTGACCCTACATACTGTCTTATAGGCAACACCATTTAAATAGTCTCCAAAGACTGGATTCGTAGGTCCTTACCAGGTACCCAGGAAGATCATATCTGAATGTAACCTGCTTAGAAGAGAATAAAGTGCCAAGTGTCATGTAACAGAACATACAGACATGAATAGCTGATAAGTGCCAGGAGATAACTGAGTGCATACAGTTTGTGCCTCAGAGATTCCAGTGCCATCATTTTAGACAATTTCAACTTTTAGGCTAGAAAAGTCATAGTAGTATCGTTAAGGAAAGATGTTTACCTTTGGATGCTGAGTCAAATATATCTTTTTAGATGAATAAGTGATAAAAAGTTAATGTGGGAAATAAATATAATAAATACATTATATATAAATGATACATGTTGTACTTTGGTAGAGATGCTGTAATTGCTAAGCCAGACTAGGTTAAGAGTCACCACCTGTCCTGCTTCCTGCTTCCTTTGTGTTTCCTGTAAGTATTTCAGAGGAAGTTGTAAAATTCACAAATGCATCTAATTTTTGAGTAATGCAGTGTGGAGGGAAATCCTTTCCCCTCAGTCAGTTATTGGCATGCCCTGGGGTTATCTAAGAATTGGTAGAACTAGTGGTTTACCCTGTACATAAAGAGAAAACTCTTTCTGAACAACTAGTACCTTACTTGTCTAAGTCTTACATGATTTTCTAATGAAGATTTGATAACCCAAGCAACCAGGCAGCCTAAAGACTAAATGTAGCACTAAGTGGGATTTCCTGCTTGAGTCGCTCTTGTTGTATTACAAAGCTCTTCAAGATTACTCATCTTACATGATCAGTGTACACAATTCATCACCTTCTTGCCTTTATGCTTTCTGAAGTTTACATCTTTTCTTTGTTTCTCTTCATGGAGATTATGATAAAATTAATCACTGGTTGCTCTTCTTGGTATCTTTTTTTTGTTTCCATGAAAACTCTCTGGGTGTTCTGTAAGCTTCCCTTCCCTTCCCTTCCCTTCCCTTCCCTTCCCTTCCCTTCCCTTCCCTTCCCTTCCCTTCTCTTTCCCTATACATTGGTGGATCTCTAATTGGTTGTTCACTCATAAGGTGTTCACAGGATGGCTTAAATTATTGGCTGTTTTCAAATTGCAATTAACTTAAAATGTATAGTGAATATATACAATTTAAACTGTTTTCTAGTGCAAAGTATTCAACCGGCTGTAACAAAATAAAGTACATGAAGATGTTGGAATTGGGGTGTGAACCCATTTTTCTACAGACTAAAAGGATGCATAGCTGTAGTCTAAACTGTTTCTCCAAGCAAGGGGTCGATTCTAAACGTTAGTCCAGCTGACACAAGGTGTAGAAAAGCAGCTGTACCTTCACATGCTGGATCCATCTGCCACAGAGCTTCCGTGCCACTCAAGAACTCCCTGTGGGCTATGGGTTCAGGGACACAGCTAGAGAAAGATGCTGGAGTTGCACACTTGTGCACAGTCTCTTGGGTCGCACAGAACTGGGCGTGAGCTCGCAGTGTGCCCTGACAGCCCAGAAGGCCAACAGCATCCTGAGCTGCATCAAAAGCAGCATGGCCAGCAGGTGAAGGAAGGTGACTCTGTCCCTCTGCCCACTTGGAGCACAGCATTAACCTCTGGGGTCCTCAGTGCAGGAAAGATGGAGGCCTCTAGGGTCTGGAGGATCTAGAGGATCCAAGGGATGGAGCACCTCTCCTACCAAGACAGCCTGAGAAAGCTGGGATTGTTCAGCCTGGAGAAGAAAAGGCTCTGGGTAGACCTCATTTGGTCTTACACATTTCAGGTACCTGAAGGGAACTTTCTAAAAAGAGGGAGGGATATGTTTTAGATGGATAGACAGTGATAGGATAAGAGTAAATTACCTTAAACTAAAGAGGGGAGATTGAGATTAGATGTAGTGAGGCACTGGAACGGGTTGCCCGGAGTTGTGGGCGCCCAGTCCCTGGAAGTGTTGAAGGCCAGGTTGGATGGGGCTCTGAGCAACCTGGTCTAGTGGAAGGTGTGCCTGCCCGTGGCAGGGGGGGTGGAACAAGATGATCTTTAAGATGCCTTCCAACCATGTTATGATTCTATGATAACTAGTTTTGTGTTCAAGTAAGCTTATGGAGCCAAACCAGCTGTACCTGCTTTGGGATCAGAACATTGCCCAGCAGTCCCCAGTGGATGCTGAGGAAAAAGCACAAATTTAAATTACATAAGCAAGATTGAAATGCTAGCATTAACTGATTATATGATTCCAGATCTGCAACTGCAAATGCCTATTCATCTTAAACTTACCTACAAGAGCACATATTGACTCCTTTGCAGTGTCCAGGTGCTAAAATTGCCTAATGCGAATCTGAAGGCTACCAATACGAAAGTATATTTGAAAAGCATACCTTTAATAATTCATCTCATAAAACCAGATACTATAAGAGTAGAGAGTGAGACCAAAGAATAAATTAAAGAAAACTTTTACATGTCTGGAGAGCCTTCAATGAGAAACAATATATGATTTTCCAATGAGGGTTGTATTAAAGTATCACACTGTAATGAGTAAGCTGAAAGAAAAGCAGACATTGATATGCTCAGCAGGCAGATACACAGCATGATCTAACATCAACAAAGGACATGAATGATTCTGCAGAAATTAGAAAGGGTAGGAATATCGAGAACTAGAGGAACAAAGAGGGAAATAAAGACTATAGAACAGAACAAGCAAAGGACAATCTGCATTTTGTTCTTAGTTATAGCAATGTCCTTTTAAGTGAAATCAGTTGAACTACTCTGGATTCATATTGGCTTATTATGATTCCTAATGAATATTTTTCCTCTTACCTAATGAAACAAATAAAGTCTAGTGGGAGTTTACACAACCCCTCATCAAAATCAAGCTGATTTGGTATAGTTCAGTAGCTGAGTTGCAAACGACAACTCAACACAAGAAATCTTTGACCAGAAACAGTCATCAGGAAAGAAAGAGAACAAACATAAACACAAGAAGCAAAAAGGATCCATAGATGGCGAGATTTTGTTTTAGAAAAGTTGAGGAAAAGTACATGATCCTCAGATGTAGCTGTAACTGATGAGAAGGTTCACCCATTCTGAAAAGAGAGTGAGAGAGAACAATACCATCAGGTTCCTGGAGTATTTTTTTGCAGTAAGGATATGTGCATCAAATGTGTTTCAAACAAAACAAAATGTAAAATAGCTAGTCTGAGAAAAGTTGTAAGCACTAATGCCCTTAGTTAACCAAAGTTGAAACCTAACATGAAATATTATAGAAATATAATATTATGGACAGTTTTAAGATGATGCAAGTGCATGTCAACCTGCCTTTAGGGATCCTGCTACAAATCAAGATTTATTCAATGAGGGGACACACAATTACTTTCTATAAAAAGAAAGGAAAGCACTTCTGCCTCCAGTACAAGCACAAGTAATACTGACAAAACAGAGGACACCGAGTCTTTACAGCTGGTACTGATAGTAGAGGCAAAGGACCTGGGCATATTACATTGAAAGAGGTGACTGCAATCTACAAATAGATGTTGAGCAAATATCAGCAACACTATTCAAATACACTTGACAGCATTGACAGCACAGAACAATTAACCAGGGAGGTTCAGCAATGACTTTCCAAAGAGAAAGAAAAGGATTTGAAAATCTTTTGAGTCAGTTTATGAATTGGGATAAACAATATGGCCTCTGAAAACTACAGAGGATTGTCCCTGGTAGCTCAGGAGACTCCTTTCAGTTGGCTGTTCTGTACAAATACTCTGCAGCAATCTTAGGGGAATTGTTAGAGGAAGCAATAACAGAGGATTGTTATTGTTCTAAAATCAAAAATCATTTTGTTGTTTAAGAGCAGTTCATCACAACCTCCTTTTTAGTTCTTTCCCACATATTCCCACTTTTTCCTGTATGGTTCTCTGCTGATAATTCACTGTTTCTGCTGTATCCTCTACAAGATATCCTTGCTGGTGTTTGCCATGTCACTGCTCCCTGTGACACAGCCTGGCTGCTCTGTGCCATTCTCCTTTGCTCATGTGACATTATTCCTGCTGGAGGTGCCAGCTATAACCCAAATAGGTCTGATGGCTTCCAGATTTGTGAGCACCTTCTCTTCCTCTCCCCTTTTCAGTGGGCAGCCTGTTCTTTATCTGTTTTTGTAAATGTTTACTGTCACACCTCAAAAAGCACTGCTGGTGGCCGAGTCTGCAGCAGTCACTAATGCTGGTTTTGGAGTGCCTCAAGCTGCTTTGGGAGTGCCCCTGGACATATTTTATGGCCAGTCAGCACTTAGGCAGGTGCTACCTTTGGCTGCTTGTGAGGGAGCACATGCTGTGGCACAGTGGAACTTTCCGAGGACCTGGAAAAATCCCTTGATGAGAAGTTGCAGTGAAACCATATATGCTACATCTATACCTGCTGCATTAAATGTACCTGGGACCATTCTCTGGCATTTATGCCAGCTGCTACAGAGCGTACTGAAGCCCAGCAATTAACATTTCCTATTATTGCCCACAAAATGGCTACATGCCCACAGGCAGTGGCTCAGGGAATGCTCTGTTCTAGCTCCCAAACTGTGCTTGGGAACTGCTCTGGACAGCAATAGCCCATCTGAGCCAAAGATGGGCCAAGGATCATTTCAAGAGTTCAATGCTACAGTAGTTGAGGCCCAGAGTCAAGTTCATTTGCTGACATTATTCAGCCTGCTACTGGCTAGCACTACTGAATACATCTGTGGAAGCTGAGCCTACGATGTACATTCATACCTACGACATGACTAGAAAAATGTTGCAAGGCACGGGAAGGTCTCTGTAGTGCCTTGGATCCTTCAGGTGCATGAAATACTCCTCTAATCCATACTTGTGGCTGATCCTGTCCTTGCTGCCACAGAACAACAGTGCTTATCCTCCTCCAACTGCTGCTGAGAGGCTGCCTTTGGGTTAGTGAGTGCTGTCTTTCGGTGCAGTAACCCACTTGCAAAATTATGAATGCTGTGTCCAGTATATTTTGCAAACAAAAGTGACCCCCATTCTATCGAAATAATAGTAGGTACGTTATCTTCAAATTTACCCTCTCTCAGTGTAAATACTGTGCAGACATATTTACTTAAGACTGTTGCTGTTCAACAATTAGCTGCAGCTGACAAGCAGTGGTTTTGAGAAGGGTTTTTATTCAGGGCTTGCAAATGCTCACAGTCCCTTAGAGCGCTGCATCCAGATGCAATGTGAAGGCTGGGAACACCTTGTCCTGGAAGACTGAAGCCATGTTTCTCTATTACTCTGCCCTGTGTTCAAGGGGCTTTCCCTTCTTCTGTCTCAGTTTCATGTCTGTACCTGTAGAAAGACGTTTTGGTTGCTAGATTTCCTTATGAGGTCCAGTTGCATCCAATTTAGATTCTAAAATCTTTTATAGCACAGGAGCCAGGTTGAGCCTCTAGAAAAAGAACTTACATGGGACATGTATAGGCATGTTTTTTCTGAGCATTTAGTTGCTCTTCTCACAGCTCCTAGATGTGGGACCTGCTACAAATATTTGACAAAAATACCTGTTCCTTCTGAATTCTTGCTGCATATAAAAAATGCTTGACATCCTGCTGCTTCCTCTATTGATGGTAAAATGCTTATCAAGTACTGTCAGTAGCTATTCTGGTAAATGTGGCATTATTCTTTTCATTGATACTACATTTCAAACACTTTTCAGCTAATCTACCATCAAGTAACAAATAGCTATGGAGATAAAGCCTCTTTTTATCTATCTGGGGCCACCTCTAACTAGAAACTTGCTCCCAGCAATGAGACCTGTGCTAAGTTTTTTGCTTAGAAAAGAAAGTGGATTGTTTGAGATTGTTTTCGTTTCCTCTCTCTTGAATTGTCACAACAAAAAACTCATTTTAAGGCACTTTGTTTCAGTAAGAGAACACCAATAGGGAGAGAAAACCAACAATCCCTGATGGTTTGTGTTTGTTTTATATCAGCTTGTATCCCCTGGTACAAGTCAGAATTAAATCTAATGCATCAAAGAATTTGTTCTCTCATTCCTGCACCAGACACTCCAGACAGTAACATATTTTACAGTAGTCTGGCATATTCTTAACCAATTGACCAGCACCAGCATCCTCTTCCACTTCCAGCTCTCATCACTAAACCTCTTGCCCAGAAGCCATCCAAGTCTGTCCTGCCACTTAAAATATGTATTTTCACCACTCTCCCTTGCTGTGTCCATCACACGAAGGATGGGTTCTCTTCCTTCTTTCTTTCTATAAAGATTTCCTAATTAATCTTCACCATGGATGACCTGTGAAGTAGATCTGCAGAGACACTGGACCTACTTTACCAGGAGGCAACTCTTCCGGTGTCACCCCTTAAGAAGGAATTTGATGTTTCGTCAAGAAGTTACTGGAACTAAATTCCTGTGTAGTTGTAATGTTTAGTGTCATTATAACAGATTAAAGTAAATACTCTCCTGTAAAATAGCTTCCACTAAAAACACGGTGTTGCCATGAGGATGTGATGTTATTTGCCACTTAATAGATAAAGCATAGGAGAAGTATCTCACTGGATCTCTGTGTTCAGGTGGGCAACTGAGATTAAGAAAGACTGTTGGAAAATGTCCTAGTTTCCAGGCTCCTACCTTTTATTGCTCACAGTCTGAGTGTCTTCTCCAAGATCACGCAAAAAATATCATTCAGGTCTTCTGAATCCCACTCAGCCATCTACCCTCTCCAGCTGTCTCCTCGCTCTAGCCACGGGGGTATCCTTCCTTGCACGGAAAAGAGTAGACCCTGGCCTTGAATGAAAACCAAACTGTCACAATAACCAAAATACTATGAATACACATCTTCAGAAAGAAGAAGAGGTGGAGGATGTTTGTTTCTGCTTTCGCATCTAGCAACTGCTCTGTTTGTGGTTCAGCTGAGCAGGAGGTTCTAGGAGGGGCAGACCCACCTGCTGGTTGACTCTTGCTTGAGTCATTCCATTTTGGTAATGCTTTATACCACAACAAGTCATTTCTTACCTCTCCATGAGAACCCTGTGACAGGATTACATTTCACATAAGGCTGGGAATGAAATTTAAACACTGCCAGGCTGTATGGAGTGTTGGATCCCATGGCATTGTAGCTTCTGGGGGAAGGGGACAGTCGTGTTGAGAGATGCAATCAGAGAGTGGAAGGGCAGGAAAGGGTGGGAAGATGAATTGTATTCAATATACAGCTCTGACTTGGACTGAGGTTGCGAGGTTTCTGCTGGAAAGATTGTAGGAGATTAGGGGAAGACTGATAATGTAATTTGTCTTCCTACATTACAGGCTGAGCTCTCCCAATGAGAGGAAGTGGGAGGTGGCTTGGGAAGGTAAGGGGAGACATAGGTGACATGAACCTACACTGCAAACCACTTCTATTTACCCACAGCCTATTTCCGTACGAAGAAGCAGTGCTGGCCAGCAGGGAGAGTGGTTGCAAAGTTTCAAGACAGGTTCCCTGGGCTGTACTGAGGCAAGATGTGAAGCCTCTGAGTTACTATCAGGATTACTCTATTCTTAGCATCCCAGCATGTGTTCAGCCCCCACATACCATTACCTAAATATAGTCCCTAGTGAAGGACAGATGCTGCCAAGTTGCATCTGACCCCCTCCTCTCTTGCATTCTGTTCCTGAAAGCCAGGCTGGCTTCCCCAAAACACATCCAACAGTTAGCATGTCCTTTTGTCTGCCTAGGGCTGTACAAGGAAACCTGTACTGTACTGTTAAAGCCTGATCTCAAGCCTTGGCCTTCCTGGCCTCTTCTAGTACTGACCTTCCTTTCAACACCTCTTCACATTCCTTTCCTCCTCAGTTGTTGCCTTACTGTTTTCCTTTTTTTTCTTTTTCTTTTGTCTCAGCTGCCTCTGTCCTTTCCCTTCTGTCTGATTGAACACAATCAATGGGAGGGAGCAGGCAAAGTAATGAAAGAAAACGTGTGTGTATGTGCATGTACATAAGTATTGCAGACACTCAAACCCCTCAGACAAGAGCTCTTTTGTCACGATAAACTACAGAACTGCTGAGAGGACAGGGAGATGGACAATTTTCTGAGTATATGTGTTCCAGTTTTTCACACTGATTTTTATTTCCATTAGCACAAATCCATAAGACTCTGAAACTGGGATTTCCTAAACCCATCTGAAATCTAAACAGGACATACCTTGACATGAGTATGCACAGGGGAGTGTGTGTGAGGCATAGAGTGGAAAGTCTAAGAGTCAGTTACAAAAGGCTCACAGGATTTGTGGGGCTCCTCACACAAAAGGAGAGGTCAGTTCTTGCCAGTCTGTGCTAGCAGGTCGGACAGTGCAATCCCCCAGGGGCAGGTCTGGGGCCAACTTGTCAGAGTCTGTCAGTGCTGCTTCTCGTTTGCACAAGAAAGCTCTCCAGGTATGTGTTATAGAAAGCAAAGATGTTTTCTCTTTGAAACACCACTTTTTCCAACTTTTTCCACCTCTTCTGAACAGCTGTTGGTTGACACCTTCCAAGCTTTCTGCAGCTTAAGCAGAAGCTCCCTGTTAGTGACGCTTCATGTGGCTCACTGGGTGCCCAGGAGAGGGCATCTTTTAGACATGTGGCTGATCCTGAGGGCAGCCTGACCTTCAGGACAGGCAGAGAGCCTGGCTTTTGGACAGCCACCCTGGGGCCTCAAAAGCTCAGTGCTCAAGATGTGCAGGTTATGGGTTGTCACTAAAGTCGCTACAGCACAGAGCTGGCAGACATATAAAACCTGGCAGGCTTGTGTTGGTCTCTGTCCAGAGGCTCTGCAGCCTCCAGCACACTGCACCCTGCTGTCGGGACTGTGGATTAAGTTCTGTCCTGTCCTTTCTCTGCACAATCCTCTTCTGTGTTTAACCCCTTTGCCTTCCTCCCTGGCAAAGGAAGTGGGGTAGGGGTTTGGCATAAAAATGAAGCTGTGAATAGTCAATTTCCCTCTGATCCCAGGAAGCAAATTCATAAACCTCCAGAGAGGGTTTATAAATCTGTGGAAGACTGAGCCAGACACATGCTATTTTCAGACTCTCTAGGTCTCTTCTTGTGCTGCAAGAGACCTGGTCCCATTTTCCCAGAAAGGAATGGAGACATGGAAAAGTCCCTCCTAGATTTTAGAACACTGAAGTACCAATAGTTGCTTTAGTGTATGTGCTTCCTGTCAGTCCAGTAAAATTTGAGCACAGACCAAGCCAGACTCAGCATCCTCACTGACCATGAGAAAAATACATTGCCTGCTCATGATTATCAGCCCACATACATGGCCTGCTTGCATCCCATCACCCTTCTCTGGTGTAAAGGTCCCTGAAACAGCAGCAGGCACAGCCTGATCCTTCCTGCCTGAGAGCCCTAGTTGCCTGCAAAGACTTGTAGTACTGAGGAAGTAGAGAAATTGAGGAAACTTACTGTTGCTGTTCTGGTTGATCACCAGCCTACATCCTTGGTTTCAGTGAGCACGGAGGAATACCATGGGATGTGAGGAATGCTCTGAGCCCCTGCTGAGAGCCTTTAACCCCCAGTCCCCTCACTTCACAACTGGGAGATATTCTCAGCAAGTATGTGCCCATCCAGGGCCAAGCACCACATACTTGGCAGTTGGCCTTTTGGGAAATACTGGGAAACCCTCCTTTTAACCTCTTTTCCACTTCCTAAGTATTTTCATTAGCTGCTGTGTGAGTAGGCAGCACTGGAAAATGTGTCTGCTTTAGTTTCTCAGTTAACAGCTGCTTCTGGAGGAAGTATCAGGAAGCAGCATTTATACTGTAACAGTGGTTCTTCAGCAGTAGTTCATTACAGACCCACACATGCTCATTCCAGGCTTATATTAACAAGGAGGGAGATACAGGACTAAAATGACAGAGGCTGATGGATGTGGCAGCTGGGATGAGCCAGTCCCTATTTTAAGCATGCAGGCAAGATTTGGGGTCAAGTTGGAAAGGCTTCAGAGCGATAAATTACCAGTGAACACAAAAACAACTTGAAGCATAGCCCTCCTCTTTCCATCTTCTTCCCCAACACCTCTCAGTCCTGCTGACAGGCTGACCTGGGAGGAGTGTTGTTCTTGTCTGCTCAATACAGGCCGGCAGGGTCGAGCCCAAGGCACTCACACACCCCATGGGTGCAGGGGACCTGGGCCTTAAGACCAGCCAGTCATGCCATGGGACTTCCTTGGGGCTCCAGCTCTCTCCTCTCCTGCTCCCCTGCTGCTCCTACAAGAACAGTGACAGGGCAGCAATCCTCCCACATTCACTTCTCTTTCCTGAAGCTGCCATGGGAGTGTGGGCAAAGCAGCATTCTGATGTTATAGATGAGTCTGGTGGCTTGAGCAGCAAGGCTATGAGATATGAGTGAAGGTGCCCTGTTGAGTATTATTTCTCTGACGCAGTCTGTTCACTGCATTCTCTGTTAAACTGCTCTGCACTGATTGTGTTTCACTTAACTACAAGATCTGAAAAAAATATTCTAGAAGTATCTACAACTAGAGTGTAATACTACCTTGGTCCTGACTTGCTCTGACTTAGTGATTTTACCTGGCTATTCTTTTATGTGCAAAATGAGTACGTTATGGGTGTCAGGCTGTCCTAAAAGATTATTCCCATTGCTTGCCTGTATGGGAGAGGTCTGTGGTTTTTGTCAGAGCGGGTATTTGATTTCCTTGCTTGCCCTAGCAGAAAGGCTAGGCTGAGTTGGTAAGAAGTTTAGCTGATGGATGATGGAATGAAAGGGAGAGGAAACATTTGGTGCAAGATGGCCACGAGAGGCCAGATCTAGGAGCTCACCTGGAACCAGTGACTCCAACTCCCTTCTCAGACATAGCAATGCATATCTTGCACAACTCCTGTTAAGGCTAAAGATTTATTCCAAGTTTACGCTTGTGTAACAGGATACCATATGGCCTGATGCAGATGTCCAGAAATACACTGACCAAAGCCATTGGAGCAGGAATGCTGAACAGCACAGCATGCCTCAGAACCACCACGTCTCCCCTGTGTCAGCTTCCCTGAGGATGGTACTTGCAGAGGCTCTGCATGAGTCAGGGATCATACCAAGGAAGTACAGTAGGGGCATGCAGGAGGAGACCCGCTCATGTGCAGGCATAGTCTGTTCCCTCTCTGAAACACAGACTCCCTAACCATCTTAGGAGACAGGGAACAAGAGGAGAGCATGTAGATATTCTTGAGTCTTTCATCTGCACTAAAGAACTTGAACTAGGTTGGTGATTAGGTCAGGCCTATGCTCAGCAGAGTGATTCTTGGAATTAACAGGAATACAGAGACCAAAAGGCACAGCCAGAGCTCATTCAAGAGGATTAGGGCTCCACTCTGTCAGCACAGTAGTCTTAGGCCTTATTTTATTATGTGAGGAATGGAGCAATAGAAGAGCCAGCAAGAGACAACTGAACTAAACAGCTGCTGTTTCTTCCCTTGATCTCTGTCCTGTCTCCTGCTTTTTCAGATTCGAAAGAGAAGCAAAGCGTGCCGTGGAGGCCTGTGGGAAAATGATGTTCTAGTATCTATCAATGGGAAGTCATGTGCTGGCCTGTCCCATGCTAATGCCATGCAGATCATCGATTCCTCCAACGGCATGCTCACCATCCGTGTGAAAAGGTAACCTGCTCCAAGTGCCTGTGCTGTGACAGTGGGTGGTGTGACAGTAGAGTGGTTTCATCCAGCATGGCAGCTATCCACATCCAGCAGAAACAAGGCAGGCAGGAGCCTTTGGTTTGGCCATACTGCAAAGTGTACTAGGAGGACTTACCCATGTTCTAACATGGCTAACATGGGAACATCTCAATTTTTGCCCTGTTGTAGTCCAACAGTCTGTATACTGATTTCCATGAAGATTAGAGGTGTGTGGCGAAGCCCCCTTTTTATGGGAAAAAATATCTGTGAAGGTCTCTAGTTCTGGAGAATACTGGAGATCAGGCTCAAATTTAAGGATAAAAAATAGTCCCAGTAATGTCCCTCATCCTCCCTGTGCTAAGTTAACCCAGTGCGTCAGTGCATGCTGGATGCAGCCCAAGCTATAAATGAGTAATCCTATAAAGGTGAAGGCAGCAAAGCTGTGTGAGGTCCTCGCTAGTCCACACTACTGCCAAAACAGAAGTCACCCTCAGAAAATCAAGTCCTGTGAAGGGGGGTTGGGAGATGTGTTTTTCTACAGTCCTGAAAAGACAGAGAGAGCACTATGAGCAGTGGAGAGGGACAGCCACGCTGGTGGCTGTCATCTGTAAAGCAGGAGCAGAGGTGGGCACTGCTCAGAGAAGGAAAGCCTGAGCATGTAGGATCTTCCCCTTGGCTTCAGAGAAAGTGCCAGTGCCTTCTGATGTGCTCACTCTATACCCTAGCTGTGATTAAGTGGGATGAGTGAGTTCTATACAAGGTGTCCAGAATAGCTCCTGGTCCCTTGCCAAGGCCTTATCTCATACCATTGGAGCCTATCTGCAGCCAACAGGTGCCTGGGCAAATTCTAATGGGTCAAAATCAGCACACTTTGAATTGAAGTGCCAAAGGCAGGTTTCTCTCAGCCCTCTGGATGGAGCCAACACTGGACGGTTTGGAAATAATGTAATCAGTTGGCTTCATCTGGAGTAGTGGAGAAATCATCAAGTGTTGCTTTCTTGATCACATGTCTATTCCCATTTCATATTTTTGTTCCCAGAGAAAACACCAATCATTCCTGTCCAGAAAAGAGGGGTAGCTGGATGACTCTGGAGTATGTGTATTTCAGAAAAAGAGGAGAGACACTGACAGTATGGAACAAAAGAAACTGACTTAAAAGCAGTAATGCTTCTCAGTAACCTGGTCAGACGTTTAAAGAAGAGGAGGGACTGTTCTGTTTTGCTTGTGGAATGCTGAGGTTGCTCCCCAGTGAGATTTCATGATGGCAAATAGTATTAAAAAAATAAACTGCCAGAGAAATTCTCCTACCTTTAGCTTCCACAAAGGTTTGCATTTGACATAAATATAAATTTTTCACAGTTTAGAAATGGGATCCATGTCATGAGTTCCACAGCTTTACAGAGGCAATGTTATCTGCCTGCCTTCTTGGTATGTGTGTTCAGAATGCAAATACTAAGGACTCCTTTATAACTCTTATAAGCCCTGGTGAGTTTGACAAGAGAAGGAACAAGTTCCCAGCTCCATCTGTGTGGGCTGGAGTCAAACTGCCATTGAAATCCAGACTCACTCTTGAGGAGAGGAAAGACAGAGTGGGCTCTTTTCCCGTCAGCACAGCCATTCTCCTTCCCTCTGGAAGCTAGCAGTAGAGTTGACTGCCCCAGCCTGCCCTGTACCTACTCAGTCATCCTTCCAGATGTCTTAGAGGCTTGAAGTTGCAAAGCCAAAGGCAAATGCCACCATGGATTGGGCTGGCCTGCATGACTGCATACAGTCATCAAAGTCACTGGTCACAAAGGCACTGGTAGTTAGCTTGTGAAGCAGTCCCACAGTGAGCAGGCTAAATATTAGAAAGGTCTTTTGCCACTAGATACCAGAGACCTATTCCCAAAAAGCACTTGGGCCTTTATATTCTATTTGCTATTTACTTCCATGTAGAGGTCAGTGCAAACAAATAGCACTGACTTCTTTGGAGGCCAATCTGAGCTAAAGTGGTCTGGGGGTGCCAGGATTTGCAGAGCTGACACAGTCTCAGCTGCAGGAGCAGCTGGAGTGCAGTGTGATAGCTGAGCACCAGCCGCAGGCTGAGGGGTAGAGCTCAGTGTCCTGGGGAATGCTTGCTATTGCAGGAATTCATCTCTCCAGGACAAATGCCTGGGGAGCTGATTAAGCTTGGTAGATTTTTTTATGGTTTTAGGGCATTCTAATTTTTCAGTGTTTAACACCTGGTTTCCATAGAGTTGAGAAGCAGAAAATCAGAATGAGAGCATGCAGCTGATGTCAGAGACAGGTCTATCCTTGGCATCTACACTTCAGGTGTATGTAGCACCTGAAAAACACCTGTAACACTGTCTCAAATCCGTAGCACTCTCTCACACCAGGGTTTCCTTCCATCTTAGCCACACAAACCAGACCTCGCTGACCATTTTTCCTTCTCCCCACAGGGTAGTTGGTGGGGACCAGACTGGCCCACGGCTCCAGCGTTCCCCTTCTCCAGGGCAGCGACTGCTCTCTCCACCCTCCCTGCTCAGCCCCCCAGCACAGTTACTCAGCTCTGAGCCCGCAGGAGCCCCAGCCACCGCACAGGCCTCACAGCCACGGAGGTCACAGAGGCACCTGGAGAGCCTCACGTCCCCACCGGACAGCGAGGCCTACTATGGTGAGACAGACAGCGATGCCGACAACGTGGCGCAGGAGAAGCAGCGCCGGGCCCGCAAGAAGAGCCCGCGCTCCCCGCCTGACAGCACCACCAGCAGGGCGGATGCTCCTCAGGACGAGGTGTCCCTGTCTGAGCAGAGTGGCTACGAGAGCATGCCCGAGGCTGCTGCTCAGGGGGGAGCAGAGCCGGCCAGCTCCAGCGGGGTGGCCAAGAGGGAGATTGTCTGCCTGCCTGGCAGTCGCACGGACACGCCATTCTCAGACAGCGAGGGGCAGTTGCGGCCACCGTCAGCAGAGGGCCGGGAGCCTTCTCCAGAGGCGATGCTCCTGCCCCATGCCACCAAGGTCATCCGAGCAGAACGCCATCTCATCCCTATGGTGGGGCCAGTGGAACATCCGATTGATGAAGACCTAACCACCACGTACACAGAGAAAGCCAAGCAGGCCAGTAAGTCCTCTAAACTGCCATTCACCCATGATCCTTGTGCTGGATCTCCTTCCAATAGCCTGATTCCTGCAAATGTCACATGGGTTACCTCCTCTAGCTTGCAAAGGAGCAGAGTCAAATCAGACCCGCAGAGACCAGGACTTCCTATTGCAGTTTTGGCACTGGGGTCTACCTCACCCAAGACATTCTAAAAAACACATAAGAGAAAGGTTCTGGGGTCAGGGAGTCACTCAGAGAGGCTGCAGCCATACAACCAGATGTGCTCTAGTACCTCTGTGTGCTGGAAAAAGGATGGATGTAATTGGTTTCTTCAACAGTTTGGACTAAGAAGATTCGTGTGACATGATGATTTCAGGAAAGAAATGGGAGGTTAAGTATTCCTGGCTTTCCAGAGATCTTCTGGCAGCTCAGTTTGCTCCTTAGTTACCGGCATGTTAATCATGGAACACTCACTTCAAGAGGCTCCCAAGGAGCCCTCTGTTCAGTTCAGCTCTCCATGGGCACAGAGCATGCAGTATCACACAATTAAGGATGATGAGAGATAATTTGCAGACAGCATAGCCACAAAGGAGTCTTGTCAGTAACTGATTTATTTCTCTTACCCTGTCCAGCTCAGGGAGGGCCTCTTCTACATCAACTTTCCCTGCAGGCACTCACTCCAGCAAGGATGCCCATGTCTGGCAGCAGCTGGTGTGTTCAGGAAGAATTTATAACCTTTTAGGTGTTGGCAGTGGAGGGTTGCCAGCAAGGACATGCAGGAGATGATAAATCAGCTCTTGAAACAGTTCCTTATAGTGCCACCCCAGAAGTCAAGACATTTCCATGTAGAAAAAAGTATGAAAAATCTAGTGTAGTATATGGGTGATGGACCTGAAGTGACCTTGTGAATATTTTTCTGCTACACATGGAGTATTTCAAGCCCAAACATGAGGACAGAACAAGGTGTTATCTGATTTCACAGCTGTGATGTATCTAGTAATATTAAAAACAAGGTAACCATAAACTTTCTTTCTATTTATTTACCTCAGTGTGTAGTATGACTGACTACTTTACATTTCTCTAAGCCTAGAAATAAAGCAGGTTTTAAAAAAGTGACTGAGCTGAGGGACAGAATGGAAAACAGAGATACAGAAAAGTTACTAGACTGAATCAGAAAGGAAACGTGGATTCTAACTTCTGATCCTCTGCTTCAAATACTAGACATTTTACCCAGGCCAGATAATACTGCAATTATTAAACCTCTCTTTTTTCTTTTTCTTGGGCTAAATATTCTTTTATCTGCTCTGCCTAAGGAGTCCTATAGAGGTAACTTTCAAACCTCGGTGCTTCTGGCAGACAGGGCACTTTCCTACTCTTCCCAGTGTTAAGAGGAGAGGCTCAGTTGAGTCCCTTATATCTTGCTCTGCTGGGCAGTGCCCTCGACCTGATGCCTTGTTCTACTTCTTCCTAGTCTTTAGCTCTCATTTTACTTAGGATAGGAAAGAAATCAGCCATTTCAGCCTCCCTAAAGATGAAGCTATTTTTTCTCCCTTTGAATAATGTACAAGCATGAGGTGAATGTTGAGAAAGGCATGTTCAGCTGCTCCCTGCCACCTGATAGTCCCAGCAGTGGAAGAGCAATTGCTTTACATCAAGGCTTATTTCCATGGACGGCATCAGTACAGAGGGATCCCAGGAAAGCTACGTATTTAATTTAGAGCATTTCTGATGGCAAGATAATATCCCATGGCAGGAGATGATGCAACAATATTGCCAGCTGGAGTTAGGGTTCCCAGAAGCACTGCAGACTGAGGTAATATTTTATTCTCCTGTTACTCCTCCGCTCCTCACCCTCTTTTTGGTTTATGTTTGATCATGGGTGTCCTTCTGTAGGGGTTACTCTGCCAGGGATCGTGACTCAAATGGTCTTGTCTTGGGTTAGGGATCTTGTCAGTAAATGAGAGGGCAAAATTCTACATCCTGATCATGCTGGAGCACAGCAGCCAATGAAACAAAAGTCCAGTTCAGCAGCCAGTGACTGTGAAGGAAGGAAGCAAGTAAGGAAGAGGGATGGAAGGTGTTCCTCATATGGTGAACTAAAGAAGAGCTAAAGAACATCTATACCTGGAATCAACAGAGGTATAAACACAGCTGGAGGCTGGGGGACTGCTGAGCTGCACTGGCTCCATGGGCGGCTGCTTGCAGAGAAGCTATGGACTGGCATGGGAGGACATGGTAGGGCATCTCTTGCCAGAAAGGTGTAGCCTTGGTGAGGATGTTTGGGCTAGCATTGCTCCACTCCTACAGCTGCTCTAGGCTCCCATGGGGACAGCAGCATTTAAAGCTCTGTTCCTCTGCCTTTCCTTAGTAATATCCACAGCACAGTAGCCTACTCTGGGACACAGACACTCCTGGGTTTTGCTAAACAGGAATGTGAAGTCATGGTTTAGAAATTAGGCAGGGTTTTAAAACCTGAGTTGACTCCAGGAAGTGACTTGGACTATCAGTCGTAAGAGGTTAAGTATTGATATATAGGCAGGTGACATTTAAGGACCATTGTGAATACCTAAGCAGATGGCTGCCTTTTCAAGCACTATCTAAATATTTTCCCAGGGCATCTGCTAACACACCCTCCTTGCCTTGCCATGGCCTTCTTCAGCTCCCACCAATGCACCATAAGAATGTGAAAAACAACTTTTTGTTTTGTTGGGACTGTTCCCCAGATGATTCCTTATCTTTTCCTCCTAGAATGCACTCCTTTTTCCTGTCTGCTCTGATGTTTACTTCAATTTTGGGGATATTTCTCTTGTCGTTGTTTTAATTCTTTCTAACTTTTCACTGCTATTTTTAAGCTCCAAAGACTGTCTCCCTTTCCTACCTGTCCCTGCACCTCAGGCAAACAGAATTGCAGGTAAATTATTTCTAGATGACTATTTAGAAACATCAAACCTCTATATGAATAATTGAAATCCCAGAAAAAGAACAGAGATACATAATAATTCTTTTGCACACCACCAAGAGTAGCAACTGACATTCTTCACTGCTCTATTGCTCTGCAAGGATCACAGTAAGACTCCTACTGCTGTCAGCTCTTGGATTTTCTGTAGCTTTGTTCTTTACTTCCTATCTCTAGAACTTTTGTAGACTTTTATCCTCATTGTGTGTGCTCCAGAGCTGTGAGCTTTTCAGATCATAGGCAAGTGGACTCAGATCCCTTGTCTCCCTGTATGATTTTCCTTTGTTTCTGATGGTGTTAGAAAATCTGATCTGTGCTCACTCCATATTGTCTTCAAGATCATCAATGAAATGAGGAAGTCCTTTCCATATTCCCTCACAGTCTTTCCTAGTTGTACCAGGATGGACGATCAGTCTTTATGCTCAGGTTGTTACTGAGGCATTTTCTCTTAATTTTCATCTGATGAACATTTCTCCAGTACATGTAATTTTTTTTTTCAGTAACTCCACCAACATCTGGGAATTGCTTTCCCTACTTTTGCTTAGAGAATGTAAATCATGTGGTAATTGCTGGAGGTGATGCTGCTGTTTGGCACCTACTTTGCATCACAGTAACATGGCAGCAAATGGAGCTCCCTCATTTACACTAAGCAAGGCTTTGACTCCAGGAGCAGAACACAGTGTGAGGGCAAGAACCAACAGCTCAAGATTAGGATGTGGCAGCAGTTGATGTCCTTATGTCATTAGCCACCTTATGATGTCCTGAACTGTGCTTTTCCTTCCCCAGCAAAGACACAAGGTGTTAGAGCTCCTTAGGGAACCAACAGCCCCTGCAGTGAGGTTTGGGCCTCTCTGCTTCCAAAGTTCATGCTCTTTTTGCACATTGATATTGGCTCATTTTTTCAGCCTGTGGGGAAAGCATGTGCATCATCCCTGTTCTCCACAGGACACATGACTTGTGTGTGCTTGCTCAAAACCCACTCAGAGCATTACTGGTGCAGACCACTGGGGCACTGTGGGGAGCATCACATCACTCAAATGCAGAGGAACTTGCCTTACAAGTAAAACACTTCAGTCTATATCACTACCCAGTGGCTTCTAGGCACCCTGGTGTTTTGCTCAGTGGGGTAAGAGAACAGCCAGCAAACAGGGTATTACTGCTGTCTTTAAAATGAACTATTGAACAGTCATGTTTGTGAACAGCCAGTATTTTGCCTAATCTGTAGAAACAAAAGCATTAATTTGTTTCCTTCCCACTAAAACTGCAAATTGTTCTTTTGAGAGAAGTGATTAATCCCTGGGGAAAGTGGGGATCTTTATGCCCTTGGTTTGTCATCACTGTAAAAGGCCAAGTCCCTTCCTGAGGTGATTTATGTGCTACTTGCACATAGGTCCTGCAATGTCCTCTTCTCACCCCACATTCAGAGGCCTGGGATGTTTTCACCCCCATCCTAAATCATCTCAAAGGACAAAAGACTCAGCCTTTCTCCCATCTGGAAATACAAATTGTTAGCAGAGGATAGACATACCAGGACAGCAGTCTATTCCTAACTTGCTATCACACTGTGTCAAGAAGTGCTTCAAAATATCTTAATTTAAACTTATCTGCTGGACTATTTTTAGTTCCTAAGATTCAAGAGCTTCTCCATGTATGGTAGAGGAAGGGAGGGAAAACTGGGTGGGGAAATTTCCTCCTCTGCTTTATATGGGCCTGGCTGCCTGTGCAGAGTCATCAAAGTTACTACATTCCATATCAGAAAAGGAAATCCTTCTTGTTTAAAGCGGATGTACAGCAGCACCACTTGAAAAGATAGGATGCTTATAAATGAGTGGCCTATTCACCTGCAGGGCATAGAGATTACCTCTTCTAAGAGTGACTGCAGACACATTTCTCTGCAGAGAGGGTGAGTGCAGCAAGCCATCTCTCAGACTGTTACAATGGTGTAGGCCACAGGAGCAGTGAACAAGATGAAGTATCTGAATGGCAGTTTGAATTTACTGCACCACATTTCCTATTTGACTTTCAGCTTTGACAGTTGTAACTCTAATGATCACAGTTTTGTGATTGTTAGATTAACTCACCGGTTTTGTCATTCACTGCAGTCTAGAAGACCAAAAGGCTTAGGATAGTAGCCTACTACTTCTACATCCTATGTGCCTTAAGGTAAAATAGAAAGCATTCTGCTTAGACCAGGGGATTAAAATTAATTGCTTGCACTACTGATCTGACAAGAAATCTGTTCCTAGCAGTATGAAGCCATGCTGAATCACCCTTGGCCATTGCTACTCAATGAGCAGCCAGCCATTTGGAAAACAAGGACAACAGCTTCCATGGTTGACTCACAGATGAAGAGACTGACCTCATTTCAGCACACATGAAATTGGAAATTGCATCTGCTTGGGAAATGAGTTTCCATACACTGCAGTAGCAATCTAGTTGTATGTGTTTGTTTTAGAAACCCCACTTAATAACTAACATTCAGCTCTGAATTCTCTGCCACTTGGAAGGCATTTATTAAAAACTACAGTGAGAAAAACACCAGGCATCTAGAGCCCTCTTTCTCCACCTTTAGGCATGAGTATGACATTTGATGCTATTCCTTCAGTTTATGTCCTTCTGTGGAAAGCAGAGATGATATTTTCAGGCTGATATATTAACAGGGCAGAAGCCAGAGTATAAACTACTGTTGTCTGTCTTGGCCAGCGTGGATGAATTTTTCCTTCTTTCTTGAGTCATCTCAAAATTGTCACAAGTAATCTTCCTTGGGTATTCTTACTGGAGACCTCCAGCATTATTCCCTCAGGCATCACTCTTGTCCAACATTTCAGTGGGTTGCAGCACTGGAAGTGATACTGATAGAGCTCTGCTCTGCTCCACCTTTGTACCTCACTACAATCCTGCTACCCCAGAGCCTGACAGAGACACTAATTCAGCTGAATATGTGTTAGCTCAAGATAAATCTAGCTGCGGATACTATTCTCTGGGAGGGGAAAGATCTTTATCATGAAAAGGTACATAGTCTCATTTGTCCTAGTATTTCTACTATACGAGATATAATTTGAACCATCTTTTTTAAAACTATCAGTTATTCAGATATTACTTCTATGTTATTATTGTCAGCACAGGGACTCTGACTCTGGGTCACAGTTCCTCAGACATGATCAGAGGTCATTCATCATCCAGCTGCTGGGGAAGCAGTGTCAGAGTTCAGTTCCAAGCTGACATTTGCATGGTCCTTGCAGAGTCCCAGTTAGTGATTTTTCAGGCTATGTTGTCACATTTGTTAACATAGCCTGGCCTTGCACATGCACTTCTACTCTGCCTTAGGATATGTAAGGCTGATGGGGAACAATGGGATTAAACCAAAATTTTGCCAATAGTTCAGATTGCAAAGGTGCTTAGAGCAATAACCACACTGAAACAACTACACACATAACCCCACAGACTCTCTTAACCAAGCTGGTAGTTTTACATTCCAGGGTTTTGAGATCTGAGTTTAAAGAAATTGTAATGCAAACAGACAACAGAGATCCCTTTCCCTGTCCAGTTGTTTCCATCATTCTGAAAGTGATGTGGGACAAGGTTGCTGACTAGGTAGGGACAAGTCTTCTCAGGGACAACACTGAAATTGTTTTGGACAAAGTGATAGTGATGGATGAGGGAGAGGCATAAAAGGGTGAGGCACAAAAGGACTTTGACAAGGAGTGATTAAACAACAGTTATTACTCAAGAGAGGCAAGAGAAAATTATAGCTAGGAAGGAGAAAGCTGTCAACCTGGCAAATACTTGTTCTTCAGTTTCACTTAGACCCATCGTAGGAAGGGACATCAGTTTGTGGGAAATGTGTAAAACTTTACTGTCATTAAGTATCTACCACTTACATTAACTAAGACTCTCACTCTTTGCAGGAAGAAACAGGAGCAGAAAGGGGGGCGAGTAGATTCAGCATATCTTGATACACTCAGTGTACTGAAAGGACAAGGCTGAGTCAGCTTCTCTGTAGAGGTCAAATGTAAGGAATTAAGGAAAATTGTATCCAAATGGTCCTCAGTCCTTGCCAAGTACCTTGGAATAATGAGAAGGATCTCAGGGAAAAAGACCAAGAATATTCCTTTCTAATAGACATAGGCTCTGAGGATAAGGAAAAAAATCACTTGGCTTCAATTAGATGCTTGGAGTAGCTCTCTTGTGCCTATTTGCAGTAAAATCAACATGGACTAATAAAAAGCAGAAAGAGTCTTTGACCTGCTCAGTAAGATAAGACTTCATGGCTGAAGGAATAATGTGACCACAGTATATATTGGCTTCTATAAGATACCCGATACAGCTCCACATGACTTTTCCAATGAGAGAAATATGGATGAGATAGGACTACCGTAAGGTGACCGCACAATTGGCTAAGAATAGAACAGAAAACATAACTATTAATGGTTCATGATGTCAGATGAGCTAACTGGCTAAGTTGGTAGTAGTGTTTCACTGGGCTTCTGAATCTAACAGGACTACCTCTATATTTTCACCCATGAGCTTTAAACACTAATGTCAATCAAAGGTCCTCTCCACCTCAATGTTATATGACTGGCAAGGAGACAGATGATAAAAAATCCCAACCCTCTTCTCTTCTGCCAGTGGATCTTATCCTCTGGCTGCATCTAGACGGAACAAGCAGTATGTGCTATTATTCACATCTGGAACCTAGCTGAGACACCTTGCAGCTCTTCTCTGGTTTTTCTTCCCAGAGAAACCCAGGTGTGTGTGGGACACAGGAGAGGGAGGGAGGGGGGTTACCTGGACTGAGGAGCTCAAAAGTTTCCAGGTACACCACTATTGTCTTCCTCTCTGCTTTTTCAGATGCAAATTCCTGCTAGTGAAGGTTTGTAAATGAGGCTTGTTTCTCCTGGGTGTTGTACCTAGCAAGTGGTAACAGGAAATAGCAGTAATAGCATTTTCAGTGGGTGTCCTGGGTATTCAGTGGAGATTGCTGTGTATTAACTGGCAGATGACATAACATATGGAAGGTATACAGTTGTCTTATGAAAGGGTAGAATTTTTAATGTAGTAGGAGCTTGAATAGTTCCAGAAAAGGACTAAAATCAACTGGTTAATGAGACTATATGGCAAGTGCTAGAGGATTAATCAAGTCCACATACTGAGATGGTGAGCATATACTTGTCTGTATTACTGGAGTAGATGTTAGACTGGAAGACAAAAAGTTGATTAATCAGTGGTATCCTGCTGTCAGACATCAAGCAATTTTCTAAGCAGCAGAATTAGCAGATCCTGGCATCCTTTTAATTTGTGTTTTGTATTTGATATCTCATTCTCTCATGTCTAGTAAATGCAAGTCTGTCTGATCTCTGTCTTTCACATTTAAAATGAGAAAGCATGTGTGTGTATGTGTCTGTTCTTCAGTTTTTGATGCCTAATTAAGGCTGCACTTGGGCTTCTCATTTCCTATGGTGTGGTTCTCTCTCCTCTGTTGAGCCTCCTATTTCCATGCAAACTTGTAGGAGCATGGTATCTTTGTGACTTCAGACTCTTAAAATTAGCAAATGGACTCAAAAGCTATTAGCATGAAATGGATAAGATCAAAAGACATGCAGTATTGACTGCATAAACCTTTCATAGGAAACTGGGCTAAAACTGCAAAAGAGAGATTCACTGCATTCAATAGACACTGTCCTGGCAAAAGAAAGTCCTCCTTTGGGAAAAGACTATGTCGGGAGTATCCAGGGCCCAGATGTGAGCTGTCAGCACAGAAAAACTGGCCATGTGTGCTACCTTTTGCACTGAGAACGCTTTTCCATCATCTCAAAAAGAAAGGCAAACTGCCACCCAGCTGAGAGAGATTTTTCTGAATAAACAAGCTGTCCAAGTCTCCAGCAGGATACCATGAGACTGAGATATTGCAGCCATGCACAGTGATGTGTCCACATCATCTCTGCCTGACAGAGCTCTATGGCAGTATGGCTAAGAATGGTCAAAAATCTACAAAGTTACTGGGCACATTTTTTCCCCTGGGCTGTTAACTCACCTTCGGAAAAGCCTGATTTCTGTTTTTCCAAAACCAAGAGATTGCAGTGGGGCAGTGTCTCACTGGCACACTTAAAATCACTAGTTATTTAAGAAGAAACACTGGTTTGATGAGTATTTAACTATTTAACCTCAGATACACGCTAAAGTATTGCAGACTTGAGTAAGACTCCAGTATTTGAGTGTAGCGTTTAGCTGAGTTGGAGCTGAAGCCATATCTGTATTTTTTATTATGCACAAGTTATATGATGGAAATGTGCAAATATCCAAGAAGGAGAAATGTTTCCTATCCCAAGAGTTTTACCTTTACTTTGAAGTAAAAGAATATATACTCCTCTGCTTAACTGTTTGCAATTTAAATACTGATCAAAGCTTTAAAGGTTGAAAGTTTCAACAGGGAAATACTTAGAAGGTCAGTATAACCCATCCAAATCTTATTTTGAAAGGACTTCAGGTATGTAAAGTATGAGATGTCTGTAGCCTCTAATGACTTACTGAGATATTTGCAACATTAGCCATGGAAAAATGACCTTGTCTAACATAAATAGCTGGAAGAAGAAAATTTGAGGTGACCCCATTGAAAAAAGCAGTTGACAAGTAGCATTTCATCACAGAGGAACAGATTATTTATCTTGCAAGTAGCAGAGTGCCTTATTTTCTATAGTACTGGCTTTTCTAGAATTTGATCTTGGTAATAAAATTTACCATTGATGGTTCCTAGAGAGCATGAACAGTACCTAACATCATGTAAACCTGCTTGTTCAGTAGCTTGCCTGGGCATACATTAAAAGGCTTTCTTTTAATAAGGACTGATCTTGAAAAGATTTATGCTTTTTACACTTCTCTTTACTGTAATTAGTGACAAAAAAAAATTTCACTTCAGTGAAACTTAGTTAAGAGGAAAATCTTTGAAGGCTTTGTTTAATAGAAATTTTTCCTTTTTGTGGATTTTTTCCAGCAGAATTCAGTTTGTACATGAAAAAAGTGCTTTAGAAGTTAACAAAAAGATTTCAATAGAAATTATTCATCACACCAGCAGAATTTCTAGGAGTTTTATAACCCTTCTTTTGACTCTTTTATCTATTCAATTTGAATGTTCTTACTGGAGATAGAGCTGTATTTTCATTCCAAAGGTATGTATCAATATTACAAAGTGTCCCCAAAGAGACATATATATACATATATCCCTGTATGTGTAAATATTCATCAAAGAAGAGATGGAAACACTTTCATTGCTCTTGCTGCAAGAGCCGCTGTTTGAGACATGAGAGGCCTCTCTACAGCAATGTTGCCTTGTGGGAGTTGTCTTGGTGTGCAGAGATGGCTCCTGGATTTCAGCATGTATGCACAGACCTGCATTTTTGCAGACTCTCAAACATTGGAGATGGTGTGCCAAGCTCCAGCTGGGGCTGCTGGGAGGGAGAATCATGGGAGAGTGTCCCTTGGCCACAGCTCTGGGATTGTCTCACAGGAGCTATTGCTTGAGTACAGAAAGGAACAGTAAGATAGGACCTAGACAAAGTGTGAAGAGATGCTGAGCAGGCCACAACTGCAGAGATTTGCAGATTCCCAGCACCATCTTCCCATCCTCCAAAGTCCTCACTATCAGCATCTCATTTTTCAACACCTCTCAATCTCCAGTGCTGGAGCTCTGAACGGTCAGCCAAAACACCATTTCCTGGTTTCCAAACACTCCGTCACCCCCCCTGGGCACAGCCACACTTTCCATGTAGGTAACAGACTCTGCTGGTTTAATTCAGCTAAACGATTTCACTGCAAGCATTCTGGATCCTAATGCTCCTCTGTTAAATGTTCCTCAGTCTTGTACAAAACAGAAATCTGAATCATGTACTGGTTCTCCTCAGACATGGAAGAAAATCTATTTACACAGGAAATTAAAGCCTCTGCTTTCTCTTTTCTTCCTAATGTTTACCTGGAGCTGAGTGCTCTCTGAGGGTTTCAGGCAAGGAAAGTTTTTTTTCTCCTATGCGGGTTTCTTCTGCCTGTCCATATTGGACATGCATACTGTGTTAGTTTCATCTCTTTGAAGGACTCTTTGGCACAGAAGTGCTGGACATTGGGACATTGGTAGCACTAACTTGAAGCTTGCTCTTTTCTAACCTGAAGCTTGCACCACAGAAGCTGCAATAACATAGATTATATTGTCTTATTTTAAAATCAAAAAGGAGTTTCTCCTTACAGGGAGTACAGAGTGGGGGAAAGAATAAGGGTGTTTAAGTGCCAGGTGACAATGTCCATCACACTGCTCAGTGATGAAGCTATGAAGACAAAAATAGACAAAGTGACCTCATGGCTTTCAGCAGCAATGCCTACGAGACAAAAGAGAGGCTTTAAAAGGCTTGTGGACTGATAGCAAAGAGCTTGGACATCTCAGAGTTTTGGTTCTGCTCCAGAAGGGGACTGCTCCGCTCCTCTCTCATTGCCTCTCTTTCTGTTTATGGGGAGTTGTGAATTAAACGGGCTTTGTGACATGCCCAGTTCTCCAGGTTTGGACTCTCCTTTTTCAAGCTTGGATCAGCCTTATGCAGGTACAAATGTCTCCTCTCTTTCCTCTTTTTCTTTTTTCTTTTCTTTTCTTTTCTTTTCTTTTCTTTTCTTTTCTTTTCTT
>JAHLSL010000018.1:19827771-19865472 GCA_025920805.1 Petroica traversi | reverse complement strand
TTCTTTTCTTTTCTTTTCTTTTCTTTTCTTTTCTTTTCTTTTCTTTTTTCTTTTCTTTTCTTTTCTTTCTTTTTTCTCTTTTCCTTCTCTCTTCTCTTCTCTTCTCTTCTCTTCTCTTCTCTTCTCTTCTCTTCTCTTCTCTTCTCTTCTCTTCTCTTCTCTTCTCTTCTCTTCTCTTCTCTTCTCTTCTCTTCTCTTCTCTTCTCTCCCTTTCTTCCTTCTTTCCTTTCCTGTCCTTTTTTTAGTCTACTCTCCTTACCCTACTCTTTGCCTATTCTGATTTTATTCTTGCTCTTTACCTTCTACAAGTCATCTTAGGAAGATTTTTCTTCCTGTTTTTTCTTAGACTGTTGTGGAAGATTTTAGCTTGAATAGCATGACCATTTTTCTGTTGGGAGGAGTGATGTGATTAGCCGTGTGTTTTAGCCTTTGATGAGGAGAAAGGTAGGAAAAAGAAAAGAGGGACGTGAGAAGCAGGTCCCAGAGGGCCCTATTGACCAGCTCTTTCAGAGCACAGACAGTTCAGAGCAACTTTCTATGGAAGTTGTACATGGTTCCTAATGCTGAGCCAGGACTACAAGCTGGTGGAGTTAAAGCCAAGACCATCTTCTGTAGCATTTTCTCTGGCGGTATTTGCTAGCCCAGACTTTAGAGCTGGCACTTTCTGTCAGAAAGGGCTGTGCAGACATCACTTTGGATGGTGTCGCTCCCTAGCTGTTAGCTCCTGATGCTAGAAATCCTCCTATGAGACACTCAGGCCAGAGTTTACATATTCTGCACTTGATTAAGATTCTGTAGTGCTGCTCTATCTTTGTAAATTTAGAAGCAAAATACCACCAGGTGAGGTGTAGTAGCTTGTAGCAAGATTGTTTGTACCAACTTCCCCTATTTTCCCTGTTGTCAACAAGCCCTAGAGACACAAGCATGCAGATTTGTAAATTAAGTGAGCAGACCTTCAGGGAATGTAGTTTGTTTCCATCACAGAGAGCAGGTCTTTGAGGGCAAGTCTGTGACTGCCCTGAAGAACACTAAATCTGCACAAAAACATGGACACCACTTCTGTCTTGGTTCAGCAAGGTGGAGTCATTCTGTAAGGAAAGTTTTGCAGAGAGCCTTCACTTTGCAAATTCAAGTACAAATAGTGAGAGGGATGTACTGTACATCCACATTAGGTGATCTCAAATCACAGAAGTCCCCTTGCTGAAATTCCAAAGCACCAGCATGTGCTATGGAATGGCTGCAAACTTCGTGCATTTCCTGGAAGGATGACTGCTTTGCAAATCAACACTTTATTTTCAGCATGGGGTGGAAGATGGAAGCTCTTTCGGCTATGGTTACACTGATGCATTATGGAATGATGACACTTGCCATAACTGTGTAGCCTAGAAAGGTTTTGGGAGACTGCAGCTCTCAGGAAAACTAGTTAACTTTTAAGTAAGCTCCCTGTCCCCCACTACAGGTGACTTTGCCATATTAGCAGGTTGCCACTGAATGAATGCTTTGTGATAAAATGATCAGGAGTGAGATCCTGAGAGGACTTGATGCCTTTTTCCTGGTGTTAGGAAAATGAAGCTAGACACAGTTATAGGGTTGGGGGTCATTACCTTGGTATTTTTATTCAGGATCCTGTTTGATGCATCCACTTCACCCAGGTGATGGCGTGGCAAATGCACACCCACCATCAATCATGTACACAAGTTATTGACCTTACACATTAACACATCTAGCAAGGAGGCCCAATAATGGGGCTGGGGTGGGCTAACTTCTAGTTTACAGAATCTGTCCTGCTAGGAGACCTTGGCTTCCTGAGATAGTAGGATGTTTGGTCTCCCTGGCTCTGCAGTTCTGGGGTGCTTAGTCTCAGGGCCTGCAGAACACTTACAAAACACTAAGCACTAAACTAAGTGAAGGGTTACAAGTATGCATGCTAATACTTGAGGATACATAGAACTGTGCAAAAGGTATATAAAAGGACAGGAAAAAACCATTCTGGCATCAGACTGAGCAGCTTCCATCCTCTTTTGAGCTAACACCATCCCTCAGCACTGCCTTGCACCTCTCCTCTCCTCTCCTCTCCTCTCCTCTCCTCTCCTCTCCTCTCCCTTCAGTGGAGCATAGTTTAGAACATCTCTTGGGAATGTCTGGGCTGGACAAGGTGGGGTTTTTTGACAAATTATTAGATGCGTACAGTGAATGGTTGTTTCATCTGTACCATCATGCTGGGAAAAAGACAATGGGAAAGGGTGAAATGAAAGACATCACAAATTAGTCTGTTGTTTAAATATGTGGGGCTTTTTTTCTGTGCAAGATTAGTGCTGACTTCTGTCACTTCAACAGTGATTCAAGGCATGCCCATACTTTTCTTAGGGCAGACAAGTTTGTTTTTTACTATGGGATCTTGTTCACCACCTGCTTTCCCCACACACAAAGACAGAGGACACAATGGTCCTCCCTGGGGCTTTACTGACCACAGAGCAGGTGGAAAATTATTATCTCACACTTTCATGCCAGTGTCCCAACAGGTGTTTTTTTCCAAGTGAGCCTGTCTAAGTGGATTTCCTTCTTCCCTGGCTGATCATTGTGGGGATCTGGGATTCCTGCTCAGGAGCAAATACTCTTCTTCCTCACCAGGCATGGGGCACAGGGCAGGCACTGCAGCAAGGGTGAAATCGTGCTTCCTTTGCCTCCTGCAGTGGCAGGGCTGCTGCAGAGCAGCAAAGAGCCCTTCACACAATGCTGCAGCACAACACTGAGTGTAGCTGACACTGCAGGGCTCAGATCAGGAGGAGCCCTGCTGTGCCTGCAGAGCACCTCCCCTTTTGCATAATGCAATCTTCTCTATGGTAGGAGGAAATGGAAAGCAAGAGTCCACCTTCAGGGTGATAAGTAAGTGGTAAAAATTCCTGCAAGCAAGGGCATGCACTTTAAATTGGTCAGAGACTCTTAGCCACATGTTTCAGAAACAGGAAATCCCAGGTCTGATGAGGAAACTTAGACTGGCCATGGGAGAGGGAGGAGTTCCCTCCCAACACCTGCATCAACTTCTATTATGTTTGCAGGGAAAAGGAAAACTGCTCCTGATTTTCTATCAACAGTTTATAAAGACACTATCATCAGCAGAAGTAGGAGTGAAAAAGAAGGGCAGTGGTGTGTTTCCTCCTATGTGCACTAGAACGCCTAGAGCCATTTTGCTGTCCACCTTTGCCCACCCCAACCTTTTCTGATTTCTGAGACTGCCTCTTTCTCTTTCAGAGCTCCATCGCCACGAGAGCATCCAGGAGAAGAACGTGAAAGAAGCCAAAACCAAGTGCAGAACCATTGCATCCCTGCTGACAGATGCACCCAACCCCCACTCCAAGGGGGTGCTGATGTTTAAGAAACGCAGGCAGAGGGCTAAGAAGTATACACTGGTAAGCTTTGGCAGTGTTGATGAAGACCGCTCCTACGAGGAGGAAGACGGAGTTTTTCCAACTAGTGAATCTGAATTTGATGAGGAAGGTTTCTCTGATGCCCGAAGCCTAACTAATCACTCAGACTGGGACAACACTTACCTAGACATTGAGAAGTCCAAATCTGACTCTGAACAGAAGGAAGAGAAGCAAAAAGGTTTGAGCGAGGCCTCAGGTAAAGGAGCACGATTATTTGAGCAGCAGAGGGAACGGGCTGGGAAGTACACAGTAGAGAAAACTCCAGTGCAGAAGAGCCCAGAGCTTGCCCCAGCTGCCCAGCCCAAGCACGGCACAGTGAACGGAGATATGCCTGTGCCAGAGAAGGCAGACAATGTGCCACTCAGCATCCACCTGGAAGGTGTGCAAGTGCCCAGCAAGCAGCCAGCTACCATCCCCACTCAGCTCCTGACTGCCCCCAGCCCCACTTTCTTCCCGCCTCCCCCAAGCACCCCCGACCCCTTCTCTGCAAGTTCAACAAGCATGTTCAACAGGTCTGCACGCCCATTTACTCCTGGCTTTTCTGGCCAACGTCCAGCAACATCCTCTGTCATCTTTAGGCCATCTGCACCCAAAAAACCCACCGAAAGTCTGAGTGGGCAAAGCACGGTGGTTCCCCCTTTCTCACCTCAGGCTCCAGGAACACCTGCCAATGCATCAGTGCCAACACAGCGTGGTCCGGTCAGCTCCTCCACATCTCTGTATATTCCTGCACCAGGAAGACCAATATCACCACTGGAGTCACAGCCAAAAGGGGGAGGATGCGCTTCAGAGACCAAGCCTTCTGCCAACACTGCCCGGACATCCACCACCTCTATCTTTCTGTCAACTCCCTCAAAGCCAGGAGGGGATATGGCCTCTGCAGCATCCCAGCCACGAGTCCCTGGAACGGCCTCTTCTTCACTGTATATTAGTCCAGCACCATCACAGCACATGAGAAGCAGTTCCCCTGTGCCAAAACAGCCTTCTCCTGCCAACACTCCAGCAACGCCACGACCTCCTTCGGAGCCCTTAACCTCCAGGGAGCAGAGGATTGCTGTGCCAGCTCCCCGCACAGGCATCCTGCAGGAGGCTCGCCGACGGGGCAACAAGAAACCTATGTTCAGCAAGATTGAGGAGAAGAAGAAGAATTCACCCAACCCTGAACTCCTGTCTCTGGTTCAGAATCTGGATGAGAAGCCAAAAGGTGACCACCCTGGGGCAGGCTTTGAGTCTGGGCCTGAAGAGGACTTCCTCAGCCTGGGTGCTGAGGCCTGCAACTTCATGCAGTCCTCAGGCCGCAAGTTCAAGACCCCACCTCCAGTGGCTCCTAAGCCTCAGCAAGATGCTGGACTGGTAAATGGGGCCCAGGACATGCCTCAGCTCAAAGGCAAGGGGGCAGAGCTCTTTGCCAAACGCCAGAGCCGCATGGACAAATTTGTGGTGGAAACAACACCGAAGCCAGACTACAAGCCCAGGACCCCTTCTCCATCCCCTTCTCTACCCTCATGCTGGAAATATTCACCCAACATCCGGGCTCCCCCTCCAATAGCTTACAACCCCATGCATTCCCCTTTCTATCCCCTGGCAGCCAGCAAATCTCAGGCTAGCAAAGCAGAGAGCAAAGTGAAAAAGGCACCTGGCCAGAAATCAGGGATCAAGGTCATTGATATAATGCGCCACCAGCCCTATCAATTAAAGTCAGCCATGTTCTGTTTTGGGGATCCTCCAAGCCCAAGCACTCAGAATACTCCTGGCCAGCCAGCCCCTCAGGCTAGCTCATCCTTCATGGCAGCCAAGCAGGTCCCTGTGAAAATAGCCAAGACCCAGGAGATCCGTCGCTTCTCCACTCCGGCTCCCATGCCAGCCTCGAGCAGCCTGGCACCCACTGTGCTTGTGCCCCGCTCAGCCACCACGCTGGATGAGCCACTGTGGAGAACAGAAATGGCCTCTTCTGCCCCTGCTACTCCGGCACCGTTCCAGGTAGAGCTCAGCCCCTCCCCTAAGCCATATCAGAGCTCTCCAGAGCCTGGACAGGTGGGACAGGGACCTTCTCCAAACTCAGCCTCTGCCTCTCGGTTTCAGGTTGCCAGGCCCAAATTCTCAGCAGCAAGAACAGGGATGCAGGCCAATGTGTGGAGGCCAAGTTTTGGCCATCACTGAGGCAGGCACCCCCTCCCATCCTGTCTGTGGCCCTGCAGAGATAGCGCTTGTTTTGTCTTTCATGTCAGCTCAGTACATTGGGAAGAGTGATACAAAATGAAGAAAAAAACCTCAAAAAATGACTGCCCTTCTGCACCACCCCCTTCCCAGCCTCCCCTTGGTCTCAGATCGGATACTTCATGGAAAGGCTTACTGGCTGTGGCCACAGCAGGAGGAAGAATGTGGAGAGAGGGCACATGTGGGTGCACAAAGACTGGGAACTCGTACACAGCAGCAAAATCAACCTCCAGAGGGGGGCAAGTGGCAGGAGTTATTTGACATAGAGACACACAGGAAGCTGTAGTTTTCCTGTCCCAAAGGCTTTGGAGTCACCCCATATGGAAAGAAACAAGGAGGCAAGAGCTTTCCAGGAAGAAAGGGTGGGAAGTGGGATTACAGAACAGAAGCCCCAGCTTTCCCATTAGACTGTTCTTCTCTGACCCTCCCAGTCTGTACATGTTTGTTTGTGTGTGCACACACATGCCACAGCAACACTCAGCAGAGAGTGAAAGGAAAAGCGGGGCCTCACCTGGGACAACTCTCCCAAACTTCCCTCTGTGGGGGCAAGGGAAAGAAGGCAAGAGAGCAGAGTGAGCAGTGGTGTTTGTCCATGCACACGTGGGCAGTGTGCAGAGAGTGGCCATGTGTGCCTGTTCCTCTAGTCACCAGGGCTGGTGACTGGGTAAAAGGGAGAGTCATCCTAGCTGGTACTAAATACCACTATCAGGTCTGGGAGTAGTTTGTCAAAAAAGGGCTTTAAGGGCACTTGATGGGGTTATCACCAGCTGTGGGAACTGCAGAAGGAAGTATCCATTTTTGAGGATACACAAAGTCAAAGCTAAGCTCAGGCAGTGTCTGGTTGGCACAAAGAAAGGCCCTGCAGCATTAGACCCACGGAACAGGATATGGGTACTGTAAGTAGAAAGGTGGATTGTATGGGAGAAGGTGAAGTTGGCTTTAAAAGGAGGCAGGACTGAATATGCATTTGCATATGATCTTTTCGTTTAGCTTAGGACAGAATTTGGCCTAGGTTAGAAATGGGTCATGACATAAAATTTTCTGAAAGCTTTGTGATGAGGAGAAAACAGAGGGCCTTTACAGACATTCTGAGCATGAAGTAGAGGTCAGGAAAACAGAAAGTCACAAGTAAAACTTCATACGAAACAACTTAGGTATTATTGTGGGGCCTATTTGGTAAAAACTGAAGTGCTCTGAGAATCCTAGAGGATCTGCACTCAGACATATATACAGAGTTCAGTTTGCTGGTGATGCTGGGGAAACAGTACTAGTTATTCCCAGGCTAGCCTCCAACTTAATCCCTACACTACAGCATTCAGGAAGAAAGCATTGCCATACCAAGGAGGAATTCAGCATTAGCAGGGACTGTGCATGTGTGTGTGCATGTCATCTGTACTCTGGTTTACCCACCCCCTGCCATTTACTTTCTGCTTGTGGTCCTCCTTTGCCAGCAGCCACTTTTCCAGTGTGATCCCACAAGTACTGCAAGAAAGCATTGCTCCTGAAACACTGGCTCCAAACATAGCAGATGCCCCAGCTGCAGGGAAGGGGTTTGCCACCTCTTTCTGGGTCAGGGTTGCCCAAGCTTTTGCTAAACCCTTAGGAATGTGTACAGGAGGCAGAATGAGGGTCTCACAGCCCTCACTCCCTTCAGACAAGTCTCCCTCTCATTAGACTTGCTCCTCTCCTTCAAGCAGTAGCTGTTCTCTGACTGGACTGAGTACAAACTTCAGATATGCAAAAGTGTAGGTTCTGGGGGAAAAAAAGGAATGCAAGTGGGTCTGAAGTAATCTGTATGCTGTGCAGCTAATGTTGTTTCAGACTAAATCTAAGCCAGCCTTCCTCTGCACAGCAGGAGCTTATGATGTGCAGCTTTTTTTAGGATAGATACTCTTTCTTGGAGGCTCTAAAGTCTTTCTCTGGAGATTTTTTGTGTGCTCTCCTATGAAGAAAAAGAAGGCTGGAGAATCTATCTAGCAGTTCTGATGCTGGACAAGCTTGGGAGGGAGAGAATGAGAGAAAAGGAGAAGTAATACACAATTCTGCCTTTGAATCCTTCACACTCTGGCTGGACTCTTTTGCAGGCCTGTGTTTGCAGTGCACACTCCTGGCCCTGAAACACATAATAAGCAAGCTGGGGAGAGAGGAGGGCAGAACTTACACCTCACTTGGCACACTAGCAACCATGGGAGAGGATTGTAAGAAAAGTCATGGGAATACTTTGAGTTAATGGACAAAGGTGTGGCAGAGTCAGAAGAGGTGCTGCATCTGGTAGTATGACTTAGTAGCAGCTGACCTGAAGTGATGAGATTGATTGTGTCCCTGAAAAGCCCCAGAGAGGATGTCTTAGGAGAAATCATCAGAGTTAATTCAGATCACCAGAATCCACTTAGCTCCAGTGAAGGGGAGCAGCCATGCTACAGTACCTATCTCAGATAATTGCTTTCTCACTCATCCTGTACTGCATTGCCTTGCCAGCATTTCTGAAAAAAAACTAAACCAAAAAACACCAGACCTGTGTGCAAACTAAATCTCTATGACTCTTCCCAAACATGGAGGGAGGAAATTTCCCTTTTATCAAGGAAAAACTGCACAAAGGAAATCAAAGAGTAGCAGTGCTCCAAAAGCTTTGTCTCTCATCTCCTTGTAGAGTGTTGTCTGTCCCTGGCTAGTGATTTAAGCCATTAGCCTTAGACAAGTTAGCCCAGGCTGAAAACATTACTGAACTCAGGTGTAGAGAGGGGTTGTGTGGACCAGAGAAAGGGTGCTCATTATAATTCTGCAGTCAAGAAATAACCTCAGAAAGTCTGAATCTTATTCCAGTATCCCTTTCCCTCAGGCCCCTAAAGCTAAGTGTTCTCAGGGCCTGAAAGTCTCAGGAAATTCATTTTGCCACTGGAAAAATAGAGACGACCGGTCTTAGTATGTAAGGGAGATTGCATGGGTTTACTATTTTGGTGATCCCACTCTAGATTTCCAGGAGACATTGATTTCTGCTGAGGAGTGATTCCCAAACACCATTCAATGTTAGATATCATGATCCACGTGAGTGGAATAACTGCATTTGCCCCATGGTTTCTGATAACATCATGGGCAGGGGATGAAAAAAGTTAGGTTTGACTGGAGAACAGATATTAAATATAAAAGCAAGGAAAAGAACCAGGAGGCTGGGAATCCTGCATTTTACTTACATCCTTGGTTCAAAGCTATGTTTAGAAGCAAAACCAAAGTAGTTTAGTGGATTTCAGCCCCTCACAAATTTTTCTGGATCCTATGCTGACAAAGAGGGTGTTGCAGATGAGGCCTACTGTGCTTGTGGTGTATCCCTAATAAGGCCTGTAGCTGCAAGTAGCATGAGATGAGAAATAATGCAGATGCATCTGTTAAGTTGTAATGAAGAAACCTGAACTACTGCTGGCTTTAAGCAGCTCTGCTAATGTCTGCTCATGAAAATATTGTGGCTGGCCTGTTAGAAAGGTCACAGGTGAAGTTACAAGGAATACTTCTGAAACGTGTAAGCTTGTCTTGAGCCTCTCCAAATGTCTAATTCCTCAGCTGTTGAACAAACACAGACATAAATAGTTGTTTTACAAGTTTTATCTCCCACCAGCTAAGTTATGAGCTGCAGTAGTAGGCCAAACCCCAATGTTCCCTTGGTAAGCATTTGAAGATGTCTTCATGGGCTCTGATTTAAAACTGCCTATCATCCCTCCTCTCTAGCATGCTGCAGGCTACACATTGCAGCTATGGCAATTCAGGGCTTTTATCTTTGCTTCAGAAGTAACAGTCCCTTCCCTCTCAATGCATGGGAACACTCACCAGAGATAACCTCAAGATCCTGCAGCACGTGGGAGGAAGCATCTCAGAAGAGACTGATGTGATGAGGAGTCACGGATTTCAGACATGGGCACAGTGCAAGGCAAGGCTCCTTGTAAAGAATATGCTCCCTCTGCTATAATATCCAGCACTCCCTACTAGACCCCTTTCCTCGAAGAGACCCATCAATGCTCTGAAAGTGGGAGCCCAGCAGCAGTGCTCTGTCTGGTGAAACATGTGACCCCAGATGAACAGAATTGGCATCTTTGTTTATGGAAATACCTTTTTTCCTTTTCTGTTTTGTCTTTTTTTTTTCCAATTTACAATCACTTTCTATTTGTTTGTGCAGAAAAATAAACTTGTGATATGCACTTTACATGTGGTATTTTGTCACTTTCTTTGCTTGGCACCCAAGAGGAATCACTACGTGTGCAGCACATGCATTTAGCACTACCAACAAACTGCTAAGGACAAGAGCATATAAGGAGCTCAAAAAAGGATGAGATGTCTCAGCAACAAAAACACTTAGGTTAGACTTAAAGCCTCTATACATTAAAAAAGTCCCATGCAAGCAAAAACAAGTGAGATCCAAAACTTTGGTACTACAGACTATAAAACACTCACTCACTGACAAGTTGAAGACATTTGTGGATTTAGCCTTCCCTGTCACTGTCCCTTAGCCTGTTCTAACCTAAATCCTACCCTCTGCTTGTAAATCCAGTATCAGTGGAAGTTGGTCAGCTCTGATAAATCCAAATATAAACTCACATTGAACAATTCAACTTAATATTAATCAATATATTAGAAAAAAAAGTCAGTCAAAAAATCAAATATATGCCATTGTATTCTCAGGCTCCAAATCTAATCCTAACTCTAAGATAAATCCAATTCATGTAAAAGTCTACTCAGTTTCTGGGTCCTGAGAGGTTCATTGTGTTCAGTTTAGGACAAGCATTAGCAGCTTGCCTTTCCCAGACATATCTCATTCACAGATAGCAATTCCTAAGCACTGCAAAAGACATAGTAATCAGGTGTAGGATTAGACTGCAGGCTCTGGACATTTGTCCAAGTATAATTTTGTGGATGTTTCTCAGATTAATTGCAAGGAGGGCTTCCTTATGCAGTGGTCTGGAGGTATTTCTTGGGACTATCCAGCATATTTCTGATTGACTTGCCATCAGAAAATGCAGAAAGGGGCAGCAATGTTTGGTGATGCCAAACCTAAGCTTCTGTCCACCCAGAAGCACGGCTCCCAAAAAAGTAAGTATACAGATGCACAGGCTGCAGATTAGGACTGCATCTTGTTTTGCTTAATAAATCGGACATAGTAGGATTATGAGCTACTCCAGATGGTTTGACACATTGCAGGGCGGTTGCTGTATCCAGGGCCCTTGATTAAATTCCCTGTTAACCTCTACAACCTTCTCAAGTGAGAGTCATTTCCTCTCAGAGCAGATCATGTCAGAAGGAGCCAGACAAACAGACTTTGAAAGGTGGAACAGGAGCCTGCCAAGCCAAAGGATTACTGAACAGCTATGTAGCAAGCTAGGGATTAACTTGACCTTCAGTACCCACCTTAGAGAGAAGTTTAAAAGGAGAAAATAGTAAGATGCCCAGTGGAGATAGCTCATCCCAAACAATCATACCCGATGGAAGGAGAAGGTGCAGCAAAGAGCACAGCAGGGAAGTATGTGGGGTACAGAAAGACAAAGCTCTTCCCCGACAGTACAGACCTAGAGCTTCGACGGCCACTAGAGGCTGCCACTGTTCTTCTCTGAGTTACCTGGGCTTTTGGCATTCGCCTGACGCGGTGTTAAGTCTGGAGGGTTTAAAATCTTAGGAAGTCCTTTCTTCCTAATCTATCCTCTTTTGACGTTCACATATGGTGTTGCTCAGTCCCACATACCAGAGAGGGTCAGGCTCATAGCAGAGAGTTTTGGCAGCGGGGGGCTTGCTGCAGCTTGGAGGGGATTCCTGGGTGGCAGCATGTGGCTCACGCAGACAAACAGGCTGCCCAGCAAGGAACACACCACGGGAATGGCAGCTATTTCCACACACACTCCAGCTCTGTGGTCAAATCCTACGTTATTCTGTCCCAGTCCTATATCTTATTGTGCATTAAGTCCACTTAGTGGCATGAGAGAGCCTGGCATTTACTGTTTCTCCTATTTTGGTGCTATGAAGTACTGACAAGTCTCTCTGATGTCTATATAAACTGGAACAGGTTAAGAATACATGAAATATTTTACAATAACAAAAATTATATTTATTTCATCCTCCTCCTCCTCCTCCTCATCATCACAATAACCAGAAAAAAAGCACCAAATCAAGAGTTTTGCAACTTTTTTTCAGAACAGACTGAATCATATTGGAATCTGCTGTTTATGAGTACTTTCAATACAGATCAGTCCTGGGCATCAGGGAAAAAGGAGGGCAAAGGTAAAGTTTAATTCTCCATCTTTGCAAAATTAGAATGGTGAAGACTGATGCTGTTTTACTGACTTGTGGTCACAGTGAGATAAAGACAGTTTCTTGTCTGATTAAAAATTGCTTGAAGTGCTGAAAAGTCCTGCAGGCAGCACACATGAGGTAGTACCCCACTGGCATTAATGGAAATTCCACCTGCTTAAGCAAGGATTTAATTTAGCCACCAAATCTCACCACACTCCAGATAAACCCTTCCACCCTAAATAAAATGAAACCAGCTCAAGCACAGCTTGTAGAGATTAAAAAACCAGTAGCATTGACTAGCATGAGTGGGATAAGAGAACAGTAAGATATCTTCTTCTGAGTTCATTGAATTATTTATGGCAGGGATTGCAGGTTGGTACAATATTCCCAGAGCAAAAAGCCATTGACCTGCAGAACCTGGCACTGTGGCAGGACATAAATGAAGTCTCTTCTAGATCCACAATTGACATTTATACTAGACATTCCAATGTCTGAGGTGAAACCATGTAGAGAAAGGAGAAAGGAGCAGGATTTAGTTCTCACTGTGATAACCAAAAATAAAGACATATAACTTTATCTGAAGGTAGAGTAGGAGGTAAGAATCTTAGTTTAAGGTGTGTCTTGGAGCTTAAGTGTCAGACACAAGAGTGCTTTATACAAATCACTCTGTAAAGCCTGGTGCCATACTAATAGGTTCAAGGCTCAGGCTTTGTCTAGTTCCTTCCAAATGCACTCTTAGGTCCCATGTCTCACTTGGTACATGTATACTTCTCACATGAGACCTTGATTAGGCACACAAATGCTTTGTTCCCATCAGACCACAGTTCCCATCACTCCTTAAATCTGGATTGCACCATCCTTGGCCTCGACCCTAGTCCTGCTTGCCTCTTGCCCTCTGGGCTGGGGATCACAGCAGACTCTTGTCTCCTGGAGCTGGCTCACCCTAAACTGTCAGTGCCTTGTTCCTAGTCCTAATTGCAAGGCATGGCTGTTCATAGTCTGATTGAGAGCTTCACACACTGTGCTAGACATGCCTTCTCTTCATCTTGCTATTTCTTTTCCCTAGTCTCTCTTGAGTTTTATAAGAGAGATAACATCTGTTTCCTGCTCACTTCAAATTTCCATAGGGCATTCTACTCCCTCTCACCTCCTCTCTTTCTGCAGCTGCCTGGGCTGGGAAGAAGCAGAGATGCACCAGGTTATGTGACAGGAAACAGCAACCACATACATCCCTGCTACATCATCTTTTGGAGCTACACCATGCCTCAAGTCCATCAGGTTTCCACATGATATCCAGTTGGCACAAACTCTACCCTTAAGGAGTAGTTTGTGCTCAGGAATGCACAGAAGATGACTGGAGAAATAAAGCAACAGCTATAAAATGATCTGAAAACAGCTGCTGGAAGCAAGGAGAGAGGAGGTAGAGTTTAGCATCAGTCTAGTAACTGCAAAAAGGCGCCATATAATGGTAGCTGCATTTCTCAACTTCTCACCTGATGATATAAATCATGTTAATTCTCAGATAATTATAAAAATGGAGATAGAAACTTCTTAAATATAGACGTAACTCTACCTCATGTCTTTGGGAAAGGAGAGGCAAAGGCCTCTGATTTAAGCAATAAAGAAGCACATTGTGTTTGTTCTCCCTCTGTCCCTTCATAGTCACCACCTTGTGGCAGGCAGTGTCTCCCTTGATGAATAGTGTTCATATGGAATTTGAATAGGAGAGCAGCATCTCAAGGTACACAACTGGACATCACTGAGACACAGCAGACACTGGGCCAAATGTCAAGCATGGTGCTAAACCAATCCAGGAGAATTAACATGGTGAGAAAAATACTCCTCCTTGTACAATTTGCAGTGAGCAGAGCTTGGCAACACCAAGAGACACGCTCCTCTGTGGCCACCTGCACTTGTGCAGAGTGGCTGTGATGTGTGTACAGATGGTCAGCTGTGATAGTGGCATTTGACACCCTCCAGCTTTGTGCAGATGTAAATGCCTTCACCAGGCATGAAGTTCTGTGATGGTGCCCAGAGCAGGCAGTGGGTGTTTACAGTTTAATTGTGCTTATTTTACACTGGAACTGCTCCAGGGATTTGCTCCTGAATCACCGGCATGGGAGTGTGAGGGCAGGATCTGGGCTGGGCATCACTCTGGTGTCTCATCCCATCTCAGTGTAGGATGCAGTGCCCTTGTGGATAGTGGAAAGCTCACGTCATGCTGTTACAGCAGAAATGAATGAGGGAGAATCAGAGCTGCAAAACAGGCACCATGCAAAGTATACAGAGTGGTTATGGATGCAAGCAAGAAGAAAATGGGAAACCTTAGGCCAGGATGCACATGTGCCCTAGCTCCAAGCACCCATAGGAATGTTACAGAAGTCTTCTACAAAACCTTCCTAACAGTTAACACTTAGTGCTTTCAATACAGCCATCATACTGGAAGATTTTATATGCATTTGGTGCAGGAAAAAACAACAGCAAAGTCTAGGGAAAAAGGAAAGTGGCTGTCTCCTGTTGTTCCTTTATATCAACTTTGCTTGCAATTCTCTATGCAGATGATTTTCTACTGTAGTCACAACTGTATTTTGAGGGTTTTTTTCTCCTCACTAGACTCTAGGATTATTCAATGGACAATTTGATTTTGATCCAATAGGGGTTCAATCTTCCCGAAAGACAATGTTTTCTGGAGGATTTTTTCCTTATTCAGAAGCTGAAAGGTATGTGCATCTTTGAATACTCCAGTAAAACGAGATATGTTTCATTCATCCTAAATCCAGAACCCAACTGGGTGGGCAATAAAAAGAGAGAGAGTTGCCTCATAAACATTAGGAGTTAAGGGGAGTTATTTGCATGTACAAAGCTGCACCAAATGCAGGCCAACAACCCTATTTTCTGTCATTTATCAGGAAATTAATTTCCTTGCTCTTTGATTCACTTATGTTTCCCATACATATTAAGTAGCTACTTCCTAGAATTCTGTAAATTGCTTTCTAGACTTTTGGTTTTTCCTACTACTTGTTGCTTCATGAATATTATTATTTTGCTTCTGTATTTTCTGACACATTTTAGGAAATATGTATGACAGTCTAGAGGAAATTGGGATGAATGATTAGGAAGGGGCAGAAGGAGGGTGTAAAACAGAGCAAGACCCAAGATAGTTTTTGAGGCATTACTGACAAACAGGATATCTAGAAGGTTTTATAAACTGCATTAAAAAGCAAAAAGAGGAGGAAGAGGAACTGCATGTTTATATGAACAAAGAGGAGGAAGAAGTGAGCCACATATGGAGTGCTTGGTTGTCCTGAACATTGAGACAGTGACTGCAGGAGACCTGAGGTGCAACCTTTTCTTTTCCCCTCTCCTCAGGGATGGCAGCAGTGCTATCTGAGACTCTGCCCTCTGGGCCTTTGGCTATTAATAACTGCAGGATGCCTGTGTGAGCAGCCTTCAGGAGTCAAATTCACAGCACTTTGCATCAGCATTTTGTGCTGGGCAGAGCTTGCCTGCACCCAGGCACCCTGGGAGAGTGGGGCTGCTGGACAAGCCTCCCCAGCAGCACCCAGAGACAGGCTGGGAGGAGGCAGCCTCTACTGAGCTCTGGGGCAGGCGTGTGAGCTGATCTGAGCCTGGCACTGCAAGCCTGAGGTGAGTGGACTGGGCAGCAAAATAGTGTAGAGCAGGTGCTGGAGAAGTAAAAACTGATTTGGCTTGCAGCCCCAATGACTGCTGCAAAGATCAATGCACAAAAAGACAGAGGAATTGAACCAGGGGACAGAGCTGAGGGAGTAAAGCTCTGGCTTGTGTATGAGATATAGTGAAGAGGATGGGGTCTGAGGCTCCAGCACCTTCTGGAAGGGCTGAGAGAGCAGTAGTACTGTGTAACTCTGGACCCTGTCCATAGTGAGAGACTGCTGTCCCTTTCCTTATGCTACACCAATTGCATGCAGTGGGCTTTTCAATCTTCAGTCCTGCTAGATTAGTAAAGAAGGACAGCAGAATGGGGTGGACTAGTCCTCACAGCTCCTTGGGAATTAGTGTGAGCAGCACAGCTCCCCACCATGGCCATCCCTTTCTGCCTTGCCCCAGGGAATCCCTGTTCGCACATACAGATTATTTCTCTCTGTTTTGCCAGTTTTAGAACCCATCAGATGGGCCATAACCTCTCACCTCTGCTGTCTCCTGGCAGCATTGCCCTTTTCCTGTCAAGCAGGGCCAGCTTCTTTTATATGGCCAAGCAGATGTCTGGCTGCTTGAAGAGAATGTGCAGCGCGTGCGTCATGGCTGCACCTGCTCACACTTGCTTTGGGAATACCCCAGGATGGGCTCCTTTATGATGTGAACTACACAGGCAGCATCTCAGCAAAAGGAAAAGCTTGCAAATCTGAAAGAAAAACTGATCCAAGGGAGTACCTGCCAATGTGATTGGCACTTTCTGCTGTGGCTGGGCTTCTTTCAACAGTTATCACCATCCAGCACATAAAAATCATGTTGCAAAAGAAGCAATGGTGGAATCCAACTTCAGAATATGCAGGAGATAAAAAATTCTGATCAGGAGGGTAGTATACAAACTCCTAGTTCCATCTCTTTGCTTGCTAGTTTTAAAATATAACTCATAGTTTACTGTTTTTCAGTTCTGAAATCTTAAGTAAATAAAGTACAGAGAATCACAAGGACAGAGGTGGTTATTTACTGCTGCTGCTGAAGCCAATGGGTCTTTGCCCATCTTTCTTTGTATTCTATTGCATTGTATTAGGTGGGGATCTGTTCCCTACATTCTGTTGTTTGGGCATGAATAGTGCTGAAGTGAAGGCACGACATTTGCTCTATTTATGTTATGTGTAATAACCCCTAAGAAGGACTCCCAGAAGCTGCCTGATATGGAATTTCTGAGCTTACTCCTGGTTTTCCCTGGCTTTGCAGTTCAGATCTCTTGTCTTATCTAGGGACAGAGATGGGGAACCCTGTACCAGAAGAAATCTCCCTCTTCTCCTCTTTCCCCCTTCAAAATGGTGTGGGATAAGATCAATGCATAAGATCCAGTTGCAAGTGACTTCAAACAAATTGGGTGAACAACTTTAACAGGTTTTCCTGTGCCTTCTTCCTCCAGCCTGTCTGTAACAAAACAGTAGCAGTCATAAAAGACAGAACTACTTAGAATTTTGTTTCTTTTTATTTCCCCTTCCAAACTTGCAGTGACTTTCTGCATACCTCTTCTAATTCTAAAAGGACTATCTAAATATCCAAACCAAAACTGCACATGATTCAAAGTGCCCTAAATAACTTATGGACAGACCTGAAACCGTTATCCAAAAATATGTATTACCATCTAATGATAACTGCATGTTGTTATAACTCTGCATCATAGAGCAAATTTTCAAAGTGACAGCCAGTTACTGCAGCACAAGATGACAACAGAGTATCCCTACAGCACATGTGGATTCTGGGAGCCTGCCCTGTTGCAATTAAATTGCCTCTTTTGGATGACAGTACAAAATGGCACCTTGGCAATGCTTCTGCTGGGATGCGCCACCATATTTTGTCAGAATACTGAGTCTACAGAGAACCCCACAATGGCCTGCTGATGATACCCTGCATGGGATGATACCTTTCACTAGCTCCATCATGGGGAAGGGATAGAAAAGAACCTGTGTGTGAAATGAAGGCTGTGTGTCTTTTACCTGTAGATGGCAACTAAAAGAGAGGCAAGAAATACATTTCCAGTGTTTCATTCTCCATTTCCTTGTGTGTTTAGAGCAAAGCAGAGAACCTTTTGTGGGAATGCCCCTTGCAGGGACTCCTGCTCCTGTTAAAAGGAAAAAGCCCACTAAACTCATTGTGAAGCTGACACACGAAGGTAAGATATGCAAAACTGCACATGTAAGAATTGTTTGGATTTCAACCAGAATTTCAGCCTTTAAAATTTCACACCTTGTCTGACTGAACTCCCAAAGCAAGACATGCAGTGAACATACCAGGAGGCAGAGCCACAAATTTTACTGAAGCCCAGCCTTCAACCATGTCACATTTTCCATCTTACAGCTGAAAAGTGTTGCACACACTCAGGTCAAAAGTCAATCTAGATTGCACTCTGTAAACTTGTATTCTCCTGCAGCATTCATTTGGATGCACACCAGTGTAAATGGACAGAAAACATGATCCTTTACAGGTGTCAATATTGCCATTCCTAGATATATTCTATGTTTTTCTCTCTCTTATAACCTTTGTCTCATACTAGTTTTCTCTCTGTGTGAGAGTTTCTTTGATTCCATTACTCATTGGCTGAAAAAGACAGTCTCTTAGAGAAGTTAATAGAGCAGGAAGAATATAACCTGGAACATTTTTCTTTCTACACGACATGTATGTATTGAGTAGAGTAACTTTTATCACAGTTATCCTTATCTTTTCCTCACTTTTGACAGCACGAGGAAAGTTTTAGAGGTTTGGAAAAGTAGTCATTTGAGGCAGTACCAAGAAATCTTGCTGCACTGACTGAGATGCTTCAGATGTGGGAGACATCCATCTAGCTCCACCCCTATGCAACTTTTCTCTGCAGATTTGTCTTGATTGCAATCCAGAGAAAATCTCAAACATCTATATCCAAAGAGTCATCAATGTAAAACCTTGGTGCATAATTTCCTAAAATCTTAATTTAGAAGATAATTTTGCTTCTTTGAAGTCACTGCTGATGCTAGGAAGCAATAGACAAAAGACATGGATCAGAGTACTTCCTAAAATATCCCACTGTATGTATTTTGTAGCTATGCCACAAGAAACATCCAAGCTGAACCTGGGGAAGAAGATCAGCATCCCCAGAGATGTGATGCTAGAAGAACTTTCTCTCCTCACTAACAAAGGATCCAAGATGTTCAAATTACGTCAGCTGAGAGTGGAGAAGTTCATTTATGAGAATAACCCTGATGCCTTCGTCGACAATTCTGTGGTAAGCTGAAGATTAAAACTAAAATGCTACTCCATACACCCAGGGAAAACAGGAATGGATTGTGCCCAAGCTCTCCTCCGTTTTAATGCATGTGGGTGGGGGGTTGGGAGGGTCTACTAGCAAAGAAGGGAAGGAAGAAAACAAAATTAATAAATACACAAGTTTTGTTTCCTTTTTGGCAGCAGCATTAGTCTCCTCTGGCAAATATTTGGTATCACACATACAGAAGCATGACAAAATTCAGTACTGAGTGATGAAGGAAGGCTGCATGTTTGGCAGGTGTTCAGGCCTCAGGGCAGGGCTAATTGGTTTTGTACCCATTCCATTTCTTCTTTGCATGATGGCAGTGATCCATCCAGGTCTGACTTCAGCTCTAGTAGATGCACTTCTATTTTTAGTCTAGGATACTTTTATGGTTTCTGCTGGACAGAGTCCTCTGCTCATATCTGCAAGTTCCACAAGTGAAACCTCTAACCCGACTCTGAAATATTTTCAGTTAATTTGCTAGAAGCCCAGTTTGTTTTCTTCTAAAATATTTTCCTTTCAGGTATGGTATATAAATATAGATATTCTTTTTCTTTTCCCTTTCTCCTAGGTTAGTATTGTTATTTATACTTCTTCCTACAAGTGGTTGCAGGTGTAAAGTCTTTTGAAGACACCTAAACTTGTACAAATTAAACTCTCCATTCACATGATTATCAGAATCCAGTAAAACAAATAGAAAATGTTTAAGGTTCATATCCATTTTGATGTACCACCTCATCTTCTGATGTTCTTTAAAGTTGGTTCGGTGACATTTTACCCCCCTTTATGGCATCTATTTTCCAGTCCAAGGAAACTCAAGGAAAACAATAAAAGTTAAGCTGAAGAAAATGTTTTGCCAAACAAAAACACACAGTCTTTTAGCACTCTGATGTTTTCAAAAACAATAAAAAACCATTGTGGTTCACTTCTAAAAATGACAACTTGGAAATCAGAATGTAGAAAGATGCCTAACTTAAAAAAAAATAAATTATAATTAAAACAGTAAGATTACAGATGAGGGATGACATACCAGGTATATGACATACCAGCAAGCATATCTCATGATGTTAAACTTCGGGCAGTTTCTTCATCTCTTTGTGCTTTAGGCAGTTCATTTCTTCAGTGAATTATCTCCTAGAAAGAATGTGAAAATGAATGGTATGTTGAACATCGGACTTTTCAGATTAATATCCTACAGAAATGCATGTTTTTTTTATAAATACTCAACAATCTCAGAGCTCCTAAACATATAAGAGCTAAGTTCATATTTCAGAATCTGCTGCAGCAAGGAGTGAGAAAATAATAAATTGATGGAATAAAAAGGCTAAAGTCCAAAGCCTCAAAAATTTGAGGGTGTCACTAAAGAATGTCCAATCAGAACAATCCAAAGCAAATTGTGACAAACTGAATGAAGACTGGACATGCACAGTCACTCCATGACAAATATTACAAATGCTGGTGACAATTGCTTCTCTTAGCTGTTTTTCCTACTTTTTTTATTCATCTTTGCCTGACTTTCACTTCAAACCCTTTCTGTAGTCAATCTCTCTCTCTGTTTTGTAAGAACACATCTGCTCCCAAGATCTTTTAGCATGACCATTAAGATTCTGTGCCATGGAGAAATGTAGTTGGGGGTTAGAAAACACTCTAAAAAGCCTAGGATTTCTTTATGGTTTTGCTGTAAGAGATCCATGGCATGCTCTTCAAAGAGCTGGCACTCTGCTTAAAATCCTCCATGATTCACTTACAGGTCTTCTCTCCACACACATGGTACAGATAACAGAACTCCATTGGTCAGTGCAGGAAGACTTTGGTCTGCTCTACAACCCTCTCTTGGGGTCAGTTTAGCAGGATCACAAACACATTATTCCTGTTTTCTGGCTGCTCCATGTGCTTGCTGCAAGGGTTCTGGCGGGCTGCACTCACTGCCTCTGCAGGTAACTTCTCATCACCGCAGGCAGCACGAGTGAGGGGCTTTGCTGCAGTCAGAGCAGAAAGAAAATCTGAGCAATCACAGCAACTGAGGCATTGTCTTGGAGAGCTGGGTGCTCTTGAGCAGGTAAAGGCAGCAGGTAAAAGGTAAAGTTATCTTCTAAACCATCAGGATAGCGCCTGACTTTAGCACCAAATAACTTTCCTCAAAAAGCTCTTTTGATTGCAGTATCTGATTAGCTTTCTATTATTTTCTTTTCCTTTCTTGCTCCTCTATCTGCTGAAAGGCAGATGGAGAAAAGAAAGCTTAAACAGGAGAGAACTGTGTGAGGAAGGTAACTGGGTGTAGCAGAAGGACTTCTTACTCTGCAGTTACCTTCCCTCCCAATTAACTTCCAAGGCCCTTGCTCCCCATTCCAAAGAAGTTCTTATGGTTTCTTCTTTAAGGTTGTGGGACAGAGAAGGAATTTGAAGCTGGTGGTGGGTTTTCTGCTTTCATATCATAGATTTCTTAACTGTCTTGTCTTAAAATATTCGCAGGACACACTTAAGAAAGCAGGGCAAGGCAGGTCTGGCATGGGGTATGGATTGTTTCTTTCCCACAGAAGAAGTCTACCAGCAAGACAATGTAATATAAACACACAAATGGAAAGGTTATTAAAAATAAATCCGAACCATATAAGGGGTTCCAGAATAGCCTGTGCTGTTGTAGCCATAAACCTTCCACACAAGGGAGAAGAGCTCAGCAGTCATGTGTCACTGACCCACCCTTCTGCTTCTCTCCTCCTCCCTTTCCTCTAGCCAAAAATCCACACTGGACAATCAGGTCACTCTCCTTACTTGTAGCAAAGGAGACATATATATTGTGTTTACATGAATGTCAGACAGATCTATGCTAAAGTGAAAACCTGTCCCTCTCTCTGTCACTGCTGCAGCTCTACCCATCCAGTTAAAGGCAAAGAGTAGCTAAACCCCAGTAAAAAGGACTGACCTTTCCTAACATGAGTAAAATGAAATGCACTACCTACTGTGGAGCTGTTTTCAATACTGTGACTCTCTACTTGCAAATATACAGTAGAAGGGGAGGCTTTTAGGGAGGGGTGAGTTTGACATCAATATCCGGCCAAACAGGGAGAATTTGGGCAACATCCTCCTTGTTAGGTGCTGTGCTGGAAAAGCTGGGCTCTCCTGAACCCTGTCTAGTAAATCAGATGTAAGACTTCTTCTCCTCATCCCAGGCTGTGCCACCCACAGGAACTGGGATTCTCTCCGTGTCTCAGAGGATATTTTCAACTTCACTGTGGAGCTGCATGATATAATTTATTACTGACTAAAGACCATGATGAAATCCTATCTTGCTATGTGCTCTATTACTGAATCATCCGGCCAACCAGAGAATGAGGGAAATCACTACATTCATTTTTTAACAGTGAAACTGAACCATAGGGTAAATTAATGAGTCACCCAAAATCACAGACAGGGTCGCAGTCTTGTCTTTGGGTCTCTTAAATCCCTCTTCACTGTTCAGCAATTAATAGATCATCAGTTCACAGACCTTTCCTTCATAATGCTAAATTTGTTTGGCCTCAAACACACTAAGAACATATGAAATAATATTTCTTAGCCCTCCAGCTTCACTCATTACTGCCCTATCTCCTTTTGAGATCCCACCTCTGCTTTTGAACTTTAGTGTAAGAGCTTGCTATCATCAAGTGGAAACTTTCTACACCTTGCAGCCAAGCATTAAAGGGAAACTGAAAACAAAGATATGGTTTCTTGGGTGTTGTCATTACACTGTCTTTCTTCCAGTAAGAATCCTTAAATATAGTCCTCTGCTAGTCAAAACCTGTGGCTTGATTTGGGTTATGTGTAGGAGATCTTCCTTTTCCTCCCTCCTTTTTATGTTTTATTATCAGATCTTAAATTAAAATTATTAGGAAGGTGAAATAACCAATGTCTAAATAGACAATTACGAGCAATAGTACCTCAAAAACCTCACCGACCCACAACCAAAATCCCCACCTTGGTGCCTTTTTACACTCATCCAAAAGTTAAAATAAATGCAGCTTCCAATCATGGCAAAGACTGTATGAAAACAAACTGAACATGAGCTGGCAATTTCTGCTGGACTTCAGGTCAAAAGGTCTCTTCTCTTAAGCTGATGCCAACTGTGAAACAAAATCTAAGAAGTCAAAAGAATTGGATTACTGCTCTTCTGGATAATGGCAGGAGTTACTTAGTACTCTTTTTGGTGCTGCACAAGAACTTAGAGCAGGCAGAAGTTGCAGGAAGAAAATGAAAGTGATTATGTTACAAACCAAAAGTGATGCTTCACAGCAGACAGCAGTACACAACCAACCTGCCTCGGAGATCTCACATGATAAATAGGCAGGCATGCTACAGTGTCTGACGGAAAACAATGATGGAGAAACAAGGGTGTTATCATGCAGCTACTTAGTTTGTTACAGGAGTATGCACTGATGGCTCTGAATGACACTTAATGTACTTAGATGAATGCCAATCAAGACCAGTGGAGGTAAAGGGAAAATGTTAGGAAAATTATTTTTTCTAGAAGCTCTCTTCTGCATGGAATGCTAAACCTCTTGAACAAACATTACAGGACAATTGCAGGCTAAGACACAAGTCTCAGGTTATGACTTCAGTGGAGCGAGCCAGGTGAGATTGTAACTTCTCTAACAAAATGAGCCTTGCTCCAATCCTGGAGCTGAGTTGGAGCAGAAGACCTAGAGGTCCTACTATATCCAAAGCTGTGTAAGAGTGGAAATGGAGTGCAATGTGTTCTTATTCAAGAAGCAACAGGTGTGGAAAAAACCAAGTAATAGGAAAAAAGTGTCTTTCCACAGCAATTTGTTGGAACACTGTAAAAAAAACTGTGGATCAAAATTCTGAAATGCAGTTCATTTTATCCACAAAGAAAATGTGGTAAAGATGATATAAAATATCCAAATAAGATATATCTAATTTTGGGTAGCATTAGATAAAATTCCTGTTATTTAGATGGGTAAATTCAGGCACAGAAGCAAAAAATATTTTGCCTAAGATTAAACAGCAAGTCAGAAATAGACCTGGAAATAGAAAGCAGGAGCTCAACCTGCTGTGCCTCTTGGGGTAGCAAGTTTAAAAAAAATATTGTAAGATGCTTCAACAGCTTCTTATTTTTGTCCTTTTCCAAAAGGTGAATCATAGGTTTAAGGCTATGCAATTCCAAATGAAGGGCTGAGGCTCATGCTTTGATAAAAACAGCAGGCAGTCTATGAAACTCTCCAAGTGTCTAAATTTCAAATCTCCCATCCCACCACTAAGGAGCTTTTGAGTGGCTGCCACGGAGACGATGTGGACCAGTAACTTCAGAAGTGTTAGTAACTACATAGGCATCAAACATTTGGGGAGCTCTTTATCAGTGAGGTGGAAATAGAAACACATTTGGTGGCCTCAATCATTTGCTTTAGGGCACAGCAAGGAGCTGAAGGGGAGCACACAGTGTCTCTCCTGGGGACTGCCTGCAGTGACGTCAGGGCCTTGAGATACATAGAGATCTCAGCTCCATTAGCCAGATCATCTTTCATTATCTAGTTTTTATTAGGCACATGCTCTAGAGAATTCAGAATTTGTCCATCTAAGCACTCAGCCTGCAGGAGCAGGCACTCATTAGCACTAGGGACTTCAAAGACATGAGCCCAATTGTTTAGCCAACCCAGGGGACCCATCACGTAAACTTGCTACAAGTGCTCTCTTATTAGAGTAGATTTAGGGATGCCCAGGGACGGGTAATATCCACTACCTTCAAAAATGCACAGACAGGAGGAGCTGTGTGATCTGTCCCCAGACCCAACAGGAGAAGGTTGTCAGCCATGTCAACTGACATTCCTGGACTTCTCTCCTGGGACTCCCACCAACATGGTCAATCAATACTGAGAGGCTGGTTTTATGATGTGAATATGCATATATGTCAAAGTTCCACATGCTGTTAGCAGTGGCTCAAGACATGCATTCTCCACAAGTGTGAGCTCCAAAACTCTAAAACTCTGACCAGGGGTATGTTCTAAGTACTGGAGAAAAAGCTGTACCTACACAGCTTTGACTAGGTTGAGACTCCTGCTTGAGGCTGTTATTTCTGAGCTCCACTGTCTTGGAAAATCTTTCAGAAAGATTAATTTCCCTTTGCCTCACATTAATTTGAGCTAAGACAAACAATTGTGGCAGCCAAAACTGCAGAAAATTATATTTTGTTCTAGCAAGTGAGTAGACTGGGGTGTTGCATGGAAAACGTCTTTGCTATCTGAATGGAGTTGCCTGCTTTTAGCAGATCAGATGTTTTCTCAGCAGGCCCATGAAGAATCATGAACTAGCTTAAGGCAAATCACACTAATTTAATTTGCAGCTAAATAAGATTTAAGAGTGGCTTTCCTGATACAGACCTTCTGTTTCAGGGAAACTTCATTCCTACTTAGTGATAATACTGCAATTTAAAATAACACCAGATGACAATGATGCCCCTCCCTGGTCACATTAAATACTGCTGTGAGCAGAAACAAAACAGCCCATTTTACTGCAGCTCATGTTATGCTGATGCTTTGTGACTTTTTTTCTGTTGCAAGAGAGGCATGTAAGTAACCCAGGAAAAGATATATAAGCATTTAATTCTCAGAAAGGGCATGGGTGAAACTTGAGGAAAACAGATGCAAATTCTGTTTTGATTATAGTGAGCAAATCCGTAGACGTATTACCCTTGCATATATATTAACATTTTGAAAATAACCTCATTCTGACCCCTAACCCTCAAAATACTCTTTTCCAGTTTGCCTTTTTACAGCTACATAACTGCCACGCATAATTGAGCAGATTGGCCTGCTAGCTCCTGTGTACAGCTTAATGCTCACAATCCTCTCCTTCTCAGTGCTTCCTGACATTCACGGGAACATTATCTCCTCTGTTCCTAAAAAGGGAATTCCCTGCAGCCAGGAGAAGGACAGACAGTCCCTAAAGGCCCTGGGGGCACCAGCTCTGCCACTTCAGCCTGCAGCTGGCTGCCTGCCTGGGTTGCAGCCTGGTGACCTGCTGTGAAACCCTGGACACTGTTGTGGGAGACACAGGGAGCAGAGGGTTAGCTAATTCTGCCTTGAGCCTTGTGGGGTTTTCACTTCTCGACTATTTTTAGCTGACTGAACAGCTGGCCTTGGAAGCCTGTTTACAGCCTGGAAAGCTTCTTTTTGCTAAACTGTGCTAGGTGTAAGAGCTCTGAGAAAGCCTTAAGCCTTTAACAGACATCTCAGAGGCTAAGATTAATTTATATGGGTATATTAGCAGCATGAGGAACCACAGATCTTTTTCAATGTCATTCACTTGTATTTGTTGCATCTTTGTGCATCTAATAGCCAATCTCCTAGTCCAATAGGAAAAACTGTATTTGATATATAACCCTGGTTACTTGTATTATATACTTGTGTGGGCTGTACTACACAAGAGATACCTTTCTATGTCTGACAGAAGTCAAGTTTTGATGTCACTTATGATCAATATGTAAAACATTTTCCTGAACATATTATATCAGTTTCTCTTCCACATGAGCATTTATTAAAGTTTCTGTGAGTAAAGTCAAAAATATTGTACCACAATGTACATTACAAGGTCTATAAATCCTGCATGGATTGTTTGCTCTTTTACTATATACTGCACAGATTGTGCCTTCTAGCCTGGACAAAGGAGAGTGGATGGTCTGCAAAATAAGAGCAACTTAATTTCACTGAGGGATACAACTTTCTTTCTTTCTTACCTTGTCACTGGTTAGATTTGGTTTACTAATTCACATACTGCTACAAACAAAATTCTTCCTTTTTGTCATTTCCTCCTTGTGTCCCCAGGAAGTATTTTCTGTTTTCCCAGCCTGCTCTCTCTTTGGTCTTCCTCAACATGTAAATACTCCTCCCCATGCAGACCTTCATGTATATAGAAAACAAGCAAAAATGCAGGCATCTCCCTGGCTTTTATGTTGTCACAGATACCCTGCTGTTCTGGTGGCCACTTAATTCCCACACTGTAATCGAGCTGGTCTTATCTTAACTTTGACATGAAAACACTTCCTTTTTCTTGCCCAGCTTACTTTCCCACAGGTTAGCCAATGTTATCTCTGTTTGGACATTTACCTACTCTGGCAAAAGCTTAATTTCCTTTCCCCTCCTCCTCTATTTCATAGTCATCATTGTTGGGGACAACAACACCCTGATCGTATAAAATGACTATGAGGCATGTGTGCTTCCATTGCCACTTTTGCTGTTCCACAACTGCTGCTATACTAAATAAAGGGAGTTACTCACATGAACTTCTGCCACTGGCTTTGTAATGGAGACACAGAACTGGTCAGATCACAGAGACTCAGGAGTTCACATTCTGGGACCCAACCCCGCAAACACGATTAGACCATGTCCTGTAACACGCTTTTCTCCTGCCATAGGATCACTTTCAGAAGTTCATCCCACCCGGAGGCCATTATGGGGAAAATGCTCAAGGCTATGCCGAGGGGCGGATGGTAGGAGGAGTGCCGGCTGGGCAGCACGGCTCCGGCTCGCAGCACGGCTCCGCTGTCCCTCCCAGGCCGGGCAGCAGAGGAGGCGCCAGAGACGGGGAAGGGGAGCACGCAGGGAAATCATCGGGAAGTGCTGGAGAAGGAGGCGATGGTACTGACAAAGGCAAGTATCTCCCTGCAAGAACAAGACACTAAAGTTATCAGACCACATGCCAAGCCTACTCTTAAGGACAGCAAATTAATCTAACACCTGGATTCTTCCAAAGTTCCAATGTAAAGTCTAGAAGAGTTGAACTGCTTTTACCTTGATGGTTTTGTTTGTATGCTTCTATGTTGCTCAAGCACAGGCAGGAGGCAGAAATACCTTCCTTGACTGGACCAAAGAAATAACAGGAAGCTCACTTGTTGAGCTCCTAAGGTTGATAGAACAGTAGGCCAGTACAGCTATGCCAAGCCAGTGTGGCACTCCTTCCTTTCAAGGGTTTCACACTGACCACTGCTGGAGGGAGTAGATCCTCTTTAGAGCAGTAGTGTGATCTGAGTATCAGACTTGAATATCTGAGCCCTGATTTCAAATCAAAGCTTCTACCTAAACAAAGAACACTTCTTGGATAATCTTCAGAAAGGAACAGCAATATTTCTAAAAGTTATCTGGTAACCATCACTGCACCATTGAGGCAATATCTTTATCAGTAAAAGTAGTTTTAATTCAATTCAGTCTTTGCCTGATTTTATCCTCTGTTTACTTTGGCCAGAAATCTCTAGAAACAAATACTTTGTATAAGAATCAGCAGGTGAAATCATAACTTTAACAGTCTTTATAGGTTTTTACAAAAAAAAATCAAATTTGCTTGGGAACCAGGAATAATTGCCTTGAGTGACAACATGAATGACTTGTAATATCCAATATTTTGTTTACCTTCTGAAATAGTGTGCATTTTAAATCAAAATCAGCTTTTACATTTCCTGTGAAAAGGCAGTCTGTATGGACTCTTACAGTCTTCTTATAGGAGATTTTTCTTCATTGTTATCCTGTGTGCAGGGAGAAGGAGAATTAATATCATCCTATAGATGATGTCACTGCAGAGACAGATCCCAACTGCTTTAATGTTTCAACCCTAGCAAGCAATTTGCTTGTAAACTGCTTAGTTTAAATACTTCACAAAGAAAGAGGAGAGTTGTTTTTATATTTTTAACGAAAAGGAGATTCTTATAAATGTCTACAATTCTCTAAAAGCAAGAATCCCCAGGACTTGGCATGGTTTGAAATAAGCAAGACAAAGAAGGTGTGATAAGGAAGAAAGATTCAGATAATAGTGTTAATTTTTTGCCACTTATTTCATAAGGATTTGTTTTCTACACAAAATGTAGCACCATGAAAGCACCAGAATGTCTCTCTCCATTAACCTATTATTCTCACCTGGCCTAATTAAGTTAAGCACAAGTCATTGCTCAGGGGTTTTAAGATTTATGAAGGATGAAAGTATTAGAGGTGTGCTACGTATCAATACAAAATTTATGCTATTACTAGCAAGGTGGTATTGTACACAGCTGGGGGAAAGGAGGGGAAAGGAGGGGAAAGGAGGGGAGGGGTGGGGAGGGGGGGGGGGGGAAGGGACGGGAAGGGAAGGGAAGGGAAGGGAAGGGAAGGGAAGGGGCATGCAGAATGAAATCCATTGTCTAAACTCATTTACTTAATGGAGCAGCTAGAAGCTAATCTAAAATTTCTAACAATCAAGTGTCTGACTTTACAACAAAGTGCAGCTCTAGTCACTGATAGGATTTTAACTTCCAGTGAGATACCACATAATATTTGCAAACTGCTTTTAGCCATCTTGAGGTGATTGAAACAGACTTGTCTCTAACATCCTCATTCAGAAGGGGAAAAAGATGAATGTCTGTTTATGTAATCACAAAGAAAATGCCATGTCATGTCTGCTATGATCTGACAAAAAAAATAAAAGTAAATTAAGAAATTATAAAGCATCTTTCCTCGTATAAAGCTTCCTCCAATTAGTGGGAGAGATGATGAGGTAAGGACTTTGGTTCTTTCTATATGAGCAACCAAAAAGAAGAATGAAAAATTGCCTTTCAAACATATGCTTCAATGCAAATTCCTGGATGAGGGGCTCTTAGACTATGGTGCATCTGCTTTTGTGGATAAGGACAGAAGTGGTGTAGGATCATCTTTTTTAGACAGAATCTAAACATAAAAGCTTGTATTTATGTAGGAGTTACAGAATCTGGAAACAAAGCTGGTGCCTCAACTTCAGTAGCAGAATACACAAGCATAATGCAGTTAGAGTGCCATCTAACTAGACTGCTTTACCTTCCTATGTTTACAGATGGAAAGCCAGGAGGCAAAAAAGTCACTATATTTAAAACTTATATTTCCCCTTGGGAACGAGCGATGGGTATCAGCCCTGAGGACAAGAGTCAGTTCACCACGGACTTGCTGTCATACAGTCCCAAACCTGATTTCCCCCATTACAAGTGTTTCAACCGGTAAGTCTTCCTAGATATTCAATGCAGTTTGTTTAGCAAAAGAAAACACAATAATGCTGACCATAGCACTCCTATCTTGTGCACTGTAAATAAGTTTTAGTTGCATGTCATTTTGCTTAGCACAGTCTCTGGAGGTTGACATGTTTGGAGACAAAAGAAAAAAATACATTAAAAGCTAGAGATTTTAATTCAGATTAGGTACAGAAAACCTATGCAGTTGGATAAGAGGACTTCAATCTTATTTGCCTTTCTTTCTCTCCCCATTTGCCCAGGAGATGTAGCTTGCCACTGTTTTTTACTGCAACCCTTTGAAGTTCAAGAGGTCAGGAAAAATACTTAAAATCAGCAGCCGTATACTTCACAACACTTCATATACAAATCAGGATGTTGCTGCTGTTTCTGATAACTGAAAGTTTTACAAATATTTCTAGGGCAGCAACAATTTTTTGTTAACCTCTATACAATTTTGCCTTCCGCCTCCATAGCCTCAGGACATCAGTACCAAGGACAAATCCACATCCCACTCATTTCTGCAACAATGCAGCCCCTCCCTGCTACATGTACAGAATACTAATAGTGTGAAAGGTGTATGATTGGATGGAGATCGATGCAACAAGGGTGAAGGAAGTGCACAGCAGCATATGTGTGTTTTTACATAATTTTGAGTACATGGGCAATGGATTCATCTATGTTCTCATTAAGGATTTGTTGGCCAGTCAACTGCAACACTAGCAAAATTTAGAATGTTGATAACTTTGACTATTTTATAAATCCTGTTGTTCACCTATGCTCTGCTTGCTAACTCCATGTATTCCCCTGTGCCAGGACTGCCATGCCTTATGGAGGTTATGAAAAAGCAGCCAAACGGATGACCTTCAAAGTGCCTCAGTTTGATATCTGCCCTTTGCTCCCAGAATCTCTCATGATTTATAATCAAAATTTCAGCAAAAGGCCCTCCTTCAACAGAACCCCAATACCTTGGATGCCTTCAGGAGACTTCTCAGAGTACCAGACTGCAGTCAATGTGCCAATAGGTGGTGAAACAGAAGAGTTGTAAATCCCCACTGCCAAGACCTTCCCTTTTTTCTCAGCCCTTTCCATTTGCAAGTTGATAGTAAGGAGCGGAAAAGTGCAACTCTAGTTTTGTCAGCCCTTCCTTCCTTTTGCTGTAGCCAAGACAAGTGCCTAGCAGTTTCTAAACCTCATTGAATTGTTAATCTAAATCAGACACAGTTTGAGCTTTTTGTTCGCCAGTACATGAGAGGCCAAGACTAAGGATATGTTTTTCTGTTTGGCAATGCTACATGCTGCCTGTCTGATTGATAATGAACCTGTTTTGTCATATATGAACAAAAAATAAAACACCGAGATGAAAAACAGCTTCTGTGTTTTCTCCTTAAAAAGTGGTGCCAAAAGAATTTGGGTGTTAGCAATAACAAAAGTTACAATCTCACAACGAGACTATAAGCCTGGAATGAAAGACCAGGGACTGACAGGGATGGTCATAAGATTTATATACACCCAGGTGGCCTGGAAAAATACTGCCAAAGTCATGGGGAAGAATGATGACTTTGAGGGGAAATTAGAAAAACGTCAGAGATGAAATAGCAAGTCAGCAAAACAAACAGCTTAAAGTATGTCACTGCCACCTAAGATTCCCCAGTTCTCCAGAGAACAAACTAGGTGACAGCTTAAGCAGTTTCCTGGTTGTTACTTTTGTTTCTTTCTTCTTTTACAGAGAGCATAAAGTCAATAGGTTAGGAAGCTAGAGAGGCACACCCAAGTAATATGGCTAGCCCATAGTTACAGAGCAAGAAAACAAATGCTTTAATAACAACTGAGCTAATTTGACACCTAACACAGTGCATTACTTATCCAAATACACACCATCAAAGTCTATTCCTTTTCTTGCAGCAGTTTCAGCAACGCCACACAAACAGGAAGAAAGGCAGGCACTGTGGAAAGCCACTAAAGAACTCCTGCATGGAGACTGGTTTGAAATTCTGTTCTGGTGCCTCAGCATTTCCTCCTGTAAGCAGGGCTGAGCAGCTTATTCATGGGGACAGCTTCCACTGAAGTACTTTTAATTTAGGAGTTTTTCTTCCTTCTAGAAATTCCTGCAGCCATGCATTTGATTTTTATTCTGTTGGGATAGTTATGTGGCTAGCTTTATTCACGCCTCTATAAGACTACTGCCAGGGCTACTGTGAGATCTCTTTAAAATTATGCTAATAATAACAACAAACTGCAAAAGTAATTAAGGAGTAGTTTCCCAACCTTTCTGCTGCAATGGCTAAAGAACATATATTATATATCCTATTAAATTAATAAGAAGTATCCATAACTTAGTTCTGTGACTAAACTTAAAAATATTAAGATGTTACTTTGATCTGAAGAACATTTCAACAAAAATGAAAAAGTTCTGTTTGAGCTCTCTTTGGAGATAAGATTGCTGTTTTCCAATATTTTAAATCAATCCAGCTTTTTAATTGCATTGTAATTAAGAAGGATGCATTTCTTTTCCAGTTCAAAAGTACTTTAATACAAGAATCCAGTCCACAATGACAAAGCTAGAAATTCAGACAGTCAGAGGAAATTTCAGAGAAAACTACGTGACATTAGGCAAAATATTCTCCCACTAAATAAGCCATTTATTGTGTCCCCTTTTCTGACACAGATTTTAGCCTACTGCAATATAGATTTACATGTTTTTTTTTTTAAATGTGAAATACATTATACCTTCATGGTAAATATGTCAGGAATAGCAGAAAAAAGATAGTTTGGTAGCCATATGTCATGATCTGTTTTCAGTAGCAGGCATTTGAGATCATGGTCCAGTTAAGGAATATCAATGTACAGAGAGGACTGGCTCCTGTGAGCAGGGGTTGCCCCAGACAATCACAGCACAGGTCTCAGGTCCAGCCAGGAGACAAGAATGCAGGCCAGCACCTCTACAACATCCCTCACACAAGGACCCCAGGACTGGGTCTGGGCCTAAAAGAGATTTCTGGGCCATGAGTAGGGTGAAAGCCCCAGACGAGGTTAGTCACATCAAGGAAGGGTTGCACACAAGGTGCAAACAGGACAACAACAGCAAAATGTCTGGGAATTCCAGTAGAATTACAACAACCACTTGAGTTCTACTGTATCATAGAAAGAAAAGACTGAATAAAATAGATCCTTCAACACGAAGAGACAGGTAAGGAATACATGCAGAAATATCACAGTGCTCTCTGCTGGCGTAGTCTCCAAGCTCCCAGGTACAAGGAAGGCAGCACAATCCTGCAGGTACCTAAAGGGCTGGGCACACACCCAAAGCCCTCTATGGTTCACAATACACTATGGGACAAGGGGTTTTATTGACACACTCCATTAACCTAAACCCTAAATGGGGATAGAAGTTGCAATGTCCTTGGAATTAGAACTGTATCACTGCAAATAATTAATAATATTGCTCTAATTCATACTGGTAAGCTAAGAGGTTTCCTCAGTTTTGGTACATTTGCTTAATGAGGCACAGAGCTCGTCTTTTGCCAGTGCACTTTCAATCTCAAATCCTGTCAAACAGGATTTATGTGCTTTTGTTTCTAGTACAAAATGAGAAATACAACACTACATGTTGTAGAACAATTTAGACAACTATTGTCTTCTTGTTTACACAGACTATTACATGCTATTACACAGTCTATTAGTCATTATGCAAAGTAACATTAGAAGTGAGAGAAAAATCAGTAATCCAAAATCTGTCTCAAAAATGATCTCTTTGAATAAGGTCCTGTTCTTTGTTTTCCTTGGGCTGTGATATAGACTCAGGGGAATTGCCTACGTCAGAGAATTGTTTATATTGGGAATTAGAGGATTTTATTAGATTTAATTACAATGGATTTCCTCCCCAATAGTAGAAGCTACAGAATGGAAAGTCAGTTATCTGCCTTTAAGCAGGATCATCATAGTTACAGATAAAAAACCAAATTATTAAGCCCATCCTCTTGAAAAGGCTACAGTTCCCTTATATAGGATATACTGGATATTAAACTTATATTCCATGGAACAGCAGCTAAAAATGCATTTAATAGAGAGGGGCTGACCCTTGAAAAATGGATTGCATAGAATTTAGTGACATTCAGATCTTTCATTCAAAACAAAATGTTCTCACATTTTTAGTTATGTACACTGCCATTTCCAGGAATATTATTTTACAGTTTTCAAGCTTCTAAATGTTTCTCTCATGAAGACAAATTCTATGGTAAAGAATCCAAGCCATGCTAAAAACGTATTAAATAATAGTGCCCATATTTTAATGTAAAATAAAAGCATTTAACAAAATCTCAGCAATATCATCCAGAAATATGGTCTCAGATGTTTTAAAAGTTTGCCCACAGTTATAGCTGATGGCATAAATATTTGGCAGGTAATAGCATAGTGAGCATGCTTCTCTGTGTTGTGCAGAAAATCTTCCATTTGACTGCACTGTATTCCCTAATCAAAGGGAACAGTTGATCTTGTTATTGACAGATCATTTAAAGGAGATGGCTTTGTCATCAGACTTACTCTCTCCAAAATAAAATCCGGAAGAGTTTCAGGCTGTTAAGAGAATATGTGCTTTGCCTTTTTGACTTTTTTAAAAGGAAATCATACTGTCAATATATAAAATGTGTTCACTTTTCTTATACAAGATGGCAGGCACCAGACAGCCTAAAGCCTGAATATGGTATTTCTGTTGTGGAGCAGGTGTCTGCTCGTGGCCATCCCTCTGTGGGAAGCAGCAAGTTTTGTGGCACAAGGCTTGAATATTCATTTCACTGAGGTTTTTTTTTTCCTAACTAGCTTGCCTGCAAGTATGTGTTCTCTTCCACAGAAGACTGCTGCAGGTGTGATGATCTGGAAAACATCCCACTTCCATAGGACTGCTCCTTGGCACAACAATCTGCTGTTAACACTGCTCTGGCAATTTACAGGGGCCACTGCTGCCCATTAGCAGCACATAGAAGAGTCATGAGTCAATATTAGAAGCTTCCAAGCCATCCTGCTCTTTCACAGCACATTAAGACATTAATATGCAATCTCATCTATGGCCAAATTGCAGGTTATAAACTAGTTTAGACAAGTTGCCTATTCTGTCATGCAGATGTGCCTGACCAGGGCCACAGATAACCAAGAAGAACTTGCTGGCAGAGGCAGAAGCAAGACTGCACGCATTTGTGGAACTCTACAAGTTTTTTGTATTGAGAGTATATGAAATTTGAAACATTTTAAATTATATTAAATGTAATCTTATATCTCTTAGTAAAAGTAGCTTCAGTTAATGTAATTAATTAGCAGTGTCATTATGTTCTTGCTTTCTATGTATTTAACACACAGTAAGTGTCATCTCTCTAATCATCTTCTGCTTGCAGTACAACTTACATGAAGCTTTAAGGACTGCAAGTACTTGCTCAGATATATTTTGTGTTAACTAACACATGCACTAAAGGGAAGAGAACTACATAAACAACCCTGAAGCAGTGCTTTTAAAACGAAACTTAAGCTTCAAGCAGCTTAATAAACTGCCTGAAGCTTAATAAACTTAATAAAAAATTCTCAAATAAAAACTCATACTTTGATTTTCAATTATACTTTTTAGGAACATTATTTACATGAAAACTTTTAATGCAGATTGTCCAACTATTTTTAAGAAAACCTGCAGGCTTCTTTTCTACGTGTTTGTTTATTTTGATCTTTTGATTAATTATAAAAGAAACACAAAATGTTTTGTGCAAAGAGTTTGAATTTTAAAAGTCTGTTTTTCATTTAAACAAAACAACATCTGAAATACTTTCAGGGAGAACTTATACTAATAAATTTGCAGACAAGGGACCACTACTCTGTAAAAAATTGGAGGAGAAGACAGGTAGAGCTCAAGCCAGAATGATAACAAACATTTGCCTTTCAAAAACCCACAGTGAACAAATATATGCATAAGATGAGATTAATTTAAGGTTATAAGTTCTTCAGGTGTCAAATCAAAATAGTTATTCTTCCTGGTTCTTGTAACAAGGCTTACTGGGAACAATTATTTTCTGGAAATTCAGACAAAGACAGTGCAATTGTACTACAGAAGGCTGACAAAGTTCTCAGCTCTTCCCAGGCTCAGATGTGAGCCAAGGACAGCATCATTGCTTTACTCCAGGTTCCTGCATTTGCAGCTAGGGAGAAGAAAAGCATTCAAGGAGGACACAAAGAGCAGTGAGAAAGCTGGCCACTAAGCAACGCTGCACTTGTGCTCCAAAACATCCCTCTGCACAAAAGGGTAAACAAGGACTCTGAGGACTTCTCCTTCTTACTGGGAGATGTTCCTGCTTTAAGCACAATCTCATCGTACATTGCTCACTGCGGGGCAAACAAAGTGGGCCCTGGAAGGAGGGACAAACAAATGAGAAACTTCCTGCTGCCTGCCTAAGGACACCCTATGGGCCTTGTGGCACTGGGCCTCCCCTGCTCACAGAGGCTGTACAAATTCAATTACACTGAGGAGAGCTCCACTCAAACCCCACAGTGCCTGCCTCAGACATGCAATTAGTTCCATATTCTATTATGAAAACAGCCATACTTTCATGGGCCTGAAGCTAGCACATATTCAGGGCTTCATTACATCTACTCTCTCTAAATGTTTCTCTTAATTATCTTTGGTCCCTAAGAGAGGCTTGAGGCCTTCCTCATTTGCTCTTTTTTCCACTGTGGTTGGTTCAAATCCCAAAGCAAATGACTGAAATGGGATGGGAAGACACAACAAGAAAACAAATATTCTTCCAAATGCACAAACTTTTGTTTGTGTGTTAGAAATGGTTTTAGAAATGCCATATTAACAGCAGCATTATGAACATTATTGCAGACACATTCACAGACTCAATGCTCTGTTTGCTCTAGGAAGAGCAAACAACATTCTGGTACACCCCTAACAGGATTCTTGAATTATTGGAAGCTGGAAATTCTGGCATACATCTTTTAGATACAGAACACTATGCATCAACTCACTTCTCTTACGTAAAAATGGGCTCAACAATTAAATAGGAAGAACTTCCCAGATGCTTACAGAGGAGGTGGCACTTCTCTAAGGATTGTAAGCACCACTCTAAGGTGGCACTTCTCTAAGCTGTATATCTCAGATGTTGGGAACACTGAAAATAAAAAAGCAGAAAAGAAAATGTATTAACCCTCATGTCTTCATGTTTCAGTCTGAGTAATTAATATTGTTGTTTATCCAGGTGTCACTGAGATACCAAATGGTCATAGAAACAGTGGTCCTCACAGTCATCCTCAGATTCTCTCTATATGCATAATCCTGAATTCATAGGGAAGCACCCATTTATTTCAGTGGGCTTGAAAGGTGTTTCTTGGGTATCACCAAGAATACTGTTACGCCAGAGTTAATATTACCATCAGCCTGCACTGGTGACAGGAAAAACACATACTGCAATGTGCAGTGATGCAGTTCAGGGAATGCGAGTTCTATAATAATATTTTATAATAATTTTACATGTTGTCTAGTAAATCACACTACAAATTTCTAAAATACCTTCTTCAAATTTTCCCTCATCCCGAGATGCTCTAATTCCCACCTGAAGCATGCATGGTGTTGAACATTGCATATTTTGGCTCTAACCTGCCAGCTACCTCAGCTCACATGAACTACGAGTAAACTTTCGCTAGGAATGAAGGTGTCTGTTTTGTGCAGCGGCGTTTCGGAGCTGCGACAGCCCATGCTTCGCAGTTCTCAGCAACCCCTCACCCATCGCCGCGCTCCCTCATCGCCACGCTCCCTCAGCCATCGGGGCTCCCTCAGCCATCGGGGCTCCCTCAGC
>JAHLSL010000018.1:19806070-19827371 GCA_025920805.1 Petroica traversi | reverse complement strand
GGGGCTCGGCCGGGCCCGCATCCCGGCCCGCATCCCGGCCCGCCTCAGACAGACTGCGAGTGAAGGGCCCCTCTGCTCTGCTCGCCCGCAGAAGAGGAGAAGCAGGTACGAGAAAAAGAGAATGCTAGAGACTGAAAAGGTATTTTATTAGCGGGGGTCTTTGAAATAACAAGGGGTGTGGCATTATCTTGGTTAATAACCCAGGCGTGATCAGCTGCCGTCAGAAGTTAAACTTGCATGGGAGCTGCTGTTGCTTCGAACCTCCTCAGTGTTTAATTTACTGTGTTGGTCCAAGGTAGGCAAAACCATGTGCTTTTTTTTCTCCCCCCACTCTCTTTTTAAAAAGACAGCAGAAACTCTGCTTTTCCAGAGTCGGGTTTCGATTGAAACCTTTCTCTCCGTAGAAGGATTATGAGTGGACATTAATGAGGATTACAGCCATAAATAGAAACCATAACAATATACACCCTCTGCTCTCAAAAAGTTGCAGGCACAATGGCTTTCTGGTCTTTCAGCTGCGTGAACTTGTTGTGGGTATTGTAGTGACTGATCGTGTGTGTTTAAAAAATTCTAAAAGCTTTTCAGATTTCAGAACAAATTCTGAGTGTTTTAATCATGGAAACGCATTTGAAAAGGGAAGGAAAAGAGTTGTGTGTTTCTCATGCAGTTTGAAAGAAAGACATATATACTCAAAGAAGATTTCTCTAAGCTTGTGCTACTTTTCAGACTTGAAAAGAAAATCTACAACTGAAAGATTTTGTGCTGCAATATACTTGACACTGAATAGCAGTTTTGGAAAACAATAGCAACATAATCTTGTGCTTGCTTCAAGAGAGAAGGAAAGTACTGCAGTGCTGAGAACTCAACTGGTGAGGTAACACATAACTTGAATATGACAGCTTATAAAAATAATTAGAAAAAAGTATTATGGGCTGAAAAATATTTGTCAGCCTGTTCTCATTTAGGAAGTGATAGAAATAATAACAGTTTAACTAGATGAGATACTCTGTAAATTCTATTCCATTACCTAATTAAAACTGTATCTAATCAAGCTGCATGTTATTCCGACTGGATTAAATAGAAGCTTTATTTTTTGGCTTGTTTATTTCCTCCTCACATGGTGTTGTCACCTATGAAGTCTTTTGCCACGATGTCCTTGTGATGCTGTGTGGAATAAGGGTGTGCCTGATTTATCTAGTGCAGACACACTTAGCCCAGAGAATTTAGAAATTTTGGAGGGTTTTTTTTTTTATGCCAGTGACAGTTGTAAAACATTTAAGTTCATTTCTTTCAAACATTGCAGGTAAGAAATATGCCAGCTCTTCTCTCGGTTCCGGGTTAAGAGTCTATTTTGAGACCGTAGTCACAAGTTCGTTAAAAAGGATAATGGGAATTTAAATCCTCCTCTATCTAGTCTTGGAGATGTTATTAGGGATTAAGCCTTCTTAGGCGAGTTTTTATGGACAGTACATAGAAAAGAAAGTATTTATTTCCCAGATTGTGGAACTTCAATAAGTTTGTTACCTTGAGAGGCTCATTGAGTTTGAGGGCTCTATAAACATACCTTTATAAAGAACAGAATCGCTTTTGGTCCAACTATGCAAATTGCAAATGATGATATAAAAAAAACTGAAGTAAGAGGATGAAAGAATAATAAAAAGTCACAGCTATTGTTTGTTTTTGTTTTTTTTTAATCTGCTAACCTAACTTCAGAACCAACAAAAGTGTCTTATAACTAACATGCCTGTTGATACCTACAGAACTTAATAGTCTTTTCATTTTTTCTCATGCAGTCTTCTGAATCCTTATAAATCTTTCTGTTTCCTGACATATGTTCACACACATTTATTCAAACAGGTTATTTTAATTTGTTCTCTGAAATACTTATAAATTTCTTTATTTTCTTTCAGTAGTGGCTGCAGGCACAATTCCAAAGCCATTTTATAATCTGTCACTGAAGGTCATTCCCTAGAAAAGATATGCAGTGCTTGATGGCAGAGAGGAGCAGCATGAAATTTTATTACTGACTGTCAAAGAATTTTAATCAACTTGCTTGGATGTCTCCTGTTAACAGCAAGTCAAGTAATAGTCAATCCCCAGTCCTTAGGATTTTACCTTCAGCCCTTCATCTGTAGGCAGCCCCTTTGCCATGGCTTGTGCTCTGTGTGTGAGACTGCTGTGAGGAGCCATCTCCTGGTGTAGTCTGGACGCTTTCTAAGACAAGTGACACGATGCAGTAGGTCTCTTATTGTGTCTCTGGACATGCAAGTTTAGTGTGCAATGTATTTCTTCTCTTTTTCTGTTGCATCACGTGGTGCATGGGGTTTCTTGTGGGACTTGGGGAAAGCTGGGTTTGGGTGCAGCTCACCAGTCATGGGTCTGATGCTCGGCCAGACTAGGATATGACCTGGCTATGCTGCTCTGCATGTATAGCAATAGACTGTACACCAGCTCCATTCCTCAGCTGCAGAACTTATGCACAGTCATTCAGCTGGGAAGTCAACCTGTTGTGCCTTTCCTAAAGTTACAGTAAGTGTTTTATATCTGGAGTTACTGGAAAAGGAAGGAAAAACTTCAGTTTATCAGCACCTTAGTAAAAACCAAGGAACCTGTAAGAGAGGCAAGAGGCTCTTACTTTTTGATACTTCCCAGGATTCGTGAGTTGTATGTATTCTGTTGTAGTCTTAAATATTAGGAGTAACATTTGACGTTCATAGAGAGTAAAACTTTCAGTAGATTTTGTGGTCTAGTGCTCTAAGTTTGTGAAGTAAAGGTGATCTTGAAGGTACTGTGTTAAAAGTTGCTGTGATAATTCACTCCTGTAGCAGTGATTGTTTAGTAAAATGGAGAGCTGTGGTACCTGCTGAGTGGTTATTGTGATTGCTCCCAAACTAGTAAGAGGCAAAGGAAAGGGCTAGGTGTGGTTTTGAGGCTTAAAACCCTTTTTGTACAAGTTATGAAAGCATGTGGAGAATATGCAGAGTTATGGCATAATCTGTGCTTTTTCTGTCTAACATAATTTTGGAGAAATACTGTAAAAGTATGGGTTCTCTAGTATTACTTATGATAACTTGTAAATAAATCCATTTCTGAATTAAAGCTGTCTGCAAGTAATACAGTACAATTTGCTCCTACAAGTGGTATTTAAACATTTTTTACTACAAATACATTATAACAACTTGGAAAGTAAATTTGGTATTTCTTTTATAGGGTACTGTGACCATTTTCTTCAAAACCTTCAACCTTAAGAAATGCACCTTTGAGCGAGGTGTCTGAAGAGGTCTTTAGGCAGCACTGTGAAATTTAATCTTTAAGACCTGTATATTGTTGTCTCTTCTTTCTTGTCTTTATTAATAAAACCTCTCAAAGTTTTGCACTTGTACAGAGGAAATTATAATTGGATATCTGAGAGTCAGAAGTAACCTTTATCCACAGAACGATGTGTTGTGCTACTGGTGGTATAATTTTCACTGTTCCTCTGGCACTCTCCAGAGACTCTGGTCTGGAGATGGTACCTGAGGAGGTACATCTGGTTTTGTTCCGTTGCTGGGGTTGTTTTCAGAAATGCAAATTGTCGTGTTGAATTTTGAGTTTGATGAGAACAGGACTGAGCCTGACAAATCAATTGGCAAAGGCCATGGCGGTCAGATGATAATAGCCTGCCTTCATTACCGACCAGTCTAGATTTGAACCAATGACCTAGAGGTGAAAAGCTGTTTGTATTACAAATCCTCTGATCTATCCATATGTTGTCTTGGTTAAGGTCCCTGTGTCCTCTTAAATAGAACATGCAGGAAATACTGAGCATCTTTGCACATGTAAATATTAGAACAGTGTCCATTCCAGTTGTCTTTTGTGCGTGTGAGGACACTGCAGTTAAATATAGTAACAATTTCTTACACTCTCTGGCTTTTCATAAGAAACCCTCATACAAATCCAACCATATGGCAAAACCCAGCATTGTCCTAAAACCATTAACAAAGAACCTTTTGCTGCCATTAATGGGAAAATGAATCTACAGCTCTAAGTAGCATACTGGGAGTTATTAATAACATGAGGCTACTGCTAAGAAAATGAACTTAAATAAAATACCATTAGGAGCTGAGTTATCCCACCAACACTTCTGCATGTTGTATCCAGGTTGGTATTTATCTATGAAAGCCTTTTCAGAGTATATCTTTATTACTCATCTACTTTTTCCTTCAATGAGTATCTTTAATGCTGAAAAAAAAAGCACAATGGAAAACCATTTGTATGGATTTCATAAAATAGGTGCAAAAAGTATTTGAAATGTCCATACAGGGGCTCATAAACTGTTTTCCCGTTCATTCTGAGGTAAGATGTTCCTAGGCAACCTACTGTGCAGGAGGAGGTCAACAAATGTAAATACTTGGGCAAGTGATTCTTAGTTTCTAAGGCTATAAAGTTACTGTCTACAAGTCATAGTTTCTGCAAGCTACAGTAATAATAAAATTAACATTTGTATGTATTTGGATTATTTTTTTATCTTACCTCTTATCCTCCAATCCTTAATCTCATTCAGCTTCATGTCATCAGACAATAATATGTTTGTACTGATTGACCTGCTGCCAAATTAAATATAAAGAGGTGAATTTTCCTACTTTCCCCTCACTATGAGAGCAAGTTAGATCTTTTTCCTCTACATGACCATTAATTTTCATGTGGTTTGTAGTAACGTAAATTATTTTTGAGATCTCTGGGGATTTTGTTTCAAAATGCTGAAAATTTGCCAACTGCTTCAAAAGGTGTTGGTGGGAAACCTGTTTTGGCCAGATGCTTCTGTGGGCAACAAATAAAAATTACTGCCAAGTTACCAGTGAAACAAGGCTGTCTGATGATTCCTTGGTCCCATTTGTTTTCTCCCCCTAGAGAGCATCAGCTAGAGCTTCCCTCTTGGTGCAGTATTTTCCTTTTTGCATAGCATTTCTCGTAGATGGGAAGTGAGCTATATCTCTTTTGTAATTTTTTCCCCACTCCTTTGATGGCACTGCACTCATCTTCCAGGGGTTCTGTCATTGAAAGCAAAATGTCTGAATCCTTGGGTGTTTTTGAGAATTGGAGAAATTAGGGTTTTAAAACTCATAGATACAATTTATGAATATTTCCTTCTTTCAGATGTCTCTCTAAATCTCAAACTATGTTTTATGTTTTTGTTTTTTTGGTTTGGCTTGGTTTTTTTAATGCAGCTAAGAGTTCACTGAATTGTGGTTGTCACACTATAAAAGTGTGACAGAACACGAACCCTGGTGATCTTTTAATTATTTTGCAATAGACTCTGGCTTGTTACATTCTGCCATAATTGACTTGATGTGTGCATTTAATCAAGCATACAGTCCTTGAATTTGAAGGCTGTGAGTCTGGCTTTTGGAATGACTTCCCCCTTTTGTCTTTTACAACTCTGAAAATTCAGGCAGTTCACTTCAGCTGCTTTCCCATTCCATTTAAAGTGGAACAGTGGATGTGGGTTTATTGTAGATACCTGTTTTTAGACTGTAGTCAAGCTTGCTAGATGGTATAAACCTTTTAGTGATGCAAACTGGCACAAAAGGGAGCATTTGAGTATGTGCTTTACAAATAAGCAGTAACTACTGGTTCAAAGGTTGGAGCAGGTAGGATGAACTGTAATAATTAATGATCACATGTTAGTGTCTTGACAAGAATGCTTTTTCATGGGATAGCTTTCATGGGATAGTTTGGCTCATCAAAATTTATGCTGAGGCACATGCTGTGTGTCATGTGTGTGGTGGGAACTGTTCACATATGAGAAGCCTGCGGGGAATCAAAGGCAAATTAGCTTGCTTTCTTTTTTTTTTATACAGTCTGCATGTTTATTTATAATATTTGGTAAATGTAAATCGGTATTTGTAGTAGATAATGTTTGGTGGTTGTGATTCATATGGTTTCATTTTTTAAAAATAGTATGTGGTTTATTACATTTTGAATTTGAAAATAATGAATGGACTGAAAATATGTAAGAGTGATTCAGACGTGGGAGACTGAAGAGGAGGAATCTGCTCTAAGTATTTCCACAAAACATGGAAATAAATGTATTCTGGGAAATAGTTAATCAGTAAAGTGTGTCACAAAGCAGAGGATAGCAAAAGACTTTATAGTCCTCCAGTTTGTATTCCCACTACAATGGGCTAATAAATGGATCAATAAACAACAGCTAATGCATCTCAGCATGTTGGTACATGAGTTGTTACTGTGACATGGAAACAGGTTATTGTCCTCAGTAGATCTGCATGTTATTCAAGAAAATAGGTCGTGGTAGGGAAAAGAGAGGAAAAAAAAAGTTTATTTTTTTTTACTCATCCTGTTAATTAAAACTTTTTCATTATACTGCATCTCAAGTGTGTTAATGAATAGACAGCAAAACTTCATAAACATTGGGATAGTAAATTGCAGCACTCTCTCTGATGTCTGTTATGGACACTGTTATCACAACAATCTATGCAGTACTTGTAACACATGATATCTGGAGAGTTTATGTAAATACTTTTGAAGTATGTAAAAAAAAGGCATTGCCAGCAAAAACTTTAGGATGCTTTGATTATGGATGCTTGATAGATTTTAAATAGAGATATATTTATTTTTCTCAAAGCAAATCAGGAAAAAATGCTGTGGTGTGAGTTTGGCAATGTTGCACTTTTCATTTAAGTGCTGTTTTTATGGTATTCCTAATTTGTTTAGATTCTCGTAGACAGACAACTTCCACAGATTTTTCAGGGAAGCTTTTTAAAACTTCACTTTAGATATTTCTCTTAAAATTACTTCAGGAGAGGATGGAGAAGGAGAGAATGTCTTTTTTCTGTTGGTAAAAACTGGCTGGGTTTAAGACTGTAGTTTTGTTATGGTAACAGCCATCTTTTAAAAAAGTATCTTCTGTTGTGCAAATGTGTTTTCTATAAGGGCTCTTCATTTTTTGGGAAAAAGAGTTTAAATAATTTAGTAATGTATTTCTTCAATCAGTCCACATACAGATGTTAATAATTGTAGCAGTCATATTCAGCTTGATAATTATCACATAATTTAAGATATTTACTACTTACTCATTAAGTTTTCTTCTGTTCACTTTCTGCATGTGATGGGTTCTCTTCTGCCTTTTGTCTGATACTGCAGCTGCAGCCTGGAAAGGCACCTGGGCAATTCCACTGGTAGGAACCAGCAGCAATCACAGGCAGGAGATGGCAGTGTCTTGTGATCTCCACTAGAACAGAGATCTTTTCAGGCTCAGGGATAAAGACATTTTCAAATTGAAGTTGCTTTCTCTGACTGCATAGCTCCACAAACATTTCTAGACAAAAGCAGCAGTACTGGGAAAAATCTTATTTTTCAGGATTATTCTGCAATGGAATACTTGAGATTTTGGTAGGTTTGGGGAGAGAAAACATGGAAAATGTATGACTGTTGCAGTGTCATGCTCAACTGAATTACTTAATTCTGCTCTGAAATATAGTACTTCACGTATTGATTACAAATTGGTTTTGTTCTTTTCCCTCTGATAATGAGTGCATGTACTGTTTGTACAGGAGTTAGAATTGATATGCCATTTGTCAATAAATTCTAACCTTTGATATCTTTTATCTCTTGTATACATAATAAATTAAAATTACTTAAAGTTGTTTGAACAATTATCCAAAGCCTAAAATTAGATTTCTGAATAATCCTAATAATAATGATTGTGTTAGTTGTAGCACTTCCCTCTGTACTGTCCCACTTCAGGTTAATGGTATCAGTAAAAAATGTGCAACAATATTCCAGGTGGTTCTTGGCTTTCCTCCTTCCTATCCCAGCTTATCAGGAGTTAATTTGAGTAATGACACATATGCTAAATGCCATGGCCCATATTCTTATCCAAAGTTGTGAATAAATGGTGATATTCATCTTTGACTGTACTTGGGAATGGCCTTGAGTATTAATAGCACTCAAATTTTGATTGTTACTTCAATAAAACAATTGAAATAATGTTATTGGGGTGAATTCTGAGAATTCTCAATGGAAATTTCTTGTTTTCTGCATACTAAACTTTCAATCCTTCTGTGCAATGCCAGCCTGTTGAGCTGATGTGGGATTGCCAATATGTCTCTGCTTTAAATAGGACATTAAAATGTCTCCGCTTGTCCAGTCAAACTAATGTTCTTATTTGGTTTGTGAAAATCACTCATAAATATGACACAGGAACTTTCCTTGGGAAGCATGTGAAGTATGTTACCAATTTATGGACATAAATTAAAGCAGGAAAGGTTCTGGCTGGTAGTAAGGAAGATATTTTTCCCCACAGTTGACAGCTGTGCATTTGAATGAGAGGCTCTCCAGTCTACAACCACAGAGGATTTTAAGTCCCAGCTGGATAAAGCCCAGAGCAACCTGATCTGACCTCTTGGTCATGCTTTTGGTGTGAGGTTAGGTGAGAGACCTCCTCTGGGATTCTTTCTAGCCTCAGTTATTCTGTGGTTCTGATTTACGTGTTCATCACACTCATTTTCAACATTCTTCCTGATGGTGTGAGCTGTTCATTTGGAGTGCTCAATAAATTCTTTTGGTAAGAACGGCATCTCATGAGACTGGAGAATTAGAGGCACCAGCTCAGGAGGAAAGGGAGTGCAGGCAAATTGCTGTCCAACTGTCTTGATAAGCAGCTGAGACTGTGGACAGATTAATTCCTGCTTTGAAGAATATTTCTGTGAAGATTTAGTCTAGATTAAGCAATTTTCCTAAGAGGATTTAGCCAAACTATGAAATTCTGTAGTCTAAATTTTAAGAAATTATGCAGGACCTTGACTAAACAAACATTAATTTTTGTACGAGAAATAGATTATTCTCATGCATTATATAATATTCAGAACAAGTTCTAATTGTGAGTAGGACATAAGATAACTTGGATATAATGCAGGCAAGAAGAATTAGAGCAAGGGAGCCAGCACATTTTTTCTTCTAATAAAATGGACAAAATTTCAGACCCACTAGAAGAGTATAGCAGGATTCCTAAGCAGGAAGTCACCAAGGAATTGTATAACATGCCTGTTGCTGAGATAGTTGCTGCAACTAAACTTATTTGGTTGGGGTTTTTTTGTAGTCTTTTTTTTCCTGTTTTTTTTTTTTTTGTTTGTTCGTTTGTTTGTTTTGGGGTTTTTGTTTGGTTTTGGTTTTTTGAGGGTTTTTTTTGTTTGTGGTTTTTTTGTGGTTTTGGTTTTTTTTTGATACTGATGTAAAAAAAAGAAGGAGGCCAAAAAGAAATTTTGTTAAATTGCAGTCATCTATTAAGAAGACAGAACTGCATAAATCTTTTTCAAGTATATTCTTTGATAAGAAAAGATGCATTTAGATTTAAAAAATAATCTCTTTGGGAGATTTTTTTTTTGAGACAATAAAACATCCTTTTCTCTTCAGAGTCAGAGTTGTCATGAGATAGGAAAAATTCCTATATAGATACATTGATGATTTATGCCTGTAAGTATAACTAATAGCATTTTATGAAGAGGTTAATTCCTGCTTAAGGTTACAATGGGGAGGAAGAATTTCTCTATTTAGTAGTAATATTTTTTTAATAAAATTGGTCTTGGACTTGTTTTGGACTGCACACAGGTGGTACAAACTGAAAAACAGTTAAAAAATATCTTGCCCCTTACTTTCCCCAATAATGATCCAATATCTGACCTCCCACATGATGACTTTAGGCAATAAATAGAATTTTAGCACGTAAATTAGTGTTTGAATTTTTCTTCCTCTGCCCATGCCCACTCCCATTATTTAGGTGTGTAGTCACGCAGTTTTAATTCTGCCAACATTCTTTGTTTTTAAAAAAAAATTAAAATCTAAACAGCTACTAAATATAGAGGAAAATGGTATCAAATGAAACAAAGGATCTTCAATATTCCCCTTGTTTATGAATATCAATTGGTTTGGTTTGTGTGGGTTTTAAAATATATTTATTTTTTCTTTGTCAGGGTGGGGAGAATTTGCCTTGGCTCCTTACCAAAGGAATTTTCCATTGACTGATAATATTACCACATAAATGAGAAACAGTGATCATGACTTTGAATCAGTTTATGAGCTAGAGGAGGCCAATTCTGGGCTGCTCTAAAGAGGTTGTGGAAAAGTTCTTGATTTTGATAAACCTTCAATCTCTTTTAATGAAGGCCAGCATTTTTATGTTATTATCCATGGCTGTCCTAACTCAGGACAGCATGAAGGCTCTTAGTTACTAGTGCTGTCCTTAACTCCTCATCTCATAAGCAGTTTACCTCCTCAGAAGAAATAGAAAAAATAGCACAATGTACTCCTTGAACAAAAAGTGTGTTAGCAACAGTAGCTGGTATGTAGGTCTTCCTGTGTGGATTTCCAATCAGCTTTCACAAAGGATTTTATTATTGATCTGATAAAAACATAGTAATACTAATGGAACACTACATAGATCAGTCTAGACAAAGCCAAGTGCTTGAATTCTGGCTTTTGAAACATGGACACTTATTGTAACTTTTTATATTAGTCAGAACTTCCCAAAAAGGCTACTGGTCAAACAGGTGTTGGTGTCAAATTTTTTCTCCTGTTTGGGCTTTACAAAACAAATTACACACCTGCAAAGTCTAATTACTTAGTAGTTCCTCCAAGTGTTCAGCCCTACTTGCAGGGTGTAATTATCCAGCTGACTTTAGAGAGGGAAAATAATGTTTTCCTGCCTCAAAGGCATTCACTTAAATGTCATGGTTTCTGAATTAGGGGGCAGAGGGTGAAGCATGTGTGTGTTTGCCTATCATTGGCATGTTCTTTGGGAAATGCAGTGCCAAATCCAGTGCCTTTCTCTAAGCTTACTTGGGTTTAATGGCAGACTAAGATCTTTGAAATCATGATTTTGAAAGTTGAAGTAGGAAAATTGTTATGGCTGCCAAAAATCCATTTGACATCTTTATAAAGAAACCTGTGCTGGAGGAAATAGTTTGTGTATTTTCAGGCCAGAATTGCTTTGGAGATTCTTTAAAAGGGTCATTAGGGAAATTTTTCCTCTGTTGCATTAGGATTTTTAAAGTGCATACTGGTGCTGCCAAAATTATTTGCAATTCAGACTAAGATAATGTAGAGCAGGATTTGTCTCCTCTTTAATGATGTTAGTTCTGCTTCCACAACTAGGGTAGCCTCTTTGTGGCAGACAGAAGTTTCTACCAGGAGGGAATTTCTGGGAATTCAGTGGCTGTTGCTGCCTTAGGCAGCAACCCATGACTGGAATTGCAGACATGTTTGCAGCTGGAATGAGTCCTGCTTTCTTAGTTTGTTTAAATTTCAGCCTTGTGAGCCTTTCATTGCCATTGAATGGCATAACAGGAAGATGTGTTTGCTGGTACCTTTGGATTTCCCGATGCAGCCAGGATGCCAACACTGAGAGCTTTGTTGTGAATGACACAAGTTTTACATGTCACTTGATGGCATGTTTAGTTGTGTTTTAATTAAAAATATAGCTCTGCTCAGTAGATAATCAAGTAGAATTGCTAGGCAAAGAATGCATGTTTAAAATGGCGCACCTTTGCAAGATGTAATCATAAAAAGCAACAAAATCTATTCTGTAAGTAATTGGGAGATAAATTGGTGTGCATTGCATCTTTACACTTTATGCCATTTCTGCCTCTTTTATGAAGTCCAGTGACATCACTTGCTCACTCAGCTCTTCTGGGTCCTTTGCAGTAAGAATTAAAATACAAAGGAAAATTTAGAACTCGAGTGAGGTGTTTTGATTTCAGACGTTTCTGAGCCTTAATACCAAGTTTGCTCACTGCATTTTTTGCAACAGTGTTTTTTAAGTTGCCAAGCTGGTCATCTATTATAAAGGAGAGAAGGTTGGTGGGCTGGTAAATACTTAAGAAAGAAATATGCACAATTTGTTTTGCTGCAATAATGTCTTTATCTTTAGCTTATCCATTCAAATAGTAACTGTTTGTGGGCTGATACCATGAAAAAGATGATGGCAGTTAAAATCTTAGAGGAATGAGAACTGGGTCACTACTGCCTTAGTTTCCACTTTGTATTTATTACATCAGCATCCATCCAGCCTTCCCTGTCAGACTGTATGGAGCTGTTACCCAGACATGGTAGTGCATGTGTTGTAGTCAGGGTCAGCTGCTTTATATGGCACCACTCCCTTGCTGCTTGTGAGGGATATCCACAAACAAGGCTTCCTCTGACAAGCTAGGGGCTGAAGATCTATTTGTTGTCTTTGCTACATAGGCAGGCAGAATTCCTTTTACTCTTTGAAAATTCAAATTAATCCCGATGTACTCAGTTCTGGACATGTTTTTTACCTTCTCTTTTTTACCGGGATTCTGTTTTGAGTCTTTCAATCCTGGTATTTCAGCAAAATTAACTTTGGCATGGTATCATAAGTAGCCAGAATGGATCGGCACAGAGGCTTGGCTTGTCAGATGATATTAGTGTAGAACTCAGAATAAAATTTGGGTGTTCTGGCTGTTCCGGTGCTGTCGCATCCCCAGTTCAGTGAGAAGAGGAACCAGATCTTGAACTGTCTTCTTCTTACAAAAATAGTTCTTAAATCTGTTACATTCTACTGGGGTAGAAATTCTTGGATGATATGTGAAGTAGCATAATGAAACATTACAATGAATTCTTTTGAGTTAGCAAATGATTTTGCTAATGTAACTTGGGTGCATATCTGTGCTCAAGAGAAAAAAATTAGATTTAATTATGTAGATTACCTTCACAGAACAGGCTTTCCCTGGACAGTAATCAGCAGGAATTATTTCTTGATATGGGTCCTGACCATACAGATAGGATGCAACTGAGCTTGCTGCTAATACTAAGCATAAGCAAGCATTTGTGAATACAGACTTGCTGACTGTTCAAATTTTGTTAGAGAATTATTAAACTAAATATGTGCTCATATTGAATTCCAGTGTGGTTGTGAATAGAGCCGATGTGTTATATTCTCATGCTATCATGTAGCAGGCAGTGAACTAAGTAGGAGAGATTTCTTACTTCTTTTCAAGTTTAAAGGTAATATTAGGAGCCTGCATCAATGTGATTTTTTTCCCTGTCAATAGCTGTGACATAAATGAGGCAGCAGAACAAAGTCTGCAAGATGTTGTGCTTCTGATCATGCAAATTTTCCTCAACACATTAAGTTCTTAAGCTCTGAGTTGAAATGATTGTTATGGGAACTGTAATCAATCTACTTCATGTAAAAGAAAAATCAAACAGTTATATTTAATATCTCTTCCAAAATATACTGGATGCTGGCCCACTTCTAATTGGCCAGTAAAATGCATCTCATTAGTGATTTAGTTGGGATTAGTGATTAATGTAGTATTCAAGATTAATATAATTTGTAACATTTTTACTACCTTCCAAACATTAATCCTTTAGTGTACCTATAACAAAAAGCAAATAAGCAAACAAAATCCTCCCACCAGTTGAAGCCTGAATATTTGTCCTTATAAATTATTCTATCTCATCAGGAAAAATGTGATAAGATGTAAATTAGTGACTGACCAGTTTCAATATAAATTTTCTTTTGTTAGGTTGTCTGAGATTTCACTGAGTATATATAGTTAATTCACTAGTGATTTATATTAACTTGTTTTGCTTCTCAGAGTAATTGGACTAGAAATGCATTAGTCAATTAATGCCGTTCAGCTGGTGGTCAGTATCTTGTTAAGTCAAAATAAATGAGAGTTTTAGCCTTTTCTTACTGAGGGGGACAAAGCAGACATGTCTGCAATGCTATTTTTTTTTTCCCTTCAAAAACATTGGTATTTACACTTCTAATTAAAGGCAGATACTCCCCAACAGCTAAACATGCATTTACTACATTATTCTACACAAGTAGTATTTTTATTCTTCTAATGTTAAACTTGTTCGATTTTGCTCTGCTATTTTGTAAAGTATTGTCATAAACTTATGCAATGTGTCATATAAACTTTGTATAATCTTAGGGGAACTGATTGATTTTGAAGATACTTTTGCATCCTAACTTTTTACTAATTTACAGTTCAATTACTCTATCTTACTTCTTTTGGACTCTGATATTTTTGGGAAGCTTAAACTTCAATAAAGGGAAGGGCTAGAAGGCTATGAGTATGCTTAGTGTACACAAAAGATAATGAACAGTTTTTCAGTTTTATGTAATCATTGTATAATTCTTGTGAAAAGGAAACAAACAATTTGCGTGCATGGTGAATAGCCTACAATACACTTAAGAAAACTTAGGTATTAGTTATCTTTAACTCATGTGTTTCAAACTTTTTTCTTCCTGTTCTTTGTTGCTATTTTGAAATAATGTAATCAAACATTTACATCTTAAGCTGCCACATACGCATGTACTATAATAAGGGTATTATTATGCAGTTTAATTTTGGGCAAGGACAACAAGTTACTAACACTTTAAAAGTAATGGTACAACAATGTAGGGATGTACAGAAGGGGTGTTGGGTTTGTGTGCTGTGCTAACAGCACTGCTAGAGCCAGTGTGTCTGCAGGATCATTTGTGTCAGGCTTAATCCTGGTTTTCATCTGCAGTCCCTTTTCAGTGTAAATGCATGAATTTTGTGAACGAAGTACAAGTGTGTGTGTCCCATCCAACCCAGCTCCATCTGCCTGTCCGGGTGTAGGGACAGATTTCCTAATTGACACAGGAGCGACGCCAGTATGCTGCAAACGATCTGGTAATTGTCTCCCCTTGCTGGTGTGATAGTTAAGATTGCAGAGCTCTGGTTCTGTTCCTGCCTTAGTGCAGCTTTCCCGTGTTGGCATCGCAGCGGAGATGCCCCCGCAGTGGGAAATGCCCCTTCCCCCCGGCAGGGCCGTGTCCGGACCGTCCCGGGGGGAGCACAGGCTGGGGCAGCCCCGAGCAGCTGCCCGCTCACCGCAGTGCCCTCCTGGCAGCCAGAGACACGGCTCTGGAACTGCGGGTCAGTAGGCACTACAGTTCTAGAAGATGAACTAGAAGTAAGAACTATGAAGATGTCCTCGAAACATTAGCAGAAGAGGAGTATAAATGAGCAGCAGTTTGCACAAGGAGGAAATAAAACATACTTTTTACTGTGCAAAACCCACTGGGGTAGGTTATTTATTAGGGTGGATCCTGATGACATACATCCTTTGGTTAAGGAAAAAAAAGAAGTGATGCAAGTTATCTCAGTACAACTAGCTGCCCTTTGAGATGCTGGAACAATTAAAAATGTAAAGAGGGTGGGTAAAGAGAGGAAAGGTCTATAATTTCCTGTCTCCTGGCTTCCACATTTTGAACAAATTCTTGCAGGAAGTATAAGCCTCAGGGAAACAACAAGAAAATGAGGCACAAGCATGATGAATTTAGGAAGAGTAAATAGTCATGCCAGTCTAATCTTCTTCTGTAACATGACAATAAAGCCAGTGAATTGACAAGAAAAATGCGACTGCTAGTATTTTTAATGTTAGTGAGTTCTTTGGCGTGTTTCTTGCTATAACATTGCAAACAAGGGAAGAAATGTGACCTGAAAGAAACTCTTGTAGAGTGGGAGCAAGACTTGGTGGATGACTGTGCCTGGTAGGTGGTTACTAATGATTGTCTGTCAGAATGAAATGGTTGTATTGAATGTGGATCCGCCACGGTCTGTTGGGTCTGTACTCACTCTGCTTCATTTCAATCTTCTTGTTAATGACCTTGATGATAGAATAGAGTGTGCTTACAAAACTGATTCACTAAAAATGCCCCTAGAACTTGGAGGGAATATATATACATAGGACACAAGTTTCTGAGCACAAAATTATTTTGAGAAAATTAAGAAAATCTTAGGAGATAAATAGCGACAGATTGAAGTTCTACACTTAACAGAAATCATGAATACACAATTAGACTGTAGGGAACAAGTAATTAGATGATAATTCTCCAGAATTCCTGATGTAAAAAAGCAAATGTTATACCAGAAGGGATAAAAAGATACAGAACAATCTTTTTTCATTATCCATGAGTAAGTCCTCTGTTGAAGTGTTGCATCTCACTAGGGCAAATGCCCTAAGGAAATAGAGCTCACCTAAGCTGAGGTTGTGAGAAGAGTAATCAAATAATTTGAGGTCTGGAAAATGAGACCTAATTGTAAAGACTGAAATAATTTGAACTGGGGGGGAGGAGTGAGTGTGCAAGTGCCAAAAACAGAACCAGAAGGCAGAATTTTGTGTGTATGTGGTAGGCAATTTTAGAAAGGTTGGAAGTTATTTGGTGTAAAGCCCATCCATGAGGCAAAGGGAAAGATGAGTGATCTTAAAATGTTGCAAAAAATGTAAATTAGGTCTCATCATGAACAAAGGACCAGTTTCTGAGATAAATGACTGGTCTTTCTCCTAAAGAATTTTATTTAGCTATTTTTTGAACAACAACATTATTTTAAGATTGATGAGCAGTTCATATACACTTTTTGGAATGTTACTGAGTGAAAAATGAACACTTTGTACGTGGAGACAATTTACCCTGAGACAATATCCGCTTGACAAAATGGTGATGCAATCAGTCTCCATATTGCCAGTCCTATGAGTTCTAACATCCTCTAACTCAGTAGTCTCATCTTTTTTTTTTGGTTGATACCTCACTATGCAAGTAAGAGTTGTACCACACAAGATTTTCAGCTCTTTTTTCCTTTTCAGAGGCCCTTAACAAGCCTGTCAGTAGTTAACTTTTATTTCTTTCTCATTTTCATAATGACTTCAGTTGTTTCTCCAGCACTCTGGGTACTGGACATATTATTAGCATATGAAAACAAGGAGTGTACTGTTGGTAATTGTTTTGTTTATAAAATCTTTCCCAGTTTCCATTGTCTGTTTCTCCACTAAGAAATGAGTGCAAGCTTCAGTTACCTGAGGGTGTAACATATGTTGTTAGTATACTTGGAGTCCCTATATGCATTTTTATACCCTAGAATACGTGTCTTTAATCATCGCAGTTGGAAATTACCTTACTTAGCATTTTTAGTTTCTGTTTACTCAGAGAGATTTTGTGAGTCAAAGCCAACAGCCTGTGTACAGTGTAGCCAGCCAAACCTGATTTTTGCGCCTGAGAATGGAATTTGTCACAGCTCCAAGTACTTCTTAATGGAGTTTTTTTGTTCAAGTAAATGTGAAGGAAATTCCATCATTTCAGTATTCCTTCTCTTTAATAACTTATTAAGAGCTGCTTTCAGTTTATGTTTTTGCCCAATATTTCCCTTCCTTTCTCCCATGGGCAGTCTTTAAGCTCAGGGCAAATGTTAATGTTAATGATATGAAAGCATTAGGAGTCCAGCATCCTGCAGGGAGACACTCTGGAGCTTTAAGAGGTAGAGGGGTGGAGGTTTTTGCTTATTACAGAAAGGATCAGGGTGATTTATTGTGGTTTTGAGGAGATCATTTGAACTCCTCTCTCTGTCCTCTACTGTTTTGCTTCTCCATCACATAGGGAACTTAGGCTAAATGCTGTAAATTCTATTATTTTTCCTGTATCATATACCTTGCTTTCCCAGGTGGGTGTTTCTGTTCATATTATCTGCAAGGAAAGTTATTGTTGACATTGATTATTTAAATATTGATCATTAGCTTTCGAATTTCCAGACAAATCAATGTGGAAATCTCGTAGGCTGGTGCTTTTTCAAACTCTGGCAATATTTTAATGGTATTAGTTTTAACCAGCAGAGACAGAAACTCTCGCTTTAAAGTAGAAAATGTAGAGATAGCTGTGATCTAGTAGGTGATATGGATACTAGGAATAAATAGGAGAATCCTTACTGTAGTGGAATGCAAAGTGAGATAGGTATTGTCCATGAATACTGAGTGATAAAATAATCTTTGAAAAATATGTCCCAATACTGAGTCTTCCACTAGAACTGGAGGGTAAGACTGCTGTGTAGGAGGAATGTATAATAAAGAGATGCTGTAGTATAGAAGTTGCAGGATGTTGCAGCCTCATCAGCCAGCTCTAAGTGCTGGGTGTAGGAGGCCAGACCAGCGTTTGGTGTGATTCAAATGATGTACTTTGGAAGGCCTGGGGTTTGGGAGTGCTGGGATGCTGCTGGGCTGGGAGCTGAGCTCCTGCCAGCGCCCGAGGTCAGGGCACAAGAGCTGCTTTCCCCTTGCATGGTTGGAATGAAATTGGCAGCAGCAGACGGCTGCTTATCAATGCATCCTTTCATGTTGTATCTTACCTACTCTTTTGAAAGCCATAGGTAAATCAGAAAAGTCATGGCTTTATTTTTTCTTAGACCTGGAATGCACATGCTTTAAGTTTCTGGAACTGGAGTTCCTTGTTTAGCTTCACTTGCAAATCTACTGAGGACGCACAAACCTGTCTTACTGTTTGTGCTGCATCACCTTGCACTTTCTATGCTTGACTTAATGAAGATAATTGCCTTTGGACCAAGAAAAATTACTTTTGCTTTGTTTTATTTGGTAGAGGAAGGATGCTGCTCATTGTGGAATGCTAGATTAGGCTATTGAATGTCATAGTACCTGGTATTTGTCTGTCTCTTTTTTAGAGTAACATTAAAGAGCGTAATAGAAGCTTTATTTGTTTAGTGTAGAGTGTGGTCTTATGAAGACTGTTACCAGAATTACAATCCAAACTTGAAATTTAGTGAGATGGGTGGAGCCATTTTCACTGTGGAGTTTGAATAAACTTGTTGCACTAGAATTAAATTAAGTTAATGTTACATTAGAAACTTAGTAGCTAAATACTCCTAAGCAACATCCGTTTATTTAAAGGACTAAAAGTACACTGAATTTTAGCTACTGAAATGTGGATAAAAATCCAGTGTTCCATACATAAAATAAAGGTCAGAAGTGATTTTGTCATGATTTCACTGTGCAAGACAGAACTGAGCTGTAATTTTACTTATTAAGTCTTGCTTATTCAACTCTGTTGGTGGGATAGCTGTGTTGGATGGTGATATGTGTAAATATGTTGGTCTAATTTAATAGTTCTAGGGGAAGGCAACAGGAAGGCCACACAATAGTCTGGGTAAGCAATAGCACTTTTAAACATGCTACAGACAATAGTGGATCTGTCAGCTGTGAAGAGCTGACTTCCAGGCTCCAACAGAAGTTGCACAGACTGAGGGTGGGAGCTCAGTGATCAAAAAGACACCAAACAGGATGGAAAACAATCAAACAAGGGATTATATATTTTAATATGACATTTTAAACTGATTAAAGCTACTGTTATTTAGGGCAAAGTGGTTTTGAGTGTATTTAAATTCCACTTAATTGTGAATAATTAACATAGTTTGTTCTGAATATACTTTAAAATAAAATCCTGTACGTGTTTGCCACAAAAATTTTAGTGAATGGGGTGCTGAATTGAAACTAGCACTAATGAGCTGGCAACCTAGCTTTTGACAATAAGTGGGCTTTTAAATTATAGTGTAGTATAACTCTTTTGATTGTTCCACACTTTCTCACCTTGAATGAAACATAAAAAAGCAAAAAATTTTCATGTTTAAATAATAGCCTAGGGAGCTGAGGGGATGAGGTGCCTCAGTTTTAGAAGCATACCTAAATAGAATAAGATTGTATAACTTCTGTCCACATGCAATCTGAGATTAGTATGAAAGTGAAATTCTATTTTAGAAAATATGCCGTATCGCATTCATCATTTTCTAAAAAATAGTCCGGATTATTTCGTATAGTAATCATAGGCAACTAAGCTCACTAAAGCAGAAACACAGATTTTATAAGTACTCAGGAAAATGAGGGGGAAATAAAAAGAGTCTAAACATAAAGAAAATGTTTTTGGACATCTGGGTGCCTACAAATGTCACAGGGTGGGGAGGGGGGTGGGGGGAAGAAGCCATAATCTCTGTAAGGGAAAACAAGAGTTGAATGAAACTGGAGTATCTGATTATATATGTATTTATGGTATCTCCTTATTAATGAGCCAAGAAGAAAAGGCCTGTTTATGATGTTATAATGTATTGTGTTAAAGTGCAATTCAGCCTGTTCCCATGTGCACGGCAGAATTCTCTCTCTCCTCTTTTCTGAATGCTGCACTTCCAATGACCAACACTGGTCTGGAGAAGTGCTGGTATAATTGATGGTGAAACCCATGGATTGAAACAAAGATAAAGGGGAACTTTTGCAGAATCACATAATTATTTAGAAATAGCTGTAGAAGGTTAAAGAAAAGTTTTTTGATATGGTTGGATGATGAGTGACACTGTGCTCTATTCATACTTTATCTTTGATATCTAAAAGGAGGAACTATCCCTGCAAGCATGCATGAGAATTAGGATAGTAAGTGTCATTTGTCCATTTTACAGATAAGGAATTGGAGCAGACAGAGATGAATTCATTTGCATGAAGTTGCCCTGAAAGTTGGAAGACATGACAATTAATCCTGGTGGTCTGTCTAGACTGATGGCTGATAACAGTAGTAAGAGAATTTAACAAGTGCCTACACCTTGAGAATTCCCAGCAACCTCCCTGAAGTTTAGGTGAGAGTGATGTGTTTTCATATCTGGTTATATAAGAATAGTATTTTTCTGTATGGATTAGATATAAATAGGTTATAAATAGATAGATGTGGGTAGATAGAAGTAAGAAGGATGACAGTTTAGAAACTGCCATGATTCTGTTCAAATTTGGTTTTTGAATAGGAACTTTGAGTGTTTGTATCTTCCATTTCATTATCCTCCCCATTTCATGTTATTTGCCTGTGTTGAGTTGAAGTGATGCAGATACTGATTTAAAGGTCTCTTGTCCTCCAGCACATTTCCTTAGCAGAGAGGATCACTGAGCAGGGTAAGAGGACAATCGATTTTGATTAGGAAAGAGGATGGTGACAAGTTTGATTTGCCCCAATTGCATTTTGAGTGTGTCTCGTTTGTGGATGGTACAAACTAAGTGGTTCTAGTTTTGTGCCATGTTACACTGGCTGGTTTCTTCTGGCAAAAATACTGCGGTTCTTGTTCAGTATCTGGTTCTGAACATGACGCCTGAGAATGCTCAAGCAGCCCATTACCAATGAGCAGGCTGGCATTGCGGTTTTGGGGTAAAAGAGGAGAGCTGTGGCCTTCAAGTGCTTAAAACCTGTAGCTGTTCGTATTCGTGGATGGAAGGTGTGTCAGAGAGACGCATCCTACGATGGCCACGGCCATCTCTTAGAAAGAGCTGTGCAAAGAATGGGAAAGGATTTGAAGCGTGTTGCTAAAATCCACCAGGTGAGTGGTCTGCTCGCCCAAATTATTTGCATAATCGGCACCCTGGGACAGCTCTTTCGGGGGAGGAGGGCCGCAGGCGTCCGCGGGCAGGGCGCGGCTGGAGGGTCTCTCGGCGG
>JAHLSL010000018.1:19726470-19805670 GCA_025920805.1 Petroica traversi | reverse complement strand
CGGGCGGCGCCGGGAGCCGGGACACCGCGGAGCGGGGACACCGCGGGAAGGCGTCTCCGTGCGGCGCCGCTGCAGCAGGTGTCGGATTGTTTTGTGTGGGGCTCCCTGCCGTATTGGCGCGTGAAAGGTGTTCTCCTTCAGCAGGCTAGACGGGAAAAATGTGCGGTGTGCAGGGTGTTTCATCATTCGCAAACTTAATTGTTGTCTTTTTTTTTTTTTTTTTGGTAATACAGCCATCCATCAAGTTGTCTGTCTGATTTGTGTTTACTCGCTTAAACTGCTGTTTAGATAGTAAGTGAACAGCAGATACTGCCTTAGTTGATTCTGCTTTCCATGGTGATGAATTGTGCTGTGTACCTGCTGTCCTTGATGGAAATGCTGCGCGAAATTTAACTCTTCATACTTGGGTAAATTAAGGCAATTCCAGTCGTTCGGGTTTGGAGTAGAGGAGGGATGTCAGATGTCTTAGAGCTGCTCTTTCTCCCTTGCTAGTGGAAGATTATACCACAACTGTGTGGTAAAGAGACTATACCTTTTGGCAGCTAGATGGGAATGTGTAAGCCTGAATGGAATTTACACCACCTAAATATTTGTATGCACAGAGGAATTGTGTTTGCTGGGACTGGAGAAGAAAGGCAAAGGGTTGCTTGTGGCTTTGGTTGGGGCTTTTGGTTTTGTATTTTTTGTTGGTTGGTTGATTGGGATTTTTTTCTCTTTGTGAGGTGAGGGGAGTCATTGAAACCATTCTTTGAACATTCATTTAATCTTTGTGATAAGTAGACTTTTATATTTGTAGTTCTAATTTCTGGCTAATATGTTCACTTTTCACCAGATAATTTAAAATTGGCAGGAATAATGAAAAAAATTCCCTGCTCGAGGGACTCATCATGTGAAGATAAAGTTGGCAGGAGGACCTCTGTAATTTTCTGAGTAGCAGAAGGATGTGACCAAGTAAAACATGACTTTAGCAGGCGTGATTGTTGAGACTAGAGAAAAGTCTCTTTGGCATTCTTATGCTAAAAATGTAGGCTAAGACTTGCCTTTGAAGTCCTGATTTGGAAATGCCCATCTCTACCACATCTAATTTTTTGCATTAGATTCCAAAGTAGATGCAGTCTCTTCTAATCTGCAGAGCAGGGTTCTGGAGTAAGTCTTTGTTTGAATAAACAAAAATACTCATATATATGTATGTATGCATGCATGTATATGTTAAGAGATGTGCTATTTTTGGTTCTGAATGCACACCTCTGAATCCATCTTTCTGCAGGGGTTTGTTTTTTTTTTTCTATTGCCTTGATAGCATTTCAGTCTAATCAGTATGCAATGGGTGATGTTTTTGCTCTCTAAATTTAGCTGCTGATGTTCATATACTACTTGATATTCTGTATTGCTCTTTGTAGTGGGCATTCTGCATCGATAGATCAGCCCCAATGGCCTTTGTCCTGGAAAATGCATCATCCCAAGTGACATATTAACAGTTGGCTTTTTAAAGGGATGAAGTATGTTAATCTAGCTTGCTTTAAGACCAGTGGAGTCTTTAGGTGTATTAGTGTATCCTTGTTCTTTGTGTGTGCCTCACACCTCAGGGAGAGGAAACTGAGTGAATGTCACATTATGTTAGTGTTTACTACTCCTCTTTTTTTTTTTTTTTCTCCCATATTTATGCAGAGAGCATGGGTGTTCTGTCAGAAGCAGGTTTGTAGCTCAGTGGGATGTTCCAGCCTTAGGACATGAGGCTGAGGTGAACCAGTAGGTAATCCAGGCCACAGCAGGATTAGTCCACAGGGTGAAATCTGGTCAATTACTTTTCCACCTGAAAATCTCTTTAACTTTTAAGTATATTTTTAAATTACAGCACCTATTGCTGTGACAGATGTGACTTTCCATAGATTTTTGGCAAGTGGCTTACTGTTTCCTCTGGATGTCATCACCTATTTCCTACTCTTCTTGTTCATATTTAGCATCTTGAGCCTGTTTAATTTCACTGGCTGTGAAATAAACAACAGCCATCATAATTTGTGGTTGTGTACACTGTTGAAAAAGTCACTGAATTGCAATGATCTGCAACAGCTTTTATAGGTGCATGAAATTTGAAGGAATAATGATTGTTCTAAAGAAATTATTAGAAAATATTTCAAGGTGAAAAGAAAGCTGATTCAAGAATTGCTGTTGCTTCCCCCCTTCCTTCTAATGGCAGATTTTCATAGAGGACTTATTTTTATGAGTTGCAAATAGAAGTTTGTTTTAAAATACTAATTCCCCATAGTGATTGGAAGGATTCCAGGAATCATGTGTGGCATTGACTTTTATTTTCAGCTCTTCAGTGTTGTGGAATGGATTTAAATGCTCTTGGGAGTTCCATGCTATATGTACATCCTGGCTGCATATCAGTCTGCCAAAGTTATAGGACAAAAATTAGACAGAGCAGAAAGAATTAATGCAGGATGTGAAATTGTGTAAGAAAATATTTTATGAGTCTCATTACCTTCTCTGTTACTATGGCTTCGTGATCTTGTTTTTTCTCTTAAGTAATAAAAAAGTAAAGTAAGACAGTCAAGCTAACTTTCATTTGGGTTTCACAATGATGCAAGGTAGTTTCCAAGGTGAATCATACAGCTTCAACGTGTCATCTCCTTTTTTTATGTCAGATAAGAGGCTGAAAAGCATTGATTTGATTTGATGCAGCCAGGTGAAACAAACGTGCATCATTTTCTTCCTCAAACTTTTTGCAAGCTTTTTGTCAAGGACTACAGCATTGCTAAGACTCAAGGTTTACAGGTTGTGTGCTGTAATTTAGGGTCATAAAATTATGTAAGTTCTTGATGACTGTAGGAAAGGTGGATACAGATTTATCCCTCTAGTTGTGCTGCTTCTGTGCCATATGTGTGCTTTATGTGGGAAAAGTTGTTTCTTGATTCCTAACTTAGTTGAACTATAAATTAATTCCTCAATAACCTGAGATCATATTTAAACACAGAAATTCCTTTTTCTACAAGAAAATGATTTTTTACCATGCCTCTTAAGGCACACACTCTGTGTGTGTGTGTGCCCTCTGTGTCTGCAGAGGTGGCAGGAGACTTTGGCTTTGGACACAGCATGGCATTACAGTCACTCAAAGAATGTACTCATGCTTTGACCAAGAAATTTAATTTAGTGCTTTGTTTGTTTAACAGGCATCTGTAACCTGGTGTCTTGCTTGTTATCAAGAAGACCTTTTGCCTTCTCTTTTTGATAGGATATTTATAAAACATTCTTTTGGCTTGGGTCCACTTACTGAGGTGGAAGTTACAAAAAGCAGGATGGATTAAATATGGTGCACTGTGTTTGGCAGTCACTGGGAGTAAGTATGCAACAGAACTGCTTTTCTTGTTTTTGTGGTGGTTTTAGGAGGGTAGTAGAAACAAGAAGTGCAGTTAATTGTGGTATTTGTGGTGTTACCTCTGTGGTAAAGAGTGGTATTTAGATTCTTGCTTGTCTTCGGTAACTTTAAACCCTGGCTTTTGTAGTCCTTGAGACTTGCCAGTGCTACAGGTAAAACTAGTTTGAATCACTCTTAAGAGTTCCTAGACGTAGAAAGGCAAATAGCTAGCAGGATATGTTCGTAATAATGTGCTCAGGATATTAGTGCTTTGTTTTTCTCCCAGTATTTATTGTTTTGTTTGAATCATCTGCCAAAAGGACTGGTTCAATGAGGACTGCTCTACCTTGTAGCGCATATACATAAGAAATAAGATAGCTTTTATCAATTAAGTGGAAAATATTGTGTATATATACCAACTTTTTACTCTTAAAAGTATAAATGAGCCAGATTCATTTGTCCAATATGAGTTTTGGAATGGAATTAGGACAATAGTACTCTTGATAATGAGGACTGGACCTCACCTACGAAGGAATCCTTCCCACTTCATTGCTCCTAAGCTTGTTTTTAAAGCTAGTTTAGATTTTATTTGAACAGATGTACTCTTAACTGATTTAACTGGGACTAGCATCCCAAGTCATTCCACACAAAAAATGCTTGTGGGGGCTGTGTAGGGAACATTGAGGAACAGATCTGACTTCAAACTACTCTGGCCTGCCTTTCCACCTGGCTGCTGTTTTCCCTGACCCGGTTATTGTGTTGCCATGTTGAAGGATTGCACAAGGATGAGAATGAGCAGTTTGGAGGCTGAAGGAAAGCGGGGGCGTAAAAACTCTGTCCTCGTGTTAGTCAATGTCTGAGTAGTTTAGAAAAGTATTTCATAACTACCAAAACAGCACTATGCTTGGTTTGGTTATTCTTTTATATGAGAAAAGTCAAAAAAAGATTTTTGCTCATCTTGTAATTTACAAGCTATTTGAATAGCTCTGGATTGCTTGACTTTAATAAAAAAGCTAACTTGGATGGTAAGAGAAAACAGAATGAATTTTTATTAGGTTTTTTTTTTATGAGTCCATTTGATTCTAAAGCTATGTTGATGAAGTAAAAGCAAGATTTTGCTATGCCTCCCTTCTCCCAAGACCTTATTTAAACAGTTGTCTTGCCATGTGGAAAAGGTCAGCTGAGTACAGCAAATATATTTGCCCAATATGTTTAAACACATTGCCTTAAAGTTTATTAGAGCATTGTTAGATTATTTTTTTTAATTGGCTTTTTTCCATCCACTTGCTCTGCTGGTGTGGGAACCTGAACTTGTCTTTCTTAACCCACCTTTGTCGCCTTCCTCAGACCCCTAAAAAGAAATTGTTTATGTTCACTGCCTTGTATCCACAGAATTAACTTTTCTGACTTCAAAGATTTTCAATCAAGAGGGCAAGCATCTGTTTTCAGACTTCTTACAAGTCCAGGGGATGCATTCTCCGTGTTAAAAACTAGGGTCCTAAAAGAATGTACTTAAAAGAAAGAGGCTAGAAAAGATTAACCGGGGGTTTAATTTGCATCAGTTGTTTTGAACTGATCTTTCTTGGAGTGCAGCTTCACAGTGGCAAGTGCCTTGCTGAAGGGCAAGCCATGTGGCTGTGTCTTGACTGGGTGCTCCTGCTCTCTCCCTGTTCAGCTCCTGATTGAAGTGGCTCACAGCTCCATGCAGTGCTTGGAAGCAGTGGCTGACAGTCTCTGTTCCCTCCATTAAATGAAACAGTACCTTCAGTCTGTGTTCCCAATTGCTGCACAGCCATCTGACTGCAGATGGAGGGGCAGCTTTGTTGTCTGGGTAGGAGGATCTAACTTCAGGCCACTGTCAAGAAGCATTGTTCACCAGGCCTGCTTTCCTGCATTTGAGTGAGAAATCTAATGAAAAAATAAAATTTCCATGGGTAGAGTTTTTCTTTTGCCAACTTGCTGCCCTGTTACACGTCACTTTGCAAACTTAGCAGTGTTAGCATAAGGGGAGCGGAAGGAGCACATGATGGTGAACAGATCCACCCTGGTAGCAGCTGACAGCTTGGCACAGCTGTGTCATAAAACATCCTATAAGTTACCTGTGCTAGAAATTGGTGGATCTACTAGTACCTCTAAATGGTGTCTTAACTTCGGTGGCAGAGCTCATGAAGAAGCTGCTGTAACTATTGTTTCTCTTCTCTTGTACCCCTCTGTAGTTTGCTGGTCTATGTTGTGCCAGTTCCAAGTGCAGGACTGCTTTGTATTCTAAATAACTGAAATTGTAAAAGTAGCCCACTTCACCGTTTTATTTTCTGGTTATTTTTAACCCAGATTCTTTTCATGAGGCAGTTTGTAATGTGGTCCTACACTGGCTGCCACCTGCAGAACAGAGCATCAGGTGAGAATAGTAATAACTGATCTGTGAAAGGTGGGCAGGAACTTCTGCAACCAGCTTCTTTGCTGGCAGTCAAGAAACTCCATCTTTACCACACAGCATTTTTTCCTGACAAACTTCTCCATGTAGACAAACTTAAAGTATCTAAACTGTACTAAATGTGCTGACATTTACAGCTCTGTGAGTGGGAGTGCTGTGGTGGAAAATTATACGAAGGTGAAGGGAAGGGCTAGCATAGCCTTTGCTAGGTAGGAAGCTAAAAGATCTGCTGAAGCAGAAGGAAGCCAGAATCATATGACTCTGAAGACATTTGGAAAATTACTGTTTTCAGTCTTAAGAGAATGGTTGTTTCAGCTCTGTCATCTATACTTTGTTTCTTTGGGTTTTTTTTAACTGATGCTTTTATCATTTTTCATGGCCACCTCTCTCTATCTTGCCAGCCATGAAGGTATGCTGTAGGCATGTGTGCTTCTAATGAATGGGGTTATTTGCAAATACATTTGCTTCAGATTGCTGATGTCTGAACCAAAGCAGAAAAGCAAAGAAGGCAGAGAGAGAGAGAGACTTGGGGCTTGTCTCTGTTGGTTTAGTTTGCCTGGTTTTCCTGCCTCATTTCTGTCTGAGGTAGCTATGTGGATGGCTGTATAATTGCTAGCATTGCTGTCCCAGTTGCCCTGGGGGCTGCAGTACTTGACCAGAACAGTTTGAGGGTTGCTGTGCTGTCCTAATTTAGATGAAATGTTAGAAGAGTTGAAGTGATTTTTTCCTCCCTCTTTCTTCCTGTTCTGTGCAGAAATGTGGTAATTGCTCTGAGTTCTCTCTTAGTTTGGTGGCAGTGAGTCAGATTCTTAGCTGGTATGTTTGGCAAAGCTCTCTTTTGTGTGTGCAGTAGCACTGTTATTATTCAGCTGGGGACCTGTCCCCCTGCTTCTGTTCAAGGCACCCTGCTTGCTGTTTGAACTGTCTGACTCTCATCAGCACAGAGTGACCTCTTATTTTCTGTCTAATGCAGAGGGATTTGTTTTAGTAGTAAGACATTTACTTGTCCTTTGCTGCTGTATGATTTTAAAAAGTTTTAATTTTAGGTGTGATGGAAACAGAACTGATCTTGCTTTCAAGAGTGCATTTAGAAATACTTTTTGTGATTTCTTCATGCACTGAAGTATTGAAAAACTGGTTATTGTTTAGACAAGTAACTGGTAGTCTCTATCCATGTGCTGATGGACTCTGCAAAGTGCTGTCAAAGCAGGTGTTTGAAAATGTCCATAATTCAATACATATTTCTACCAGTTACTCAAGTATGTGTGGTCACTTGAAGCTTTTTATCAAGAAGCTGAAAAGGAGTTCTAAAATTATGGAATTTTAGAGGCTGAAGCAATTAGGAATTTGTAAGCATCAGTACCACAAAACTCTTGATGTTACTGATTTAGATGCTCCTGTCCTTTTGTGAGCACTGGCCAGCATCACCTCAGCAAGGAAGTCAGCAGAATAATGGGAAATCTATGTGGTCTTTGTGTCTGAGGAGGAAAAGCAAATGCTTTGTCCTTTGGGAGGAGGAGGACTAAAGGAATGTGGAGACCAGTGTTTTCTCTGCAAGGGTGCTTACCAGCCTCCTGTCACTGAGCTGTGGAAATAATGCTACTTGAACAGATAGACTTGCTACCTTATGGTAAAATTCTACAGAGTAAACTTGCAAATCCAAGTAGTAGTGTGAGACACCTGAAGGAGTTGGTCACTCTTCTGTATCCTAAAAATGAGGTTTGGCATATTGCTTGTGCCTGGAAAACGTCTGTTTTGGTGTTGCAAACTGTGTTTTTAAGTGATTTGGCTTCCTTGAAACAAGCTGTTTGAGGAAGGAGTGCTACAGAGTTAACATACTGCTTTAACCACGCACAGCTGTGGAGGAGGTTTGGAGCCCAGCATGATTACTGAACATTGGACTGTTTTTTGTTCACAATTATGGCACTGTCAGTGCACTTTAGAAAATTACTTTATTTGAAATTTGCTCACTCTTAATCTTAAAAAAAAAAGCTGTGTAGAAGCATCATGAGGTAAAACTGCTTAGAGTATTTTGCCTTTGCTCTATTTTTTTCTTTCTTGTTCTCCTATTTTTTGTCCCTCCAAAAGTCTATCATTATGGAAAGACACAGTTAAAACTTGGCCCAGCCCCTTCTATCCTGCAGGACTAAATTGTTCTTAAGGCAAACCAGTTTAATTGTATTCCAAATGCTTCCTTTTTGCATTGTTTGTTTCTGTTAGGTAAATGGTCCCGGTGGGGATAGTATCTTCAATTCCTTGTATGGTCCAAAGCATTATTATGTTTCAGTCTGATTCTGTTAGTGTTATATTGTGCTGGGGCAGCAAGACAATGGTGTGCATTGGTTTGGGTTTGTTGTTTTTTTTTTTTTGTAACATAACCAAAGTTTTCTTTCCAGCTATTTTGGTCTTGGATGTAGAGTAAGTCTCCTTGTCTGTGCTCTAAATGTGACCATGTTAGAAGAACAAATTGGTGCTGAATGTAGATGGCACCCATGTCCTGGAGCTGTACTGAAGGAATGTCTGGGAATAATCATGTAAGAATGCTACTGCTGAGCTTATGGGAGGTTTTGGGGATGGGAAGCTGTTTTTCTGAGCAAAGTTCTTTTTTCCGTGATCTGTATCACTGGCTTTGAACCACAGGGGATGGTTCCAGGAATTGTCCTGCAATAATTGTTCGTTGAAAAACTGCTTTTAAGTTTGCATTACAACTGCAGGCCTGTAAACTGTTGGACCAGAGCTGAAGCCATCTTTTAAAGTGTGTTCCCAAGCCGCCAGCTGAAGCTTCATCTTTTCCATTTCTTCTGTTAAATGGTGACATGTTGCTCCTGGTTATCAATTTCCCCTATGAGAAAGCAGTGCTTGACATTTAACTGCAGAGTCTGCAGGAACCTCTCCAGTTCGCTTGTCACACTGAGGGGAGCCCTGCCTTGCACGGGCAGGCTGCTGCTGTGAAACGAACTCATCCCTTGCAGCCCTGTCTCCCTATCCTCTGCCCCCCAGTCTGGTCTCCTTTATAAAAGGCTTTGGGAAGTCTCCCTCCTCCTTGCCTGGTGCTGTGTCCAAGGGGAGTGGTTGGTGAGCAGGGCTGGGCCTCTGGCCTTATCTCAGTTGTCAGAGCTGCCTGCCTGGTAGGTGGCAGTGGGGGCAATGCTTTTCAGATGAGGCTTTCCTGTGCTTAGGGAGGCTCTTGTTTTTTTGTTTTAACAGCTTCCTATTGTTTGAAACAGCAGGTTATCCCCTCCCATGCTATTCTAGCTCTTTCCTCCTCCCTTAAATAATTTTTCTGTGCAAGTATTGCTCAGAGCAGTTCCTCTCACAGTGAGTCCTCAGAGTTTTCCCAGCTCACTCTGATCTCCAGCTTCTGTTGTTATACCAGTGTGGAGCTCACACAGTAAACAGAAAGTAGCCTCTGAAGGTAGGTCTTTCTGATTTTTAATTCAGCATCACCACCACTGTGACATGACTGCTTTGATTGAATTGAAGTTGTCATATGAGTTCTCTCCTACATATGGTGCTGAAAGATAGAAAATTCTTCTTTTCAATGTGGCTGGCTTTTGTTTCTAAGATACAAAGAAAGCATATTGCTTCAGTTCCTTAATAGTTTGCTTTTCAGTGTTCCAGTCCTGCTAGCTAATGATGTTTCCTATGTGTACACTTCATTTATGATGTTCTACCTCTTTGAAAGGTACTTTTTAGGACCTAAGCTACCTATGGTCCACCATACCATAATTTTTCTGTCTAATAGTATCCATGATAATTTGAAGATAAAAGCAGAATAATTTCTCACCATATCAATTGTTACAGCTGGAAGGAATGTTGGCAGTTCATTTCCCACCCACTTCCTTTTCAGTGTAAGAATTACCTCGTCAGAAGTGCTCCAGATTGCTTTTTTGATCAGTTAGATGTGTTTTTCCTTCCCTCTACTTGTTGAATTCTGTGTAAGAAAGTTGATAATGAAATGAGGTACTAAACATATGCAGAGTTTTTCTATTATTTTCATCTGCTGATTTATAAAAATCAACTTGCTTTAGCTGGTTGCCAGATCCCTGCCTTCTATCAAGTGTCGTGTTTTTAAAATGAGTAATAATTTTGTGATTGAAGTCTGTCACTACTTTTCCATACTTTTTGCTGGTTCAGCTTAGCAAAAAGTCCATCTTTGTTTAGATTTCTAGATGTGGGAAAAAAAAAAAAATCAAACCCCTCCCACTATTTTGGTATATTTGGTGACACTAAGCAGTTCTAATTCCACTAAATGATAAGTCCAGTTCTAGACTTTGTCATCAGAGTCTGATGTAACTGATAATCTGTGTATCAGTTCCAGTACTTGTCAGTCAGTATAATAAACATTCTGCCTGTTCTAATGCATTCCAAATTTTTTTGAAGGAATAACTTCTCAGGCAGCCTAAAACAGACTAGAATTGCAAAGACATTGATTATAGTCTTCAGAGGCAGGATGCATCTGATCCATATCTGGAAGATGAAGTCCCACTGCCCTTGCCCTAACTATAACTTCTTGATCAGCTGATTCAGGTCACTAACCTAGTAGGAAATAAAGCAAGCACCCTCCTCCCCTCTTGCCATTTCTACAGAAGTGCTAATTTTGTCAACTGAACTTTCTTTTGTGAGCCTGAATGAACTGCCTGGAACAGAGCACTTGTGTGGAAGGAGAAGTACCCTCTTCACACTGCTGAGCTGGCCACAGGATTTTGGCTTCATTTGGTTATTGAATAAGGTTCCTCTCACAGGTTGTCTGAGATGATACATCCTCTTTCTAGACCACTGTATTTCGTGGGAGTTAGAGAAGCCGTAGGCTCTTTTCTTGCTATTATTATAACTGACAGCTCAGAAACCTCTTGGGGTTTTTTTTGATGGAGAAGTGTTGCAGTGGACATAGAGGAGTTAGTGTTTTCTGAAGTTGTTAATTTATAATGTAGTTATGTCTGTAGGTTATGACAGTGGTCTCAAGGGTTTTTGGTGTCTTAAAAATCCAAACAGGATGATTCCAGGTTAAAGACTTCTCTATTTAAGGCCAGAGAAACATAACAAACAGCCTGAGGAGTGAAGGAAGCAGACTGTGGTGGCTGTCAGGATGAACAATGGCTTTGGCACACCTGCTGCTTTGCTGCTGAGTTTCTCCGTGCTTGGCAGGAAAGGAGTGATTTGGAGGATAACCAGATAGTTTTGTGGATGGTTTTGGTATGTTTCCATCTTCTCGGAGGGAGAGTAAACAGAAGCACTTGCTTTGTAATGTAACTAATGGCTGGTTGAAGCCTGGAACCATCAGCTTTTGGGGCAGGATTTAATAATGCATTTAGAAATGTAGAAGTCAATATTGTGCTAGGGCCCTTAGAAGGTAGTGCAGGGAGATTGATTTACCATAGGAAGGGGGAATAGTTGGATGTAGTTAAAGCAATGTGTTAGATAAATTTATGCCCAAACTGCCTCTCTGAGTAGATATAAACATAACCAAGAGGCAAAATTAAGAGCTGAAACAAATGCATTTGGAAGATGTTTTTTTCAGTTTTTTTACTTCACTGTGTTCCAACTGATGTTATTCACTTGCTGCTTCTCCTAGAAGTTGACACAGATGTAAGATGTGAGACCAGCTTACTTGTTTGAAACAGTCCTATGTCACAGCCACGTCATTTCATCCAATTTCCAGTTGTGTCTGTCCAGGGTCTGATGCAATCATATTAATAGTCTTTTTAAGTGATGTGTAATGCCATACATATTTATACAGACTTTCTCTGAAGTGTCTCATGTACTTTATTTCTCAAGAAGATATTGCTGTCCTAAACTGTTGAGTACCTGCTTGAGCAGAGTCTGCTGGAGTTGGAGAACTTAGGTGTACTGGGAAAAAAATGAGGATGCTAAAAAGCTGGAAAAGCTTCCTTTTAGTCTAGCAAAGAGAATGCATCTAATAGTGTACTTTTTGGCTCAAGCTCAGAGCAGTTTAACTTCAAATGGAGTGAGTTCAGTTCTGATTGATGAGAAATGTAAGATTTTTCCAGATCATCCACTTACTTGCACATGTGCATGATTTATTTTATTTTCTTAATCACAGAGGAAGGATGCGTAGACTCTTAATCTGGATAAAATATTCTTATTTTTTCCTGTTTCCCTTACAGGTGTGTGTATAAGGAAGTGTGACTTGTTGTAATGCTGGTTAAGCCATGGATAATAATTATAGTAACAGTGTGTCTGAATGCTTTCGTCTAGTATTGAAGGAAAATTTTGTAAATGATTTCTTAAAAAAACATTTCTCATGGTGTAATGACATGACTGCAAATACCACTGTGGTGTGGTAACCCCTCTAGATAAGGATAGCCATTAACAGATGTTGTTTTCCCTCATGTCAGGTGATTGTTCCTTAAAGCCTGCTTATTCTGAGGGGAGGGGAGTTTTAAACAAGACAGTGTTTGGTTTTGTCATTTTATTGCCTTGCTGGTGTTCTGGATCTGAATTTTTTTCTGCACCAAGTTGCTAAAGCAACGGTTGCATCTCTTCAGCAGCCTCTTGTGTTGCCAGCATATTATCTAGGGAATTCTGGGGAAAACAAGTTCTATTGTACAGCGTTACAATGCTTGTAGAGGGAGCCTGGAGCAATATCAGCGGGTCTTGCACTAACAGGATTTGGCAAGGGAAGGTGTGGGCAACATGTGAGTGCTGTGCACCTGGAAGGTGAAGATTCTGTCCTGTGAGCAGCTTTGGGGGATGCTGGTGTGGAGAGTGGTGGCTGTGTAACCTGTGTGGGAGCCTATAGGGAGAAGCAAGACTTAGGGACTGTTCTGGATTGCCATGGCAGGGTGGGGAGTCCTCCACAGCTTATGAGATGAATGTGCCTAACCCTTCTGCTGTGGTAAGTTCCCAAAAGACTGGAAGTGTTTTAACTTCAAAAAAGTAAAATTTTATTTAAATAGTAATAGAAATGTTACTATTTTTTATAAAGAGAACATTTTTAAAAATCTAGGGAAGACAGCATGGAAATAGGCTGGTGTGCAATTTCTTGTTACCAGCTGTCTCACCTTTTCAGCTTGTCAGTCTCTGAGTGGTCCCAAATGTCTTACTGGAAATTTTGTGCTAAGACCAGCCATACCACATAATCCCTGGAGCTGTCATCTTTGAACACCCTTGGTATCTCCCCAAGAGGGCAGGATGGGACTATACCCTTGCCCCCAGGGTGCTACATGGCACAGCCACACTCTTGAGAGAATTACACCCATAATTAGAAGCGAGAAACAAAATGCTTACATAAATGTTACCATCCTGAGACCCAGTTACTTTCCTGTTCCCTACTGTGTGTGATGGAGTGGAAGAACTCCTAAAGCTGCTGTTGTCTCTTGCCTGAGACCTTTCCCCAAAGCTTCTCTGCTCCAGTGCTGTTCCCTGAGGCACTTTGCTTAAGGAGTGACACACATCATTGTAGGCTGGACATTTTTCCCTGTGGGGGAAGAAAAGAGATGAACTGAGTACATGGAATATAGGATACACATTTAGGAAGCTGTGCCTTCTAAATTTCATGTGTTCTCTGCTGGACTAGGCCAGAAGCTGCGTAATCCTTTGTGGTTAATATTGCAGCACTCCTGGGAGTCCCTATTTAAAGTGTATGTGGCTTGTGTTTAGTTTCACAAGTGGTTTCAGCCAGTGCAAGATCAGATTTTGGGGAGTAACAGAAGTAGCTGCTTGTTTTTCTGTAGAGCTCAGACCTACAGAAGCATTGAAAAAGTTGAATTACTGCTGAAAGGAATTAAACTGAATATTTGAAGTAGCATCCTTTTTTTTATTTCACAGTACAGGCTGAAATCCTATTGTCTGATGTTGAGCTATGCAGTTTTATCTAGGTACTCTTTCTGTGTTGAAATTACTGGCTTTAACATTTGTTGTTGGCTGAGTATTTTGCAGTCCTGTCAGGACAGGTCTCCTCTTTGTGTATGAAGGCATGTGTACATATCCTTAAATTTGCTCCTTGTCATTCTGTTTTAAAATAACAACAGCAACAAGTTTCATTAGGGGTGTTTTCCTTTCCACATGTGCTAGTTGGGTAAGTGTATTATAACTTTCCTGGACACCTTCAGAATTCTGTTTTAATTGTATCTCTAACAGGTTTCTTCCAGTTGCTAAGAGAGCAACTTGTGACCTACCTCTTCAGGATCTTTTTCTGCCAATGAGCAGCCCACAAATAATGTGGAAAGGCCCCTTTCAGGATATATGCCTCCTCTTGAGTGCTTCCCAGGGCTTGGGTTTTTTTTCTGGCTGGGGGATATTTTGGTTTTTTGGGGGAGTTAAGGGAGTTTGGGTTTTTTGTTTAGATAGGTTTGGGGTTTTTTGGTGGCTTTTTTTGAGTTTTTTGTGGGGAGCTTCTGGTGCTACTCAGTTGGGTCATTTTATTGCCAGGCAGAGAAAAAAAAAATTAAAGCTGTTTGACATCATTCTTCTTTTTCTTACCCCAGCACCCAACTGGTCTGTTCAGCTTGTCTTATACTGCGTTTTCACAGCTTCTGCTTCTGTGACCCATTAGGACAGAGCCTGCTTGTGCTTAACAAGGGTCTCTTTCATGCTTTGTGGATCTCTCCAGGCCACAGCAGGACACAAAATAATCCCTTTTGCATTTGGTAGTTTCACAGTACTTTTCTGGTGAAGATGAAATAACCCTTCTGAATGAAAACAATAGCATCATCTCCATAAGCCTGGTTTTGATACAAGGAAATTGTGTCATTGTTTCAATGAACAACATTTTGTTTGGGTTTTTCTTCCCCAGCAGATTACTTACAGATTTTAATATGCTAAAATCTTGTGAAGAGTGTTACAAGTTTTATAAATCAGTATGGAATTAGTTTCTTACGGTAGTGTCTGTCAAGATGTAGAGAGCCAGTTTTTTTGAATCATAACTTAAAAATTTGAATTCATATTTTGAAATCAATATGGAGGCCAGAGTATTGTGGAAGTTCATATGCAGTCTCATGGCTTCACCTTCTCATTAGTTCTAACATAAAAGAAAATATCTGTATTTCAGAAAGTGTGTTTATACAGCAATCTGCTTTGCACGCATGAAACTTTCATTTTTGTATATTATGCATATTCTCTAATATTTGAGTTTCTGAAATGTTTGACATTTGTATGAAAGTATCCTTGGCCTGTTTTAGCCATCTACTCCAACTTTCACATTTTGAAATTGATTAAACTGGACCAGTTGGCCAGGTCTGGTCTTGGGCTGCAGGAGCCACGGGAAGGCCATGACAGTGTATTACAGACACTTTATTTGCTGGTTTGGGTTGTCAGGGATTGGGGTATGGTCCTGTCTGTTTGCTTCATATTTGGAAAAGGACAGGAGCCACCTCAGCAGCTTGCAGAGACAGTCTTTTCCTTTAATTTCCCTAAATGCATTGGTCAGATGTTTTCTTCTGCTGGCCTCCTACTTGTATAGTTCTACTAACCCTGCTTGTCTGTCCCAGCTTGTTGGTGAGGTGTGTGGTGCCATGGCATGTTTTCCCCATCCTGTTTTTTTACTCTTCCATGTGCTATTAACTGCTCTTGGATATGGGATGTTCTGATCAAGTAAGCTTTTTCTTGTAGTGTGTGCAAGTGTTTTTCCTGCTCAAGTTCTCAAGTCTTAAGTGGGTTTCACAGTACATGCACAGAGCCAAATGTAGCAAAAATGAGTTTCCCTATTCTTATAAGTTTTACTTATTCCTCTAAAGCTACATAGTAATGATCTTAAACTCAGCTTATGCATGTGTGTGCACACTCGTGATTCTGCTGAAAGGTTATTTATAGCTATACAGCACAGATGATTGCTTAAAAAAAGAGGAATAATCAGCATGTTGTGGATGCTGGGAGCATTTGCTTTATATTTTTATGTGAAGTATGAATCTATATAATGTTCTGCAGTGCAGCAGTGCTCCTTCTGCTTGTCAGTTTTAGCAAAACAGGAAAAATATGATGTAAGCATTTAACACTGGGACCCAGCAAAGGCACCATAAACTGCTGCTCACTCTGCCTTTACTCTCTGTTAGTGAATTCCTCTATACTGCTTTCATTTTGCACCTTGGTGTGTTATTAGTCTGTCAAGAACATGAGAGTTACAGTTTCTCTTGATACGTGGTAATGGTGGTATAGATAAAACACAAAATATAGTGAGCTAATACTTTAATCGTGAACTATTATTTTAGTACCAAATGCTATCCTGAACAAAGAGGGAAGGAATAAATGCTTTTATGATACTAACAAATACATTATCTGGCCCCAGCTGTTGATCACAAGGAAGGTGGGAATTGTCTGCCCACCTCTATGGAAGTTTTCACTAGCCAGTGTTATCAAAAAGTCCCTTATGTGCATGTGTTGAGTAAACTGATTTCTGCCCTGGGTGCCATCTTTCCCCTTGAGCACCACCTGGAGAGAACAGTTCATTGCAGGTATTTGACTTTGAAATTCTTAGCACATCAACAGAAAGACCTATTTTTCCACCCAAATGCTGTCCATCTGTTTGATCAAAGTCTGTTGCTACTCTCAATGTGTTGCTGCCTTTGCTTAATCTTCATTGTGTTTCCTTTGAAATCAAAAGTACTAATGGTGCTGGACTTGTTCTGTTGCCTGTTTCCCTCCAAATCTGTTTCTTGTGAACCTGTTGCTGTTTTCCTGTGTGGATGTGTGTGTATTTCCACATTCAAATGTATCAGAAAGAATTGATTTTTATAGAGGGTTTAATGAAACAGAGGGTTTCTGGTGCTGTAATGTGAACAGCATATGATTTGGGAGTTGATTGCTACTGACTTCTGTTTTAAGCAAGGAAAGGGGTGTGAAGATTGACAGAAGAACTCACAGTTATAACAAGGTAGCAGTTAGAGATGGAGAAGAATTTTTCTGTTCTGCAGTGAAAATCTGCAAGGTCAGAAAAAGAATGGCAGCAGGATTTTAGTATTGGGGAAGTTTTCAGTCATTAAGCTGTATGTTGTATATTGCTGACTACTTCTGTAAGCTTCTAGGGCTCTTAAGTCACTGTTGGGCTGGAATTCACAAGCCAGAGTACAAACCCTTGGTTTTTTGGATCAGTGGTGTTATTGGAAGAGAGATAAGATTGTTAATAAGGTACCAGATGAAAATGGGCCTTGAAATCTCTTGGCTATAGCTGATGACTGTAAAATACAGAATTTTGCAATCAAAATGTTTATATCTGGATACTGAATCAAATACTGAATTTGTCTTGAAGCTCCACTTTGGAAAGTCAAGGTGAAGATTTGGAAATGGAGTAACTGGTAGCAGGAGACTGGCTGAGCTTTCGCTTGAGTCGAACCAGGGCCTCCCATTTCACCAGAAGGTTGACAGCTGCCTATTTTCATATTTTCCTGTGTTACACAGGATTGATGTTTAACTACTCTTGAGCAGCTGCATAACTTTTGAAGCTGCTGTGTTTTTCCCATTTATCCAGACTCCACAAGTCCCATGTAGAGTGGGCTGAAAAGCTGGTTTCACCCTACTCTTCTTGAGAAATGTCCAGCATCAGCCTGGGCATGAGGTAGGATGTTTTTTAAATATGGGCCATATATTTAAACCTTTCTATCTAAGTTTATTATTCTTAGACTTCGTGTAGAAAGTAATAGAAAACTTCAGGACAAGCACTTCAGAAATCCAGGTGAGTTAAAATGTAGGCTTTTATTACCATGTACATCAGTCTTAGAGTTGAACAGCTGTGAACGATAGATCTGAAGGGAGTGCAGATGGTTTTGAAAGGGTTTGAATTTACTTAGGACTGGACAGACTTTCCAATTTTATATATATTCCTTGCCTCTCCAACTGTCAGAGAAAAGTTGCTGAGATAACAGGGCTGTGTAACATAAAGGCGGCTGCTGCTTCCGAAGCATTTTGGGAGAAGGACCCAGTGGGCTTGTGTGCCTCCATTCCCTGTAACCTCCACAGCAAATGCATATGCTGAAAATACCATGCATGAGATCAGTGGTTATTAATATCATGTTTCTTCTATCAGTAGAACCTTTATCTGGGGTATAAAACGTGTTTTGGCCCCCACAGAAAGTAAATAGTTTGGCATTTGCATCTCTAGCTGTGACCTCCACTCTCTTGTTGTTTGTCTTTGAACAAATCCCTTTATTGCTCGATTATCCTCCACTATGTTTTTATCAATTGCAGTCTTTAAGAAGATATGCTTTACTCTGGAAGCTTCTAGATCATCTTGTAGATTAAGTTACTGTTGATCAGAAAAGGCTGTAATGCTGGCTTTAGCTATTGGGAGTTGTGTGTTTGGGCTTTTAATTTATTTTTTAATTATAATTTGCCTTTGAATAATTGTCATGTTTTGCTGGAGCTCTTTACCAGATGGTTTTTAATAGCTTTTCTCATTATCTGAGAGGCAGCTGGATATTTTGAGTCCTCTTAACTGTTTTATGAAAGTCTGGACATGGCTATCTTACTGTCTCAATAGCTGTACAGGAGAAGTGAAGTACTTTGCCATTATTCTGAACAAAAGTCTATGTGGTTGTAAGTTAGCACAGGTGTTTATTGGCTGATGTCCTTATTTCAGAAAGGGCTGCAGAAAAGACTGCTAGGACTTTGTAACCCTGGAGGAAAATCTTCTGCATTTCAAAGCCAATGGCTTTCTGCTGGGTTTTGGGGTTTTTTGGTTTTTTTTTTTTTTAACTGTGAAAGATGCTCTTTAAATAGATTTGGCTGACTGTCAGGCTTAGAATCAAATGATTCAGATTAGGTAAGTGTTTGCAAGATTTCATTACACTGCTTTAAGAGGCAGTCCACCAGAGTTTTATAAAACCTACAGGCATTTTGGATGAGGAGGTTGGAGAATGGTTTGCTATAAAGAGTATTTTCATGCAGTATAAAGCTATACTTGACCCCAGCATCTTGCAGAGTCTCACTTTGGAGTGTTTCTTCAGAATGTGGTTTTTCCATGCCTCTTGTTGGTCTAAGCAGTTAACAGGAATGTAGAGTGGGTGGGTTTTCATGTTTGATGGTTTATTGGTTGTTGGTTTGAAAAGTTGATGCAAAAACATATTCTTTCTTTCTTGATAAAATGGTTCCATTTTTTTCCTTCCAATTACTGTAGAAGCATTAAGTTATCTGTAGAAATGGCAACATTGCCACTTTGGGGAAAAGCATTCCTAAAAGGTGGTTGACCCATCAGTATTTTGACTACAGTTTCTTCTGTTGGTTGGTAGTCTATATAAATACAGTTATCATGACCAAAAATAGTGTTTCTTATGCTAGTTTTGCTTACTGTTCTGTCTAGTCTTTCCTGGTTTTGTGTGCATTATCTTGAGGTGATCTCTCAGAAATGGCCTTCACTGTGTCTTCTGGAGAAACCTGTAGTGTTTGATGAGGCTTGCTTACTTTCTGAAGAAGTACACCCATGGATTTGGGCAGATGTGTTTTTAGTCTTCACTCCAAGATCATTTAGATGGTCTGTGTCAGCAACTTTTAGCCAGACATTCAGATAATTTGCTTCTGGCAAGTGGAAGGATTTCTCTGCTGTCTGAAAGAGTATTTATCACAACCTTAGCAAACTGTATTTTCCAGAAAGGCTTGGGAAGTTAGCCTAAGGTCTCTGGTGCTCAAAGCTTTGTCTTAACTTTACAACACTTGAGCAGCTGAGAATTGTGCAATAGCACACAGAAAACAAGGACTACCAGTATGAGTGTTGTGGGCACCAGTGGCTCTGTGAGGTGCTGCCAGTTCCTGGTTCCACCCAGAAGGCACAGGTAGCACAGAGCCAGGTAATCAGGTTGTTCCTTTGAGAGGAGAACTAACAAATGGGTGCAAGCTTGACAGCAGAAGCATTACAGGCTCCTCCCTGCCTCTTTGTCCCAGCAGAGCAATCAAGGCTGAGAAATGCATGCATAAGGTAGAAATTTTTTCCTCTCTGTTGTCCCATTTGTACTGTGAAAAAATTCTTGGCAACAGAGATGAATGCAGATCTACCTTTTTGCAGTTGCACTTTGTCTAGGGGAGCAAATGAATGTCTTGTATTTCTGGCTAGCTAAGAATGTCAAAAAGAAGAGACATCTTCAAGAGGAGGAAATAGTCTTTTGCTTCTACAGGTCCCTGCCCTCTTCACTCTTCATCCAGTCTCATGGTTACTTGGTATTGGGAAGTTTTCCCATCCCTCTGTTTTATTTCATTACCTTCAAGATTGAATTTAAACTGACTTGCAAACCTTTTGGGGTTTCTAAACTAAATGAAGACTGATATATTGATACCTCTGCAATTAAACGTAATTTAAGCCATGCAGAAATTAGCAAATACTTTCATCATTGCAGGTGCATGGAGAAAGTGTGTTCTCAAGCCTCTATTCCTACAGATTTTCCCTGTAGCTGAGAATAGCCATGGGATTATTGTTTTATCTCTTGACTGAAAGAATCATCTGGGTGAAAACTTTCAGCAAAATCCATTGTCTTGGACAAGTCTGTCTTTTTTTGTTATTAAAAAGATCTTGATTTCAAAACTTCTCCTTTAGGTTTCAGAGGTATTGCAGCATGTGAGAGCTTAATTTGCCCTTGACACCATTAATCTACTCCCTACCATCAGAATAGCTGGTAGGATACTGGGGGCAAGGAGTCCCTTCTCTAAAATCAGACACATTCACACACTGGAGCATTTACTTTGTTCTGTGTTTTGATTTTTTTTTTTTTAAATATAAGTAATGAACACTAAACTCTAGACCTCTACTTTTATTTACTAGTGTGATAAATACTTAATTGGTGGTTTCAGCCATACCTAGTGCTGTATAGAAGCATTGTTTTTGTTCTAATTCAGCCACATGCTTGGATTGGGAGTTCAAGCAATAGCCTGAAATGTTTGGCTGCATGGGACTTCAGTAAGAGAGGGGTGTTACATTGCACACACCCCTCCTCCTCACCCCCTAAAATGAGCAATGATAGTGGGGCCTTGCCAGAGAACAAAGGATGCAACTTGAGATGTTATGCTTCTGTGTGATTGATTTAGCAAGGGAATATGGGGATAAACAGGGTCTTGAAATCTTCTGTGGTACATCTTGTAGTGTTGTGCTCTGCTGTTAAAGACAGACTCTGGTTTCTTCAGGCCAGAAGTATGAGCTGAACCATGGCCTGATTTGCTCTGGGCTTGTGTTGCTGGAGTGATGCCCCAGGCCTCTCTCATGTGCTGAGCCTGTCTTTGTGGCTGGGAGCCCTCCTGCCTTCTGAAGGGAGCTGCTCCTAAGCAGCAGGAAGATCTAGAATGTTGGGTTTGCTTTTATTAATAGATGTTCTTTATCTTTTTTTAATACTTTATTTACTCCTTATTTAAACATTTGTATATAGTTTATTTAATTGACGTGGTTATATTTCATCGGTAAGTTTTTTAGAGGTTAGCACGGTGCAAAGCTGTGATCTGGAGATCTGGTTTTGTCCTGACTGGGTGGTTACCAGCTTATGAGTTTCTTGTTTTGCAAAGGCCGTGTAGCCAAATGAGCAAACTGAACATGCTCCTGTGAGCAGTCATGGTGGTAAGAAGTCGATTCTGCTAAGCCTGTGCAGAAGCAGTGCAGGTACTAAGCCTGCACAGTTACTGTGAGGGTTCAGACCAGCTTGAAGTAGTCTTGCTGCAGTCCAAGCCTCCAGTCTTGAATTTTGTTCCAAGACAATAGAAATAACCTTAAGAAAATCTATTCGCTTGGTCATATCTGATATAGCTTTGCTCAAAAAGTGCTCAAAAGTTAGTTTTACAGCCCATTTTGAGAGCAGAGTCTTGTTTTGAAGTCCACTGAATAGGTGCAGCTCTCAGCTGTGCATCTTGGGCATGTTTTGGATTGTATTTTTCTTTGTTTGTAGGTGCTATGGAAAGAAGAGTGTTTGGCTCAGTGGTTTTTGTAGCAGCACAGAGCCTGCCTGTCTCGGGTCATTACACACAGCTCTCTGCTCTGTCTGTGACACAGCCTTAGCCACTGCACCTATTGCAGGTGCTGTTGCTTTACAGAGATCCCTACATCGATCTGTAAATAACTCACACAGCATGGTTGGCTCACGGTTCATTAAGGGGTTGAGCAAAGAAAGGGGGCTGAAATGGCTTTGAAATGCCTCCTGTGTAAGTTCAGCACTCAGGAATGTTGCACGACGGGCACAGTAATGGTCTGTGTCTGAAACTTTGCATGGCACACTGGCAGCCAGGACTGCTCTGCTCATCTGTGAGCAGATGCTCGCCTGCCTCAAGCAGTGCTGAGACTGCATTAATGTGTGTAGAACGAGTTTAACACAGCTACAAGTGATGTATTACTAGAAGGGAATGTGCTAGGCTGCTGCAACACATTTTGCAGGTATTTAGGAAGCTCTTTGTGTTTTGACAGGAAATGGAGAATTTGTAATTGTGTGGAGGGTGAAGAACATGCCTTCACAGATACCCAGGGTATCTTTGTAAGGTATTATGCAGTCAGTTAATTTTTGCTGATGTACCAACACTACGTATGTCTATTTTGTAGTGACTTCATGCTGCAATTAATACTTAAGTCCATTTGGATTAGAGTAATCTTGCTCATACCAGCCATAATAGGTAATTTCAATTGTTATTAAGTTTTTCAAAAGTAGTATAATTCTAGATGTCATTTGGAATATCCCTGGAAAAGACTATGCCAGTTTCTCTAAATATAGGTAGACTTCACTTGAGAGAACTTAATTACAAAAAAAAAGGGGGTTGCCATGAATCTTGTAGTTCCTGTTTTTATGGATTTCCTAAATGATTTCTTTTTTTTTTTTTCAGTTTCTTGTAGATGAGGGGAAAAGTGAAATTGTGGGAAGAGCACTTTCTGTTGAACAAGGCTTCTTCAGAAACTTCTATGCCTTTTATAAGACATCGTATGTCCCATGTACCTAGATTAAGTAGCATTTTAGGATAGCTTCTGATGAAGGAAATTTAGAGACTTTTTGTTTTTTGTAGAGAGTGCTGTGGATTGCCAGGTCAGGGATGAGCCTTGTGCCTTCCATGTTCAGTGCAGAATCCCAATTCCAGAGTGGAGAATGTGCTAGCATGTGTTCATAGAACCACAAATCCTCATGTACCTGAATGAATAAGATAGGTTAAAAAAATAGCACTACAAGATTGTAAAGGATATGTTTGACTTCTGCTGTGGGGTTCACTCGAATGTTGTGGTTTTGTTTTTTTTTTTGTCTAGTTTCCTTCTTAACCTTTCCAACATACTCCAAGCCTCTTTGCTCTTACATGCTTTTCTCAGAATCCTCTGTTCTTTTCCATATTATTTTATTTTTTGGGTGGAGGACAGTTTATATTTTTTGCTTTGTCTCTGAAGATTGAGTGTATTGTGGGAGGTGAGGCAACACTGGTCTTGGCAGAACACCACAAAACCAAGAGAGTAATTAAATGACGCAAGCCTTTGATTATTTTTCTCTCTCAAGCTTTCTGGCACGGCTGGGCATTCCGATTGCAAAAGGAGGATCGGGAGAAGAAATTTCTGAAGCTCGCTTGAGAATTAGAAGAAGAACAGTATCGGAGACTTCTCACTTCTTTAAAGCTCTTCGCTCACAAGTTCTGGAGTTACTTCTTTTTCCCCTGTGAGGATAATGTCTCTTTCATCACCCAAGATACTCGTAACTGAAAGGGAGCTGCCAAGGCTGTGTTTCGGTTTCTTTGCTCCCTTACTAATTGGATTTTTCCCATCTTCAGGAGGATTATAGAAGGATTACAGAAGCTGCGTTTTTGGGGGTGTGGGAGGAAGTTGTTTTTATCGTCGTGAGTTTGGGACCTTCTTGATTTGCCATTTGTTTTCTGAAGTTACTGCCTGTTTGGAAAAGGGAGAAGCAGCAAAACATGAACTTGCACAACCGTGGATTCCTTCTCTTTGCAAATGTTCTATGTGGCTGCTTGTAAAGGAGGTTTTTGCATGCATAAGCAGCAAATGAAGAATAGCATCCCAGGCTGGATTTAAAAGAGGCAAACTCACTGAGTCCTGACAAAAGGATAAATACTGTTTAAACTATAGTTTAAGAAAGATTGGATGTTGTTCCAGTTTCAAGTTTTTGGAAAGGAAAGATCTGTTCAAGTCAAATATTCTGCCAGCCTCAACCTGCATTTTCTACAGCTGGAACTGGAAGATGTCTTGGAAAAGAAATTACTTTTCTGTGGGTCGGGGGAATGTACAGGGCATGTTTACTCCACGAAACACCACCTCAATAGCACCCAGTAAAGGTCTCAGCAATGAACCAGGACAGAACAGTTGCTTCCTGAATAGTGCGCTACAGGTAAGAGCACAAAATAATCTTTCTGGTTTTGCCCCCTGTCTATTGCAGTATTTTCCTAGACACTGTGCAACAAATGCAGCTGAACTTGAGTACATAATTGTTGCTGGGCCTATGTGGAATAAATCTACATTTGGAAAAGCAGATTGAGTTATTGAACAACATTTCATTTTTCAGGTTTTCCTGGTGAATTCAGCAGCATTTACAGAGTCATCATTTACTGTACTTGAATGTCTTGTTTGTGTAAGCTTGTACAATGTCAACTAAGGCTAAAAATATACATGAAAATTTTATTTTAAAATACTGGAATATTGCATAGTTTGCAGAATGTTTACTTCTTAAAAGTAAATGTAACTTTTTTTTTCAACCAGTCAAGGCTTGATATGATAATACCCATACAAGATCCATCTTATGTAGTTCAGTTTTCTTTCTGGCTGCTGATTTGTAGGTTAGTTTAAATGATGGTTTGCCTTTTGATTTAGAAGAAAAAACCTTTTCTGGTGACAAATTCAGTGGAGTGGTATGGCTTCTTATAGAGGTGTTGTCACCATTTAGATGCTTTGAATGTCTGATGGTTGAGATTCAGTCATTTTGGCAACAGGACTTAAAATCCTTTCACATCAGTTTCCATCAATTAATATGACTTGTCTGTGCAGCACAGTCTGTATCACTGTGGGTTTGATTTCTGTTTGGTTTTTTTTTTTTTTCCATAGGCCAAATCAGGTTCAGGCTGACTGACTTCAGGCTTCCATATAGCCCCAGTGCAAATAACACAAATATGAATACCTATGACTCTCGATAGACTTAATATGTTAGGAAATACAGGGCAAATAGAAGTTCCAGTATCAATTACCTTTATTAAGCTGTAAGGTGTAATGACCAGCTAATATTGGGTTACTGAACCTAGGTCTGGACTGAGTAGATCCTAATAGCAGCTGCATGCCATACATGAAGATGAAAGCGTATGACTTGGTCTTTAGTCTGCTACAGAAACCCTATTCTTCTAAAGCTCAAGAGAGATAGGATACTGAAAGTACTTTCATCAAAGCTGCATTAAAAAAAAAAAAGTGAGGTTGTAATCATTTCATCAAATACATACTTTTGGGGTTATCCTAATTTTTTTAACACTTAGTCTGAAACACTCTTGAAGGTTTGTTGCTCCTTGCTCTTGCGAGTTACTATAAACATTCAAGCTAAACTCCAAAGGCAATTACATAAAAAAATTGGACTCATTCCTAAAATGTAATTTTTTTGTCCTTTTGTGAAGTCTGCAGTAGTTCTTCAGGAATGTTTGTGTGTAATCAGATGTTTTCAATGTTGCCTCCCAGGCCCATAAGTACAGGGATAACCATGGCAATTGTGAAGTTTTGGGAAACTTACAGATTATATGTAAAAATGTGTTTACTGGCTGTTGCATATTACTATGGTTTAAATAACAAATAGTTCCAGTTGAAAACACTTGTTGAAACGGGCACAGATTTTACCAGCATGCTAAATTTTTTCTAGCCAATTGGTCTAGGCAAATTCATCAGAAATAAGAAGTTTGGTTCTTCTGTTTGTGCTAATGAAGCATTTGCCAGTCACACGTCAGCCTGGACCTTGCTGCTCTGCCCGGAACCTGGTGGGACGTGATTTAGGTCAGGGCTTCTTTCAGTTCAGGCTTCTGCCTTCTGAAAGGCTGGTGACTGAGGGTTGCAGAAAAGTCCCGTTACTGTGAGTTGAGGCTGAAATAGCCAGTGCTGACCACATCTGTACGTAAAGACCTCATTGTGGAACACCTCAGAGATAGGTATTGGTGCTATTTTACAGATGCAAATTTGAGTAATTTCCTGAGAGTGCACAGGTTTAGTGGTAAACCCGAAGAATCAAAAAAACATGGTGCTGTAGGAGCAAATGACACCTCTCACTGTTGCTAGCAGAACATGTAAAAGCTTACTTGCTTTCCTGTGCTGTGACCCTACCTAGTCACACAGCTGTTATTACCACTACACCTGTCCTGAGAGAAAGGTGTAACTGCCCCAACAGGCTGGGGTTAGTAATCATGGCCTGTGAGTGCACTTAGTAATGATAATATTGGGCATAACGGATTTTAGCATTCTACCATTTGCACTTGCACGAACTTGTTAATGTATATGCTGTTGGTGCTCCAATTTTTCAGCATTTGGGCTTTCTGCTCAGAACAAGAAAGCTGTAGGATTGGAAGAAGGAAAGAGTTTCATCCCCTGCAGTCCATGGGGATGAAACTCTTGGCAGTCCTTGGCAGTTCTGCTCAGCCTCATGGTGTAGTTGCCCAGCAGCCGGCCCTGGTGCACAGCAGAGCAGTCAGGGCATGTGCTGTTCAAGCTATCACTGCCACATGGAGGAAGAAGCGAGTTTTCTAATCTAAAAGCACATGGCAAGAAATTCAGAGAAAGGTCCTACTGTAAATCAGCATGTGAAGGTTACAGCTCAAGAAGAAATTTGAAGACGTGAACTTGCAGTTAAATAAAAAGCATCCCTTTTAAAGGTGATGTAGGTTCATGACATTGCTATACTTCTTGAATTATTTAGCATGTGCCATTTAATCAGAAGCTTATGCAATATTTTCTTTTGCATATTTATAAAATTGGCTGTGCCCCCTTTTCTGTTTCAGGTTCTCTGGCACCTGGACATTTTTCGCCGCAGTTTCCGGCAGATCACAACGCACAAATGTATGGGCGATTCTTGCATCTTCTGTGCTCTTAAGGTAAAGGATAGAAATACAGTGAAAACCATTCTTTGAAAATTTGAACAGAAATACTTATGATACGTAATTAATATCTATGATCAAACTTGCACCTGAAAATTTGTGAGAGCAAGGTAAATGTGATAGCTAGTGGTCCAATATGCGGTTTCTAAAATGTGTTCAAGCCAAAAAATTGTGAAAATACTGTTGGTAAAGTTTCAGTTACAAGGACTCTTCTTAATGGTGTGCAGGTCATTGTGAGTCTCCATTAGTTCAGGCAGTAAAATACAAGTTTGCTTTATTTTTTCCAATTTATCATTTGGTGTACAAATATAACACCATATGTAGTCAGTATGCTCATCAACATTTACCTTTCCCTTCAGAGCTGCTTCAAATGTCAGGATAGGGAAGGCCATTTAGCTAAGCCTTTCTGTTCAAAACTGTTGATTATGTAAGACTAAAAGGCTATTTTCTACTGTAAATATTGATGTCTGCATTAAATGGCTCTGCTCTTTGTAGTGTCTGTTTTAAAAAACATCAATTCTGTTTGTAGCTGCAGATGCAATAGCTGACTGTCATAGAGGCTGCCTGGACAGTAAGATCTAGATGCTAGCTCTGATTTTGAGAACTGCTATGTACTTGAGTAAATTGTGCAATCCTGCGTCTCTGTTTGTCTCTATCAATTAATTTGTTGTACTTCTGGGGCTTTTTTGTGGCCTCCTTTCTAAATTTTGGTAGCTCAAACCCCAACTTCTTGTGGGAGAAATGGACACGATGCAAAAATAATGAAAATAGCAGCTTTAATCTTCCTGAGCAGTGATTTTCCTTTCTGAAATTGAGACTGAGACATCTTCTTTGATCACAAATGTGTTGTAAAATTCAACTAAATATATAAACTAATTGTGGGAGAATTTGTGTCATGAATTCTATGTACAGTAATGAACAGGACAGACAGCATGTCTTATAAAAATGGCAAAATAGAGAATGCAGGTTTAAATTAAGATCATCTGACGTTTCCAGGCAATATTTATGGTGTAACAGCTGTCTTGCTGCTGTTAAGTAACATCACAGGTGCTCTGGTAGAGACAGGCTTGAAATGAATTATCTAGTGAGCTTTTGGGCTGTTGTTGAGGAGTCTTCCCTGGCAAATGAAGAGCAAAGGAGAGACTATTAAGGCATGAAGTAAGAGAATTTATCTTTTTTTCAAGAGAAATTTGTCTCAAGACATATCTGTTGAAATGATAAGACAGATTGACATTTACAGCAGTATCATCAGAAAAGGATGTAATAGTGGATTAGGAGCAAGGTAGTGCATCCAAAGTGAGATACAGCTCTTCAGACAAAGAAAAGATGGAGTATTAAATATATCCCCTGCCTTAAAGGGGAATGATAAGACTTAGTCATGATCTGGTTTGAGTTCATTAAGTTCAGTGGGATAATTTAAAGGTATATTTTGAATCATGCCCTTGAGCAATGTCAAGTGATTGTTGGTATTCTTTGTTAGCCAAGATGAGGCGGAAAGAAAAGGATTTAGGAATTTACCATGAATGTAAGCTTTTGCCATTCTGGCAAACCTAAAAGCATGATCAAGGAAATACCAGGAGATCAGACAGGTTCTGCCATGAATGAAAGTAGACTCTCAATTTTGCACCAGAGTCTAGGTGTTAATATGAAAATAATAGTTATAGCCTTTCTGTATAGAGTACTGAAGAAGAGGGAGAGGGATGTGAAAGGATATTACAGGAAAGAGGAGAGGAAGAACCTTTGCAAAACTGGTCTTGAAAGATGAACTCCAGACAAAGATGTATGTGGATTAACAGTACTGGTATGAGAGGGTAAGCACTGCAGTAAACTGGGAGATGACAGGATCTCTGGAATATATGTAATAAAAGCAGACATTGGGTCAAAGAATGTTTAGTTTTGTTGGTAAAATCCTTATTTTTGATGTCTTGAAGTGTGTAGTGTGCTATTATAAACTTGGAAATGACAGGTGGAGTGGCAGAATTCACAAATTCTATGCCTGCAGCCATATGCTTATTTTTTAAATTAAGCAGCCTCTGAAAAATTTTCTGCTCTCTCTTTTCACTCTCAAGATATCTGCAAAGGCTTTGTGCATGTGCGTGTGTGTTTTTGGTTTTGTTTGGTTTTTTTCTACCTGAAGTTCTTAGCAATAATTTTCCTAGCTAGTTGGTGTTACAACCTTTAATTTCCAATAAAGCAATAATATTGCAAGAAATCCTTTACTAATTTTGCACATTTTGGGAAACTTGCATCTGGTTGCATGCAGAATTCCTCAAGCTCACAAACTTTAAAGAACGCATAAGCAATTAAAGAATTACCTAGACAAGTATTTCTGAATGTGAGAGTTAACCAGTACTTGAAAAACTAAATAAATTCCAGCTGAATCCAAATCAAAAAGTTAGCAATTCCTCTGTCTGCAATCTATTCTTCATGGGAGATTGCTGTGTGTCCTACCCAAACCTGTCCAGAAACTCTTTCTCTGGGTGATATTGTGCCAAGCTTTCACTTTTATTATCTTGTTTAAAGTGTTGATGTGTGTACATAAGTATTTGAAAGTTCCCCCCATCCATTTTTTGTGTTGTTATCAAGTCAAATACTGTTATAAAGGTCTGTCACTTGACTCTAAGTGAAATTGGGGGTGCAAACCTCCCCTCAACCTCCCCAAAAACATAAGCTGTCTTGCTTGAACGCAGCTGAAAAGGTAGGGATATTCACAAGGGACAGCCCCAAGCCATGGAGATGGTCACACTCATCTTCAGATGCTCCTTAAGCTGGCTGTGGAAGGAGGAAAAGATTCTTCAAGGTGTTTGCTCGTTCTCTGCTGCCCTCTGGATCAATGTTTTCAAATTGCTCTAATTTTTTGCTCCTGTAAAGTCTGTCTGTCTGGTACATGGTATGTGTGAACTAATAAGCCGAGTGGGATGATGTGCTTAATGTGCACCTAATAGTGCAAGCATCACCAAGAGCATGTTTTGTGTCCCAGTGCAGCAGGGTCACCCCTCCCTTCTGTGCTCATCTCTTCCCCTGCCCCAGCTCTCCTTTCTGCTCTGGAAGCCTTTAACTGTTGTCCTGCCAGAGTAATGCTGGCTTAGCCTCCAGGTCTTTGACATCCTCTTTTTCTTGAATCTTGCCTTAGGCTTTGCTAAGATGAGGGAGAAGAAGTGGCTGGATCCAGTGGGAACACCAGAATTTGGAGCTCTATACCATGCGAAAATCTCCTGTTAGGGTCTGGGGAGAGGTAATTAGCCTTGCATGCTGTCAGGTGGATCTGCCCAAAATACTTGTCCACACCAAGCAAGGTGGAGGCAGGACATGTTTACTTTTCAGAGCATGCTGGCATGTTCAGATTCCAGCCTGGCCTGGGAAAGGGACGATACTTGTGGGGAGAAGCCTCTGTCATGTTCCCCCACTTCACTTCAGGGTCCCTTCACAGCATACCTGACGCCATCTGTGTTGTACAGAGAGGGTTCATGCTCTTCTCCGACTCTGAAATGTTGCTCTGAAGGTGACATCCTCTTCCTTTTGACTCTAGAGGAAGACAGTCTTCTCTAAGCTAAATTTAGCTGTTGAATAACGCTGAAGAAGTTGTATTTTTTCCACGCTTTCTTGGCTTGCTGCGACTGTTTCTAGGGATTCGGATGTCATGCACAGTATTTACTGTAAATGCTCAGTTAGCTCTCTAAATACGACTTGTGATTTCCAATATGGGATCACAGGACAGTGATGTCATACCTGATGAAATCACATTTTATTTTTGTACCATGTCGAAGACTTCCATTTCACAAATTCTTGAAGTAATGATGTGCGACCAGGCTGTGTTGATGTGGCTAGAAAATGAACCTTGAAATCATTCCAGATATACATTCCTTGGTTATTTGGAAGGAACCTTGCACCAACAGCTATAGAAAGGGAGAGCTGCAGACTCTGTGCTGGAATCCCAAACACTGCTCCTTAAGATACGGCTTTATTTAAATATTTTTTTCAATGCACAAGCTGTCCTTACCCACTATGTGGTTTGCCTGCCATAACACTGGAACAGCTTTTTGATTTATTATTTATGCTGAAGTCTACTATGATTTGGTTTATTTTCCTTTCTTTTCAGCGTGACTTTGCTTTGGTGTTTGTTTATCACAGCTAGAAGAGGGTAGGAAGGGGGAAATCCGTCCACTGTACTGAGCATGCCACAGAGAGTTTGTTCTCCTTCCAGGGATTGTACTGGGAGCTCCATAGTGCCAGGATACAGGACAGAGTGTTTTTTGTAGGTCACAAAGAAGAATGTTCTATTGATTGATAAATTCTAATAGGTCTGGTCTTTTCTGTTGTTTTGTCATGGGCAACAAAAGCAGGAAGAATGTGAATTTTCTGTGTAGAAATGTTGTTTTTTTAAGAGGAAGATGAAGAACAGTTGGGTTTTACAGTGCTTTAAAAAAGTGGAATGACTATAGTTGTTTCTGATAAGCCACTTGCTTGAAATGTTTGAAATGCTTGAAACATTTATTATGAAATGTTCATCATGTGGTTGAGACCGTAACAGGTTGGTTGCAAAGATTTTATCCTCTTGTTTTATGCTTTTTTTTTCCGAATGACAGCAGTATTTTAGGGTATAATAGTCAAAATACATAAAATAATTACTTTTTTGTTTGAATTTTTTTTCAGTTGGCACTTGCAGTTAACTACCTACCAAATAAACTAGCAGCAAGTACAGTTTCCTGAGTTAATAAACTGCTAATTGAAGCTTCCAAACAACAATTGGCTGTCTTGATCTTGATCAAGCAGTTAATTAATTGTTACCTAGTAGATGTGCACATTCTATGACTTGGATTTCTTGTCCTGCCACCTTCCTAAACAGCACTTGTGGAAAGGATTATTTTTACTTGATTTTGGTAGTAGCCTGAAGTGCCTGACTTGATAGTCCGTACTGGGGACCTGATGTTAATATTCAGGGTACAGTGTGAGTACAAATGGAAGAGACATAAAAAGAAAGGAATAAATGGAAATACAAGTTGATTGTTATCAGACTTGGAGGTTTGAAAAGAGATCAAAAGACACAAAACCAAATCAACTTAGAATTTATTGCAACCTTGAAGGCGAATATAACATGGGGAAATGTGGGGAAGAAATGTGAGCAAGTGGAAATACTGTGAGTGGAGGCTGGTGTGTTTGGATAGGAGAAAAATGATTTTTAGCAGCTGTTTGAAGCAGGTTGTTGTACTGAGTATGAGGCTTCACTGGGAGAGTGTGGTGTTCTGAATGAGAGATTAGGTACTACAAGCAAGAAAAAAGGTCCACTGAATTGAACAGGGTAAGAATAAGAAGGGCATGCTATTGAAATGGAGAGAAAACATAAAAAATGATGCAAACAAAAATCCCATCACCAAAACCCAGAAACAATTGATGAGTGTAGGGAATACTAAAGCATTTGAGGGAACATGTTTTGTTTTTTGAAATACCATACCACTAGAGCTGCAGTGATATCCCTACACAGAAGAAACTTCTGTGTAATTCTGAAAGGGAATAGTTAGTTCTCAGAAAGCTGCCAAGGACACAATGCAAAATTACAGTGCATGAACACTGTTCTGATTCAGTAGCTGTTCCCTATTGTCTTTGCCCATCAATTTATTCTTATGTCAGCCTACTTTTGCATGCTTGATTAAAAAGTAACATGTGCATGTATATCAAGTTTGGTTTGTTTCATCAGTATGGTTAGTTACACGCTGCAGATGTCAGTTTACCCCAAATAAATGGAATACTTCTTTCCTAGAGAGAAAGTTGATGCCAAACACTATTGAAGATAATTGGGAACAGATCTTGTAAACTATGGGGCGGGGTGGGGGAGGGGTTCACAGTTATTGCAACTTTCAAATCTTTAAAACAACTCCCAAGAATGCATGTCAATCCCATGAACTACTTAAAAGAACACTTGCTATCTTTATTCTCCAAACCTGGTGAAAAAAATCAGGTGTTCTGAAATATCTTTGAGGTTTCTTGAAGAGTTGTGGGATAGATATTCCTTATTTCAAACCTGAAGTTGTTTTCCTTTATTTGATCCTTGATCAATATCTAGAAAGTTCATTGATCCCTACACCCACTCCTCCCAAAGTGGAGGATGTTATTTTGTAAGCCCACTGACTCTGCAAGGCTTTGTTCTGAAGTGTGTCAGAGGCCCAACTGTGTAGAAATAGAAAGGATATGAAGCCTTCATTTAAAAAGCTGGGAGAATGCATTTTGAATAGATAGATAACAATGTAATTGGAGTTGATCTTGCTATTTGGGGAAGGACTATATGCATCTGGATGGGCTTTGTGAATTTATTGGTCTTAAAGAACAAATGCGCTTCCTAATTTTATTTTCTGCTGCCCTTTTCAAACTTTCGAAAAGCTGTAGGCAGGGGATGTGAAGGAAGATGGGCTCCTTTACCATACTGACCTCTCATAGGAATGCAGTATAACCAGAAAACACTCTTCCTATCTGAAAAATCCCTTGCTCACACTGTTCTGTCTTAGCTTGTAGACTGACCAACGTGCCAAGAACACGTCCTCAGTGTAGAAATCAACATACTGCTATTAATACACTATTTGTAGTTCTTAGATTTTGTTTTAAGCTGATTCTTTTTTTTTAATTTGTTTTGCATCCTTGATTTTAGTTACTGAAAACAGGTAAAATAGAAGAAACTTTGCATTTTCATGAGGCTTTTAGCAGTTTTAGTATTGTTGCCACTTTTCGGGACACTTGTGTTGGGATGTAGCCTTTGAAGGAGATCATCAGTGCAGTGAGTACACTGATAGTATTTCCACCATCTTCAGTTTCAGAAGAAACCAAAGAAGTTTTTGGAGGAGACCAAAGTTTGAATGTTTCATATATGAAGTTCTCATGTTCTGTAAACGCTCGGAAGAAAGGTGCCGTGAGAACTCCTGGGGCAGAATGGGGAGTGCTTTCCTGGTCTGCACCCAGCTGGCTTTCATACCTGTGTATGGAACAAATGTTTGGGCAATTAACAGGATTGCTCACAGGCAAGACCTTAAATTAAGGAGGGAGATCTGTCTTAGATAACACAAAGTGATGAAATTGCAGGAAATGCCACACCTGTCCATCTAAGGTTGAGAGACAAGAAAGACTTGTTCTGAAGGGTAGCAGAGAACCTATCTTGAAAAAGAAAGGGGAATCAACCCCAGCAACCTCATCTCTCCCCAAAATCCCAACCCCACTTACTGAAACCTAAGTAAAACCAAACTCCCCTCTGATCGAAATGCTTTTGATTCTCTTTGAGGTGCTTTTGAGGATTTTTTACAAGCTCTGGGTTCCAAAATGCTCTAAACTGCACTGTGCAATGACATAATAAGATTTGATCTTTATTAGATTAAAATGCACAATTACTCACTGGTTTTAAGGGGTATTTTTCTCTATTGTAATCTAAGTAAGACTATATACCTTTGTGTGCTATGTCATTACAAATTTGAGGAAGCATTCTTCCATGTAATGTTGGGATCTGTTACCTCCTGATTTTTGCATTCTTCACAAAATTGACATTGCTTAATTATTTTTTGTTCTGTGGTAAGTATACTTTTTCTTTAAAGATGGAAATTTAGAAGAAGAGTTTTTCTTACTTGCTTCTCCTAGTTTAGAGCTGGCACTGTTTCTGCCCCCCCCAGGAGTGCAGAGCTTTTTCAGGGTTCTCATAGAATCCAGGTCCTGCCCATCAGCTCGTGGCTGAGAACCAGTTGCTAGACAAAGTGTCTCAGGTTCCAAATCTGTGGAATGAGATGGAATAAACAGAATAAACACATTTCTAAAGTACAGTTGTAAATATTTTCAAGTGCTCTTAAATTATTTAATGTAAAATGTGAATCTGGATGGATTTATGTTTCACTGCCTTTTTTTTTGAGGCTTACTGAAATAAGAAAATTCACTAATGAAATGAAACTTGCTCAGTTATCAGAGTGACAGAAATGGCAATCAAGTTTAAGTGCAGAGACTTTGTCATTCTTTCTGTTTTATATATATATAAAAATGATAACTGAGGAAGGGTGTTGTCTGTAGTTCATTAAGTATGATACTGCCTCATGGCTTGCTCTTCATTACCCTTTTCTCATGATTCTATGATACTCTAATAAAGGCAATAGTACAAGAGCTGTGGGCTTCAGCACAATGGGCCCTTACCCATGAATGAGCACCATGAGGACCACCAAAATAAAAGTTACAGCAAAGACAGATGGGCATATTACATCTACTTGAGATGATATCAACACTGTAAGTTGTACCATTCCTATAGGCAGAAATGACTGGGGTATGGAGGTTGGTTTGCTGCCTGTGCAGAGACAGCTGTGCTGCACTTTTTCCAGTTTCCTTAAAACAGACAAGGTTGTACCATTTGGCAAACCTCCCAGCTTACCTTCTCATTCCTGATATAAAACAAGTAAAAATAGTTAAAGGAGAGAAAGATTTAGATTATTTCCAATTAATGTAGATCCTAAGTATGTTGGGGAGAAGATTTCTGTAATTAAAGGAAGAAATGCTGCATGAATTGTTAATCACTGCAGATTAGTACAGATTTGAAAGAAAATCAAACAGGCAAACCAGTTTGATTTTCTTCTTGTTTTACGAAGTTTAGAAGGTAGAAGATTAGACTAGTGCACAATTAAAGGGGATCCTTTTCTTCTCTCTTGCAGTAGGAATTGAGCTTTTCCACAGTCATTAGAGAAATTGTAAGGAAAGTTTTATAGGAAAGGATAAGCAGAATTTTGAGATTGACACTGTAGATGGTTGCTTGTCACATGAAATGAGGTAGAAAGTAGAGCACAGTGGTGATGGAGAGTTGTATTAAAATAAGGACTAGAAATTTTTTACTTAGCCTGAGGATCTTGCATACTGAATTATGTTCCTGCTTGTGTAGGAAGGGCACAGTGAAAGTTAACTGTTCAGATGATGTTTGGGATAATTCACACACATGTACACGCAAGCACACAAAACAAATGTTCATCAGTTGGGAATATGTACAGAACTTTCATGAATATAACCAGACAATAATGTGTCTTTTTAGAGCTACTCATCCATGCAAATGGTTACCCAGGTGATGTGTGAGTTACAGTTATGGAAATGCAGGTTTATGGTGGCAGGTGAACTGCTTGCTGTACTAGGAGCTGCTATTCCTATTCACATTGTGCCTTTTTCCTCCTGCCTGCTGATACAAAAATCATCTCATTCTTACCCACTTGGACTTATGAAAGGTAAATTTCTTGAAGTGTGCAAGTATCAAGTTGTGGCTGTTTAAGGGCTAGAGATGTTTGGAAAAAGTTGCTTTTAAGAGGAAACAAGGTGGCATGGGTAAGCTAGAAGTGAGGAAGTTAAATGGAGAGGGAGAAATGGGAATAAAAAGTGTGAAGTTTTGATGTTCCTTGTATTTGCTTCAGGAATCAGATTTGGAGAAAGAAAAATAGATCCAGGGGGGATTGACACAGGGAAATTTCCTCATAAACCCCTAACCCTCCCTTGTATATGTGAGAGGAAAGGAAGAAATACACAAAAGTGCTTACGATTTCAAAGGAGGAACCTTTAGGATTTTCCCTTGCAGTCTGTGTGCTGTACAAGTATCCATGTGTTGCAGGATCCAAACAAGTTAAATGTTTGCTGCTTGTTTTCAGATACATAGAGTCATAGTTTGAAAAATACTTAACTATCTTTTTTTTTGTTTTTTACTAGGGTATATTCAACCAATTTCAGTGCAGCAGTGAGAAGGTATTGCCTTCTGATGCCCTGCGCACTGCTCTTGCAAAGACATTTCAGGATGAGCAACGTTTCCAGCTGGGCATCATGGATGATGCTGCTGAATGTTTTGTGAGTATACCTGAAAGATGGTTTGACAGGCCCACCACTACCCAGTCCTCCATGATTTTTTTTCCCCTTAATTTTTTCCCTCCTCTATTTCTCCTTTCCCCAAATTGCAACAGACCTTGCATGTCTGGCCTGGAAACATGCACAGAGATCCCCAAACTAATGATTTGGAAATGGTAATATCATCAGTAATTTTTTTGACAGTTTCTTTTGCATATGCACTCCTTGTCCTCCCCAGTGTGCTTTAGGTCTAAATTATGAAAAAATTGCACTAAAAGAATGATCCAGGATTCTAGTTTTCAAGGATCACCTCAAAAGTGTGAAAGAACATTTGATTTGCCAGTTATTCTGAAATTGTGTTTCCACAGGAAAATTTTTCAAGGGAAACTTGAGATGTTAGAGCTGTTTTGCCAAATAATTAATCTTGACCTGTTTATTGCAGGCCTATAAACCACCCAGGCAGCTAATAGTGTTAGTGAAAAGTGTTCTGTTGGAAGAGTTGTCAGGAAATTTCTGGCACCCACAGATTAATGTTGGCAATAGTGGGAGGAGAGAAGGTCTTGGGACAAGAAATCCTAGGAACTTCAAAGCAGATGTAATTGTATGAATAAATTTATAGGAAGTGTTCAGTCTTCTTGTTTCATACAGAATTTAGTCTGCCTCTTCATTTATTAGTTCTCCCCCTTTTTGATAGAATGTAGATGATGTGGCATATTTTAAAGCTCTTGTGGAACATTGAAGTCGATTTATTTTTTGTGGATGAGAAGTTAGTGTCAATCCAATGGTTTTTAAAATTACATAGGTACTCTGTCTTTTTCGGTTGTTCATATCCATGGATGCGGAGAACTGGACAGAAAAATCAGCAGCAGTCTTTAGCAGTGCTAGTAAATAAAATAAATAGTTACGTGATCCAGCATTCCAAATCAGAAGTGGAGGCCACTTCCCTTTTTTAATCCAAGAAATACCAACTTCTTTGTTTTTGAAGCAACTTTGACAAATTTGAAAAAGCTTTCTGTCTGTAAGATTATTGCATCTGACATGCTTTTGTGATTTATATCTTAAGTTTTGTCTGCAACTGAAATTATCTAATGCATTTTTTTCCTTTTTTCTTTGGCTAGGAAAACCTGTTAATGCGAATTCACTTCCATATTGCAGATGAGACAAAGGAAGATATCTGCACTGCACCACATTGTGTTTCCCACCAGAAGTTTGCAATGACTTTATTTGAACAGGTGAGGTAATGATACATGCCTAATACCAATGTCCATTTCTCAAGTTTTATGTTTTTGTTCCTAAGACGTGCATTGCCACAGTAAAGAAATGTACAGGCAGAAGTCTCACAGTGGAAATACCTGTTTAATCTTGTCAACGTATATTTTCTTCCTCTTTAGTGTGTTTGTACCAGCTGTGGTGCCACCTCTGATCCGTTACCTTTCATCCAGATGGTACATTACATTTCCACAACCTCACTCTGGTGAGTTATTTTTTTTCACAGGGAACCTCCCCCCTTCCTTTTTTTCTCCCCCGCCGGTATAGCAGTTTGGTCTTTATGATCTTTATTGATGAAATGTCTAGAACATGGTTTGTTCAAAGCTGGCAGAGCTTTGATAACTGTGATAAAGAACATGAGGATTTAGTGAAGCAGAAGATGGCAGTTTAGGCATGGATCAGTGTGTCTGCTTGTTTATGATTCTAAATCTTGACTACTGTAGTGGCAAGGACTCATGTACATTTTGGAGGACTTTAATGTGTGAGCAGGTGATTTAAGAAGACAGATAAGAAAAACAATGAAGAAAATTAAATTGAGAAGGACCTTTGGACATATACTCCATCCATAAAACAGGGCTAACTTCAATGCTAAATCAGGCTGCTTGGGGTTGTGTGTAGCTGCACTTTGAAAGTGCTTAAAGGACAAAAATTGCATTACTTCTCTGGGCTGCCTTTCCAGTTGTGAACTGGACAGGATTTTCCTCCTTCATGTTCCAGTTCCCTGATAACAGGAGAAGGTGCAGGAAGGGAAATTCTCACTTGAGGTGAGACGTGGTTTGCCCTTGGTAAATCCCCACTGGCTGCTCTGACTCACCTTATCCTTCACGTGCATGGAGTTGATTTCCAAGGGGATTGATTTGGTTTGTCATGGCTGCAGGTGGTGAAGTGAGACTGGCCAGCCTGCAGTTCCTCAAATCCTCTTTTCTTGTACAAATATATAACTCCTGTTTAATCTAGTTATGGGAGACCTGTTCTGGTCACTGTGGGATTTCAATAAAGGCAGCACACAGAGCATGAGCACTAGGTCTGTAGCAGATTGTTTGAACTAATGCTGGAGAAGTCTTTGAGTAGATGGCTGCTCAGTTAAAAGCTTTTTAAATCTGATTGAGGCAGGAATCTGTTATTTGTTTCTGTCTTGAAATTTTTATTGGTATTAGAACTTTTCTTTGTTTTATGTTCAGCATGTGAGACATGTAGTTACAGAGCCTGAAAAAATTGTCATGAGAACTGCTCATGAAAGTTGCTCTTCACCTACAGATCTTTTAAAAAGTACCACTTCACCTGTGTATCAGGAGTACTGTAAGCATCCCCTTGTGGCTGCTGCCTGCTGTTCCATCTGGCTGTAGTTTTTTCATTTCATCAGAAGTTTTCATTTCTGATATACAGTGTATATCAGAAAATTATTTATTAGACAAAGGGGAAAAGAGTTATGTAGCTGGTATTCATTATTTTTTAGGAAATACCACAATAGATCTTAAATCTTGCATTTTTTTTGAAAGTACCAATACATACTAATATACTTATTTACCTCTGAAACTATTTTAAGTTTGAACATACTTAGAGTACCAGTATTCTTGTGTACATATTGTCATCTTTCTTTCAACTTGGACAGTGAAATAAATTTTTGGGTACTGTGCTATTTTTTGTTCGTAATTTTATTAAGAACCTACCTTTCTATGTTACTTTACTATAATTGTGCTTATTGAAGGGGGCACATTTAGAAACAAATATTTCATTTTGAAGCCAAATATTTATCAAAATGCTTGAATTTTCTTTTAAGATATAAAATTTAAGCCAAACAATCTATTTCTGTTTTGACTTTTACTTGTTTTCTTTATGCAGTATTTTTGTGGGAGAGGTAGTAATTCACAATTAGTTATGTTGTTTTTTCTGTACTCTAATATTAAATATAGAAAGTGTTGTATATTTTAAGTTTCTTAACTTTAACCAAATTTAGCTGAAACATATACTAGATTAGTGTGAGTTTGTGCTTTTATTTTAGTATTAAACTCTTGTTTTCTATACTTTGTCTGTACTGAAGCAATCAAGCAATTTGTATGCTGGAGAGGAGGGAGAAACCAACTCCAGATATGTTTGGAGAGCTCCTGCAGAACGCCAGCACCATGGGGGACCTGCGAAACTGCCCAGTGAGTGGCCTTAGTTTGCTTTGGGTGTGAATTCTCTATCTCACAGGTACCTAGAGGAAAGGAAAAATTAGCCACAAGAATTAAAAACAGGAATAGATGCTTATTTTTTTATGTATAGCATAAGTTGGTAGATTTCTAAAGTAAGAGTTCAGTATCTTGTTTTGCCTTCTAATAAATATGCAAAAAGTTACCATCAGACTTTTTTTTACTTATTGATTAATAGGTAGGGCAGGAAACAGCTGCATAGTTGCTGCTTCATGTGATTCTGCTGTGAGGTACATTAGCTCTAACAGGAGGGCTTGTGTACTTGGTCCCTGGAAGCAAAATATAAGTATTTTCATTTTATACCTGGCCACTCTCCCAATTTAAAACTCTGAAACCTTGAGTAAAAGTCTCCATTAAAATATAGATCCTTTTTAATATTGGTAAATAGTGGCTCACTTATCTAAGTAAAAGAAATTAAGATAGTTGGTCATTTTAAAAAGTGCATGAGTCCAGTTATTTAATAACAAAGAATGTGAAATTTAATAGAAATACATTCTTGGTCAGGGCATACTGCTGTTTGACTGTGAAATAATCAGTTGGATAAAATTGCATACCAGTGTTTGCTGCCTCTCTCTTTTCTACTCAAAAAAACTTTATATTGAGGTTTACCTAAGTGTAACTTCAAAGTTATGCAAAGGAAGCTTTTTATCAGGGTGCCATGTCCTTGCTGTCATGCTGAAAATGCTGAGGCAAAGAAGACAATTTGAGAGTAAGATAGGTTGGGAGGTAACAAACAGAATTGCTTGTACTTTAAATGACCCTTTCAAAATATGTGTGAATAAAGTCTCTTAATAGTAAGACTTCATATCTACACTTAAATATCAGAGTCCTCTGCGATTTCTTTCTGCTTTTATATTTTTTCTTTTTTATCTCTCACTGATGGTTGGGACTGAAATTCTGGTTAAATTTTCTAGATTGCTGTAGGGAAGAAACGCTTTGTGATCTCTTCCCTGGTTTTAGTGTCAGAAATTATTATCTCCAGTTGTGAATCTGGACTTTGTAGACAAGAGAAATTATTCTTAGTATAAAAATGTTTTTTTTTCCTGGAATCGTGCAGGGGCACCTTTGTGATGTGCTTCAGGGAAGAAGTGAATGTTGTAAATGGACTTTGTCTGAGTTTTTGTTGTGTGCCCCCCCACTCCGTTGTGTCATTGACACCCCCTTCCCCTGCAAAATGCACTGATTCTTATTTAAAAAGTAAGAAATCAGAAGAAAAATCCAAACCGGAGAAAAGAACTCTAGAACTCCTATGAGTTACTAAAGAGACTCTTATTCTCCCTGTCTTCCAGCTGCTGTTCTTATATTTATGAAAAATACTGACCCAGCTATTCTGTCTAAGGTGGCATGTTGGAGGTACCATGTAGAAACACTCAAATTTAAATTTAGCAAAGCATAAGATTCTTCTGACACTGTCATATAAAGTATCAGTCTCTGTACATACAATTTTTAATCTGGGATTCTGATGAAAAATGACCTTTCCCTCCAGTTCCTAAGAATGTTATTGGGATCTTTCATGTACGTTTGCTTATCTTTCTTAAAATAAGCTTGTGTTTATGTTCTATGTTTTAATCATAATTAATAGCAGGAGAAGTAATCAACAGTGTTTGCTTTAAAGCTTGAGAATGCAGGGTAGTCTTGATAGCACATCTCATCTATGACATGAGAAGCTCCTACCTTGGCACTGAGCATACCTGCTGTGTTTCACTACCTCCTTTTTGGAAGCTGTACTGCTGAGACTTATACATGTTAGTGCCTTGCCCTAACATTATAATAAGCAAAGAATTGTTGTATTCAATGTCTTGTTTTATTTATGTGCTCAGAGTAACTGTGGGGAAAAGATCCGTATTCGTCGTGTGCTGATGAACTCGCCGCAAATCATCACCATTGGCTTGGTTTGGGACTCAGACCACTCTGATCTGGCTGAGGATGTGATTCACAGTCTGGGAACTTGCCTTAAACTGGGAGATGTGAGTTTTTTGTGTTTTGGCACTACCTACAAAGACAGTCTTTTTGGTAGTCTACAGTAGCAAATTGAGAAAAATACGAAGTCGCCACCTTTAATTTTTTTGTGCCGATAAATAGAGGGCAGAACCAAGGATCTGACTTATGTCTAAAAGCCTTAGAAAACCCTGTGAGCTGTATATTCTTGAGTTTCTGAAATGTCTGAAACTTTGAAAATATTTTCAAGTGAAAGGAAATTCTGGATCAGGGTTGCGCCATTTCTATGAAAATACATATGTGCTCTTTTATTTTATAGAGCAGAAGTTTATTTCTTTTGAAGGCAAAATGTAGTTTGGTCTTTGGAGTTGTTTTTTCTTTTTACCTTTAGCTCTTCTTTTTGGTGAAATGTGTGGTCATTACACTGAAGAGTTACTTGTGACTGAACAGTCTCTAAGAGATGGTGGCTGGCACTGTGTGATTGAATGGCAGACTGAATTAAATAGGATCCAGAGGTTTGTCCTTTGGAGGATTCACTTACTCTATATTAACTGATGCTTTAGAGCTGAATTAAAAGTATACCAAACTGTAGCTGTGTCGTCTTATAGCATTGAGATACTACATAAAATAGTAAATATATATACAGCCACTTACGTTGAAAAGAATTCATTGTCCAGTGCACAGTGTACCAGAATCAGTGTGAGCTGAGGGAAATGTGGTTATGAAACAGTGTGGTTTTTGCATAGTAAAGTAGTAATGCACTAAAACATGAGGCCTGTGCATTTTAAATTAATAAAATTCAATTAAATAGAAAATATTTTTTTCTGTGTGCTGAATTCTTTTGATCTACTGATGTCTTCAGCTGATCTTTTATGTTGTTAGCATCATAAACTGGCCCATGCCAAATTCTGAATAGTCCTTGCTAAAGTCAGAATAAACGTAGCTTTTTACTGTCCAAACCGCTTTGTTTCTGCAAGGAGGAGTGACTGTTTTAAACAGTATTTGATATAATCAGCAGGCACGACACAGAGTATAAATTCTTGAAATAGAACCACTTTCAAATTATGTAACAGGTATTTTATCATTGTTGTAAAGTCTTCCTTCAAGTAGACACATACTTCAAGTCCAACTCAATTTATGAGCATCTGGTGAGTTGGTCACAATCCATTTCTGGTCTGTGTCTCTGTGTTTGCTTTAACATTGCATGATTACTTATTTGTTGCCTTGTTTTCTCTGTCTTTCGGAGTAAAAGCCTGACACCTCTCTATAGTACTTTGAGGTCTTTGTACACAAAGCAGTATGTAAAATTCTGAGCACTTTATTAATTTCTCCCGTTTTTCTTACCTCCCTTCTTGAAGCTCTTCTTCAGAGTAACTGATGACAGGGCAAAACACTCAGAGCTGTATTTGGTGGGAATGATCTGTTACTATGGAAAACACTATTCAACCTTCTTCTTCCAAACTAAAATCCGCAAGTGGATGTACTTCGATGATGCCCACGTCAAAGAGGTGAGAAGAAAATGTTTAGGAAAATAATCTGTTGGATATTTGTTAGCTGCTTGTGTATAAATCCATACTGTTTTCTAGAGGTTTTGAGAGGGTTTTTGCTGGTTTTCCAGTCAGGATCCACAAATCTTTTACTTTTTTTTCTCAGCAAAGTAAAGTATTTTCAATAAAAGCATACCAGAAATCTCAGAGCCCCTATTCTTAGTTCTGTTGGCTCCCAGTCTTGTTTTTATGCTGTTGTTTGAAAACCTACAGTTTGATTGTGCATACAGCTAGCACACATCTCTTTCCCTTGCTGTCAAGCAATATAGTTATTTAATGCCTGGTTTTGAACTCTGCTGAAGTGTCTACATGCCAGGCTTCCCTACTGCTTGCTGCCAACAAGAAATTTTCCGCTTCTTCTGTTAGTGCTTTTTTTTAACCTTTTCACCAAGCATGAGGTCCTTGACATTAAAGGCACCAGTGCTGGGATCTGGGCACGACATTATAACCTATTATTTCATGCCACTTCGCTTTTTTTTTCTACTAGTCATGGAATCACTAGGTGAGAGAAGAAAATTTTCTGTTGTAGTCAGGCCAAACAGAGTCTCAGTGGGAAAAAACTCATAATGCCTTTGTTCAGGCATACTTTTCAATAGAGAAATTTTGCCAATGACAGGTGCTGCAGTGCTTTAGTAGAATACTCACATATGGAGCAAATTTATTGGAGTAAATGTTCAGTGTTTCAGGTGAAACCTGTATTAGTACATGGGGAAGATTTGTGAGAGTAGTACTGCTATTTAAATTAATTGCCTGGCCTATCAGTGCTTGCAGGGGTACTGTCACAGCAGAAAGCTTCACACACCTGATGTATTTAGCTTTGACTTGAATTTAGAGTCCTTACGGAATGTCTTTTATTGTTCATTTTGTTCATTAGCAAATTCTTCTGCTTTTTGGTTGATGCAAAGTTACAACATCTCAGGGGATGAAAATATTTTTATGGAAAAAACATCTGAAAGGGAATGTTTATTTTTGTAGCTTTTTTTTAGCAGGAATTGTAGTTTATTTAGCCATCGGATGATGAATACCTGGGTTTTAGTTAGGTGGCTCAGGAACTTTCTTGTTAAATCCAGATCAATGCTGACTGTAGAAAGAGTTAAAGTATATCAGTGGAAAATCAAACTCTGAAGTAATTGGGGTGGGGAAAAAGAGAACGTATTATAAAGAAAATTATGACAGAAAACCTTACTTGTTTTTTTGTTTGTTTGTTTTTCTGTTTGTCAATTCAGATTGGTCCAAAATGGAAAGATGTTGTGACAAAGTGCATTAAGGGTCACTATCAGCCTTTGCTGCTGCTCTATGCAGATCCAAGAGGAACTCCAGTGTCAACACAAGACCTGCCCCCTCAGGTGGATTTACAGCAATATAGCAGGACTTGCTATGACAGTGAAGACTCAGGTAAGCAGTGTGGGCTCTGTGCCTTCTTGCTGAAATGTGACGTGTGAATGTTTTCCTTCTTTGGACTATATTATTGTCAGCAGAGGTCATTTTTGCTTGTTAAAGCTGATGAAGAATTCTGAAGAGGATTTCCAGTGTTTCAGCTGTGAAGCTCTCTCTTGGCCTAAGACTGTTGATTGTTTGGATAGCTGTCTTTTCCAAAACACTTTGGAGAGAGAAATTGTCGGGGTGGGGGAAATGGAGGACCTGGTTTGGATATAGAGAGGAACACTAACTGGTGCCTTCAAATACTGAAGTTTCTGACTTCAGAAACCATCCTTAAATAAGACATTTACTGCAGGACTTGTTCTCACCAAAAATATGAAGTGCCCTCAAGGTCAGCGTTAACAGTCAAAGAATGACTTCCTTCTTTAATATATTTTTTCTTCAATAATTTCTCCACTGTGAAATGAGTATGAAACTAATATCCTGTGTATTAAGGACTGTATACATCACATATGTAAAATAAGCAACAGTCTTCAGACTGTCCAGATTTTTTCCTTTTATTTACTAAAAGTGGAGGGAGGAGATTGCCCTTATCACCTCTTCGATGAGTTCAGGAATGACTGTACTGAAACTGAATCATGGTACTTCATACTTTTCAATAGGGGATCAATGCTGGCTTCTTGAGAAGGAGCAGGTTACTTTGCTTTAGATAAAAGTATTTCAGTACGAAGTTTATACCAGATAAGCTTTTGATTCATAATACATGAAATCTGTTAATTATTATAATGTGATGTTTTTGTTTTCCATATTAATATTTTGTAATTTCCCTGAAGTAGTTTGTTTCATATTTCACTCAACAGTGTTGAAAAGGAACAATAATTTCAGTATGGTACTAATGTGTACTTTCAGTCCAATGGATGTAGTTGAATTTTGCATATTAAATGATTGTTTAACTTTGACTCACCAAAGAGATAGAAAGAAACAGGTTTTCAGAAGAAATGTCACTGTCTCCCTTTCCAAAGGAGCAGACTTTTCCCATAACCTCTGGTGTTCTTGAATCCGAGTTGGTGTCTTTGGTATTCTGTTTTTCTGTTAACTTCTGTATAGTTGCCCCCTGTATAGACAACTCCTGTATAGTTGTCTTTTGTTAGCCTTTCTTGGCTTTTATGATAGCTGAAAAAGATGGAAATTTGACATTGCTTCCTGTTCCCTAGGGAGAGAACCTTCCATCTCGAGTGATACCCGGACAGATTCCTCTACAGACAGCTATCCTTACAAACAGGCACACCATGAGTCTGTGGTCAGTCACTTCTCCTCTGACTCCCAGGGGACAGTCATCTACAATGTGGAGAATGATGCAGCTTCACAGAGCAGCAGGGACACAGGTAGAAGATACCATTACACCTGCGTGTGATCATTGTCATCCGATAAAATGACTGCAGTGGATTCCAGAAAATATCTCTATATGTACACACAACCTTTAACAGAGTAGTGAACAGTGTTTAGTATCCTAAATTTTTGATTTGTATGAACTGTTGGCGTTCACCCAAAAAAAACCATGATTTAAAAGTCTTGTTGGCTTCTGTAGACCTGTGTCTAGCCAGACAAGCATTTACAGGTTTGTTTTTCTGTTATCCACAATACTGCCTGCTCTGTTCTGTACTTCTGTGAGTTGGAGTCTGCACAGCCCCATTGTAGGGTTTGGTAAGTGTCGCGTGCGCTGCTTTACTCATCTCCGGGCAGTTACTTCATTTCAGGAGTTGCAGCTGTGTGGGAAAGGTGCTTTCATCACCAGAATCACACTTGGGAGCTAAGGACTTTCTGTGGAAGTGGGTGTTGGTAGTATTTACTGCACCAGTGAGGAGCATATGATAATTTCCTGCCTGTGCCATGAAAGCAAGTTAAGCTGGAATCCAGTGAGAAGACAATCTGTATGTATGTTCCTTTGGGCGGCTGAACAGTCTGCCTGAACACTCTTTAGTTGAAAAGAGGTTAACTGGAAGTCAACAGACTTGATCTCCTCCATTATTCATGGCCAGTGTTCACAGACAGCCTGTTTCTTAATACAGTAACTTGTAACATCACTTCTAAAAAAGTAGTGCCTAAGTTAAGGTCAGACTTCTGTAGCATTAGAAATAGGATCTGCTATTTTTGTTTGAAAAGTTATTTTATTGTGCCGTAAATAGATTTTCTAAGAAGACCTAAGAGTAGAATCAGCAGCTGTTAGGTTGACCAGAGTGTCAAAGCTGTCAGACTGCTTGGTCTTTTTATTTGTAAAATTGTTCCTCTTTTGTATCATAATTGGTTCACTTGAAACAATCTATGGTACATCCAAATCTGAAAAAAATGTTTCAAGTTCATTTTATTTGGATTTCTTTCATTTTTCATCAGAGGTCCAAGTAACTGTAATACACAGGTTAAGGAAGCTCCACAGTCCTTCCAGTGTTATAGCAAGTACTTAATGCTGTAGGGACCAGTCATAGTCTTAGGTGGGGTATAAGAAAGAAAAGTAAGTTGGAGTACAAATGATTGAGGAGGAAACAAAATGTTTGTTTGTCTTGACAGTACAAGGGAGGCAAAATTGAAAGAGCTAGTGGTATACTATTTAAATAGTCTGCAAAAATGGCACAGGGTTTATTGGGTTAGGTTCCTGCCTGCTAAACTTGCTGTGCAGAAGGTGGCAGAAAAGGAGAGTAAGGGGGATGGTTGCAAACATATAAGCATGAAGTTCAGCATGTAACCTTTTGTTCTGTCATTTTTAGTGACTTTGTCCTTTTCTTTTTCTTTCTTCTCCTCTTGATTCTATCCTGTGTTATTCCCTTCAGCTTAGCCCATTTCTCCCCCTAAATTCAGTGGTCCTTATCTTCCCTGATTTAGCCTTAGCTATAGTCAGTCTGTCCCCTTAGCTAGCCACTTGTCTGACCATTTCCCCTCTTCTTTTACCTACCTGCTACCTTTCCAAAAAAAAGTGAGTCTGCCAACTAATACAACTGCTCTGTCATCAAATGGTGATCAGTGGGGCTATAAAGAAGCCATCCACATTGACCTCTCAACTGAATCGTTCTGGGCAAGAGCAGGATTCTTCATTTAATGGCCATTTACCCACTACTCCAGCCCAGAAAATTATGGATCCTATCCCACATCATCCTCCAGGGAAGGACCACCATTGGGTTGTATGACCTCGGGCTCCTGGGTACTTCAGAATGGGGGCAGAAGAGTGGCTGCATAAGCCCTCTCTTTGCTCCTCCCCACCTGTGCTGCTGAGAAAAATGTGCGTATTCTGGCTGCCCTGTTCATGCAACTGAGATTTCAGGGGGAGGGAGTAGAGGGTGTTCTGTCTTAACCCATTTGATTTCAATTTCTTCTCTAACGTGCTCTTAGACACACATACAATTCCTACAAAACCAAACTTTTCCTTTGAATATTGATGTTTGCTTGTGAAGCCATCCCAAATCTGGAGGATGAGGTATTAAATATACATTCATCAAGAGACACCTTGTAAGCATATTGTTAGGCACTCAGGAGTCCTGGCTTGTTCTTTTAGTGAATTTTAAGAAGTGAGTGTTAAGTGTTAGCTAATATTCTTGGGATTTTAATTCCTATATTTGTGCATTATGTTGGGTTTAGTCTTCAGAGTGTCCAAGTAAAGACAGCAAAGCCTGTGTCCTGCAGACTTCTGATTCTTGACATCTCCTCCATGGCTATTAAATATCTGATGACAATGGGACAATAATTGCAGTCTTTGAAAGGAGGAGAAAATATTAATGCAAGGCTAGCAGCCCTCGTTCTAAAAGACTAAGCTGGGCTTTATTCTATGTAAAACCTCAGCTAGTGCTAATAGCACTAAATAACTGTCAAATTGTTTCTCTTAGGGTAGGTAAGGATGCTAACCAAGCAATTTCTGTCAGGTTGGAATGTTTAAGTAGAGAAGTTGTGCATGCTGAAGTGAAACATAAATCTCTTCTGTCTTGAGAGGAGCCACTACAAGGATAATTCTGTTCTTGGAGTTCCTAAAAGATACGTGGCAGTCCATGCTGTGAAGGGGAAAAAAATCCTCCAAACCACAGACTTATGTTCAGTCACCAAAATGCTACACATCTTTTATCTTCATTGCCAACATTTCTCTTTTGCTTCCTTAATTTCTTTTCTTTTATGGAGTCTGCTGGTTTCTAAAAAATTTGGCCACAAAATCACTCTTTGCTTTGCAAATGAAATGGAAAGCAAGAATTGTGTAGCTTGCTTTTTGTTGTTTGGATTCCTTCCTACTCATTTATTGTAATACCTTTGTAGCAATTGTAACTGCAGTGAATGTTGAAGGTTCAATTTTTTATGTAAAATCTGCTTTTAATGTTGACTCTTATGCTAATCTCTAGAGCAGGGATAAGGCTCAGGAGGGCTAGTTGTGTAGTCTGGGGGCTGTTAGACCACTATTTGCTATTAGGGATTTTCTTTTCCTATCATTCTGCGTGAGGTAAAAGTTTGTGATGTAGCTTATCATAAATTCCCTTCTTATCCTGCATCTCTGCTTGGGACTACTCACGTGAGTAAAGCCATGCGTGTGTTTGTGCTTGCAGGTTTAGGACTGTGAATGTGTGAGAACCATAGAAATAAGCAAAGGCAATACAGAAAACTTGTGATGTCAAATAGTCTTAATTCCCATTTGATGTGAGAAAATGGGGAGTAAATTGTGTTCAAGAGAAAATACTGGCACTCAGACACGTAAGCTGTAGTAAGGGAATGTTGTGTGTCAGCTGATCCATGTTCATGGTTTGTGCTTGTGCTCTTAGCTTGTGGCAGATGTGAATTAGCTGGCTTGGCCCTTGAGAGCCAAGTGAAGCTTCTTCACTGTAGACTAGGCTAACTCAGATTACTTAGTGTTTGCTACAGGCAAAGAGAGAGTAGATGAATAGTTAGTACAGAGCAGCTGATGATGTACAGTAATTTATTATTAGATGGTAGCTCCTTCATGTGTTTGAGTCTTTATTCAACAGAATAATGTCTGACAAGCTGTCCTCAGGAGTTTCATGTTCACGGTCATTAAAACTGACAGCAAGAAAGTGGTGTCCTTAGACTATTAGAAGACAAAGCAGAGTCAACCTTTTCCTTGGCTCATGGATAAGCTGTCATTACCACAGTTGTTGGAGGGGCTGTATTGTCCTTTCATGACCTTAAAAACGGAACATCCTCTCCAAGACAAAACCAAAAACTGATGGATACAAAAACTTACCCAAAATTGCCAGCTAGCATTGGAGTGTCTGCAGTTCCTAAGGAGCGCAAGAGTCCTGCTGCTCTTAGCACAATGAACACTTGATCTGAAGGCTCTTGTCATCTCTACTGTGTTCTTGCTCCTTCCAGGCCACCTGACTGACAGTGAGTGCAATCAGAGGCATGTTTCAAAGAAGGGCTCGCTGGCAGACCGCAAGAGGAGTTCTAGCCGCTCTAGGCGGAAAGGAGATGAGGCTCAGTCATCAGGATACCATAGTGAAGGCAAGAGATGTTACTTTATTTTCAATATCAGTATCTTTCTGAATGTTTTTAATGTTCTCAGCATGTACATACATTTCCTTCATTGTTTCTTCCATCTTTGTATTTAGTCCTCTCTTTGCTTTTTCATTTTTAGTTCTGTTTTGGTTGGTTTGTTTGTTTGGGGAATGTTGGGGGTTTTTTATTACAATTTTGTTGTTTTGGATTTCACTTTTGAAAGTCTGCGTGAAGATGCTGCAAGTAGGGCCGCTAGTTTAACTGGTTATTTTTGTGGCTTTTGCTGTATTTGCAAACTGCAGGAGAAACCTTGAAGGAGAAACAAGCCCCGAGAACTGCCCCCAAACCATCCAGCAGCACCAGCAGGCTGAGGGAATTTAAAGAGACAGTGAGCAATATGATCCACAGCAGACCACAGCAGATTTCCCAGACTGTCCAGACCTCCCCTCGCGGAGGGAGTAGTGTGGATCAGGCAGAAACACGACCCTCAAAAAGCCTGTCTGCACACGCTCGAGACTGGGAAGTGGAGAGTACCAGCAGTGAGTCTAAATCCAGTTCATCCAGCAGGTACCGACCAACATGGAGACCCAAAAGAGAGTCTCTGAATATAGACAGCATCTTCAGTAAAGACAAGAGGAAACACTGTGGCTACACTCAGCTTAGCCCTTTCTCTGAAGAAGCAGGTAAGAGTTTGAGAAGATCTATTGCAGAATGTGTGGGAAGTGAAATTTTGAACGTGGAATTCAGGTCAGTGGTGAGTCATGTCTGTGAAGACTGATTCCTGTGTGGGTATTCATATTGCATGTATGGTAATTGTGTTTGATTTCTGTGTGCTGTGTTTCCTGTCTAAGGGACACAATACCATCTACCTTGCTTAAATGGACACAAGCTATACTACTGAGTTTGTCCTTTGAAGTGAGTTTTTGGGCTGCTCTGGTTTTTCCTCTGGCTCATCATGGTATTCTTACTTGATGGCTCAGAGTGTGGTACAGAAAGTACCTTGTGTATCAGTGCAGAATTCTTGTTATGAGGATAAGAGCCTGGAAGCCAGTGCTGATTTGTCTAGGAATATTTTACAACATAGAAGCTATGCAGCATGTATATGGAAATTTTGCTGGTTTTGACAGTTGAAAAGAATTGCGAAGCATAAAGGAGAATGTAAAGGGAAGGTGACAGGGAAGAGAACACACCTCCAGGGAAGGAAGGGAAGCAAATGAGAATTAAGTGGAAAGACCGTGAAATGTATAAGGAAGAATTGAAAAAAAACCAAGTTTCCTGTCCTCTATATAAGCCAGAACAAATCATAAATGACAAAATAAGCAATGTAAACAATGAGAGCATCTGCACAACAGAGTATTGGAAATGCAATTGGATATACTGTAAAATTACCTTGTACAAATAAAAATTATTATGGGAAAGAAAGGATTTTCATTCCAGGCTTAATTGTTACCCCAGGGGAAATGTGGTAAGTTACACCAAAGGGGAAAGATTTAATGATGTATTTTTAGAGTGAGTTATTGCTCAGAATCGCTAGGAAAGCTGTACAAGTGTTGCGTATTCTATTTTCTTGCTTAATATTGCAAGTTTTACACAAAATTAAGGATGGTGCTTCTGATTTAAACATGGCTGAGAAGCTAACATCTATGGCTGTATTGCCGCTGTTGAAGCTTAGGTCTTCTACTAAGCTATATTTTTTATCTTGACAGGTAAAGAACTTCCTGAGAGTGAGGTGAAGGAGCACACTGCTCATGAAACAAGGTCCAGCCAATCAAATGTCAGATACAAGCGTGGTGTGCTGGGCAGGGGCACCCAGCACCATGTGATGGATCAACATCCTCATCTGATACAGAGGATGGAGTCTGGCTATGAAAGCAGCGAGCGCAACAGCAGCAGCCCAGTTAGCCTGGACATGCCCTTGTCTGAAAGCTCAAGCACTCACAGGTAGGTTTCAAAAAAAACATGTTTTAAATTATTTGAAGTCTTTATTTCTTTGTTGTGTTACATAATGGCGTAGAACGTTTTGCAAAACAGTGGTTCTAGTTTTAAATGCACCTTTATTGAAATAGGGGAGAAATAGTAGGGTAATGGGAGCCTATTCATATTAGTATATTGATAACTTACTGGTAGTGAAAGAGAAAAAACAGTGGCTTGATTGAGTGAGATATTGTCTAAAGTGACACATCTGAAATAGCTGTACCCTTAGTGTGTGGTTTAAAAGCTTGTACTTTGAGTAGTTCATAGTCCTTTTGTTTCAATGAAACCATTGATTCATAGACACCTTGTGCAAAATGAGAAATCAACAGCCTTGTATAAAAATCATTATTTTCAGATGTACTTGCAGTATTTATATGTAAAAGTAAAGAAGCAGCACAATGTGTTTCTTTCCTTGACTTAGGAAGCTTCAGATAACCATAAACTGGCACTGGTTATGGCCAGAATAGTAGATTTTCAGCTGTAAAAATCTGTTCTGAACAATTCTTGGACCACAGTTTTTATATGAATTGCATAATCTTACAGAGGAGAACAGAATCACTGTCCTCCTTGTGAACTTCCTGTTTCTCCCAAGATTTTCTTATGGTAGACTTCTTTTAAAACTAAATTAAAATGCAAGTGTATGTTTGTGTGCATACAAAAATGGTAGATACAATTTCCCCTGGAGAGATTAGTCAGATGGTGAACTATAATTACTCTCTTCTTGGAGGGATGTTCATATGAAGCGAGCAAGTGCATTTGTTCCTGCCTGGCGTCACATCCCAAAGTCTCATAGCAGCAGCATCTTGGAAGTGGAGTCGGCTTCATCAATTGGGAGCTGGACAAACAGCTCACACACCATGGGAAATGGTAAGGTGCACTTTGTAGAGGTGGTTATGCAAGGTAAATTGTATTGGAGTTGTTCTTTACTTTCTGGATGTTTATGTTCAGGGGGAAATGATAAGGAAATGGAAAAGAAACTTTGAGGAACGTAACAGTTTTACAGGAAATAATTATGATGTTTGCCAAAGGAGGTTGCAAAAACTTTGTTAGAATATTCCTTTGATCGTGTTGCTCTGGCATCTCTTTTGTGTATTGACTTAATTGATAAAATAAAGCTATTTTTCCTATTCTTTCTTATACCTCAGTATTCTACTATCAGTCAGAAATACCCTGCCAAGCATAACTCATAAATTAGTAGAGTCTTGAAAACAAACTTGTAATTCTATACAAAATTCAAAAGTGTCAGAACTGTGAATGTTTTTTACAAGCTGTTTGAGCTGAGACTAAACTTTTCTGCTTAAATATCATTCTAAACTAATACTGTATTCCAGAGAGGGAAGGAAAAGACAAGAGAAGAGACATTTTCTGAATACCAGTAATAGTTGAACTGAGAATGACAACCGATGTATTTCTATTGTATAGGATATTGATGTGCTTTATTTTCCTCCCATTTTCATCTACTTTATGAAGTTAGATGAAAAACACCTCACTTGGAATCCATTTAACTTCCACAAGCTAGTGATCTGGCTAATTTGACATGGCATTATTTACAAATTATAAACACAGTAAGAAGCCTCAAGTTTTCATCATCAGCTTAGGGTTATTTCTTCCAGTGATTCTTTCTGTTCCAATCTGCTCTTTTTGTGAGTCAGTGAATCCATGGGCTGTGCTGCAGGGGAGCTTGAAGCTGTTTCGGATGGGGTTTTATAAGTAAAATTTAGCAAAACAAAATGTATTATTCTACAATTCTGTGGCCTCAGACTGTTATTACCTAATGTTAATTTTATTCCCCATTAATACTTCTTTGTATTTTAAGGGATACTTTAAGAGATGTAGCTATCAAAACCGTTTGGTTGGTTTGTTTGTTTTGAAGGTGGAGACATCTTTGTTCCTTTGAAGAGTGAGCTGGATGAATTGCAGGAAGAGGTGGCAAGGAGAGCACATGAGCAAGAACTACGCAGAAAAAGAGAAAAGGAAATGGAGGTGGCAATGGGCTTTAATCCCCGTCCCAGCAGGTTCATGGATCTAGATGAACTGCAGAATCAGGGTAACCTTTGAATGCAGTATATTTTGCAAGATGGTAGTGCTGAAGTTTTTTTGACTTTTAAATGTAATTTTCCGTTTCAATTGTGTGTGCGTGTGTCTCGCCACATCCACCCTCCCCATTACAATTTTGTAATTTCAGGTAGTGAAGTACTGTCCATTTCAAACGTGTAGAAAGTTAAAAAACTGTTTGGTATTTTGACCAAATTTCTTCTTTAATGAGAAAACTAAGTAACGTAGAGGTATTCTTAATATATCTGCATTTTTCCGTTTTTTCAGTGATATACACTGTTGGTGATATTGATACCTAGATTTAACTGTAAGTCTTTAACCAGCATCTTGGAATGAGCAGGGCTGTTTGCACCTTTCAGATACCTCAGCTCCACCCACAGCAGAGGTGGCTCCCATAAACTATTGTTCTGTTTCTGCTTGATTTCAGTACCTTTGCAGCCCTAAGCAAGTCTGCTAGTTCCTGCCCTGGTGCTTTCCAGTCTTTCACCCATAGCACGGTACTGTGGCTGGATCTAATTGAAAATCTCAGCTGGGTTTAGGTTCTCTATCTTTTCTAGGGAAAAAGAACTTTTTAAAAAAAGTAAAAGCCAAATATTGAGTTTGATTGTCTTTTCCATGACTCCTCACCTTTCTGGCAGGAGATGGCAGCAAAACAGGTTTAATTGGAAGGATGCAGCTGGAGCAGAGGGAACAGGGCAGAATTCACATGTAGTACTTCTGTTTTAGCCCTAAATCTCCATCAGCCAGTAAGAGGAATCAGGAGCAAGGTGGGATAAAGTGCACTGACCCAGACAAGAGTGAACCTTGAAACCTGTTGGAGCACTTAACTGGGGATTGTTAGAGGGTAAGCAGAGCCAAGAAGGGTGAACACCTGGGCTCTGGTCCAGCAAATGTATGTATGATCAGGGCAGTCCTACTGTGGTATCCTGTGCTGCCATTGTGTCCTGGCATCCCATGCTGCATCCTCCAACCTGTTGTAGAAAAGAGTTGAGGTTACTGGTTTGCTGCTCAAGGAGAGGGACAGCCCAGACACAATCCCAAGTGTGCTCTGCAGCTTACAGCCATGCCAACTGCTCAGCAGGCAGAGTGACACTGTGCCAGTGGCAGCTGAGCAATATGATCTCCATGAGAATGTCTGACTGGGACTGTTTGTATAATTTTTGCTGACCATCAGTTATCATTTACAGTCCTACTGTGGCCTGCTGATAACCAGGTGAAAAATTCTGGATGTATTTTTCTATTAGTGTAGTGTTTGCTTTTATAACATAAATGCCAGTGACGTAAAAATTGGAAAGTAAACCTCCATTGCTGAGCATGTTTTGTCTGCTTCTCCTGCATGAAAGAAAATAGCATATTCTCCAATACATTAGCATTTTTTGATCTATTCTATTAGTTGAGAGAGGCCAAGATTGCTTAGCTTTTCTTTGTTAAAAAGAAAGTAAACTAGACTAATGCTTAATCAAAAAAGAATTCAATAGAATGTTTGAGGAGTTCAAATGCATTGACTTGAGATCTAGGAAAATCTTGGCTCTTTTTAAGTCTTTCCCCACTTGAGTCAGAGATATAATAGCTTAACAGACTTCTGGACTGCCTGGAAGGCTTGCTTGTGTGCAGAACTCCAGAACACTTGTGACTCATTTTCCCCTCAAGTAAACTGCTAAATTCATGCAGAGAAAGCTAACTTTAGTATTCTGCCCTTGATTACAAACCTCATTTGCCTTGGTTTTGAAACTGAAAGTACTGCTTGATTAACTTACTGCTCTAACAACTCTCACTTCTCTCTCCAGTACTAGCTTTTAATGCAGGTTTTTTGGGGTTTATGGTTGGGGAGCAGGTTAGGCCACAACAAGCAGACTGAGAGAATATAATTTATTGTTGACTGATAAAGATACTCATGTCTCTACCACAATGACAAGAGACATTCCATTAAAAAGATCCACCTCTAGACAGAGTAAAAATCAGGTTTTGTTTTCTTTTTTGCCTCATTTGAATGTTTACATTTTAGTGCATAATTTACATAATGCCTAATAGGTGACACAAAATAGTTTGGGATATCTTCCTCTCAGAAATGGACATTATGATGCCAGGACAGAGTTTCTTTTTAGTGTCCAAAATGATTTAACCTCTTCTCTGACACTGTGTTCTAAATTGCTGCAAAAAGAATTCTTGATAGTTGTTCCTTTCTTCTCAGCTTCCACCACCTGTTTTTCAAGTTGCAAGACTGTTGGGTTTTCATATTCTATATGTTACTTAGAGCAGTTAAGTGTATGCACTAAACTCATTTTTAGAAGTAGTTCATGCATTTATGCTTACTTAAGTCCGAGTTTTCTTCCCCAGACATATCAGTTGTTTCAGTTTGTTTCCATTTTGATGTAGAAGAGATAGATGGATTTTATCGGGAAACTTAACGTACATTGAAAAAACCCTGATCTGCTGTATTTCCTTCACTGACACGTTTTCGTTTAGATTTGATTCTAAATTTAGTTGAATTCTTTCTTGACAGAAGTCATTTGAACTGACTCTGTTATATGTCTGTACCATCTTTCGTACTGATTTAATGTGTTGAAAATAGTAGAATAAGCCAGTACAACTCTCTCAACTAAAGAAAATTTGAGGGAAAAAATCCATTTCACGTTGTTTTATGCTGTGGATGTCAAGCATATCAGGGTGCTCAAGATGTACTTCTGCTTAGAGAAGGTTAGGTGGTGCAGTCTGGGGTATGCACAGCCTCTGCAAGAATCCGTGTGTGGAAGGATTTGGCGATCACGAATGGAATGAGGGTAAGTGAGGGTTCTGCAATGAATAAAACCAAAATGAAGGGTGCTGCCCATTTGCAGGGAGGAGTGATGGCTTTGAGAAGTCGATGCAGGAGGCAGACTCAATCTTTGAAGAGTCGCTGAATCAGGAGCAGAAGGGGGATTGTGCTGCAGCTTTGGCTCTCTGTAACGAAGCTATATGTAAGTAACCTTAACCGCCTGAGCTACTGCGCTTTGACTGTGTACTAATACAAAAGAGAGTTTGAAATGCTACATCACATTAAGTGCTCAGGTAGTAATGTGGGGTCCAGCTGCTCTTTAGAACATGCAGGGAGACAGAATTTTTCATTTTTATAAGCATTCCCATTTGGGGGGGTTTTAGTCCTATTCCTCTTCATCTCTGTTTTCATGTTTGCGTTCATTTTGTTGTTCTCTCCAGTGCTGAGGTAGTAACAGCACTGGGGTGCTGACGTGCCCTTTTTGGTGCTAACTGGTGTGTTTCAGCAAGCACCTGGTAGGTGGTTCCCTTTGTCACTCAGTCCTCACAGTGTTTCCCCATTGTCAGGCCAAATTGCAAAGGCCGTTGAGCTCCTCTGTTTTTCATGGAGGGTGTAGCATAGGAAGAAAATGGTAGCCCACTCTTGAGTCTTCTGGATTAGCAGAAGTGAACTATGCTGTACTTTAACTTTCATGAAGAAAAAGCATTAGGACATTGAAGAGCTTAAATGCATTGTGACATTTGAGAATGTGTGCTATGTGATTTCATTTTATTTTTGGTGTTTTTCCATTATGACTGGCTGGCTGTCTCACCCCATGCTCCCCTCTGTCTGTGTAGAATGGCTGCAGACAGGGTGAGTAGCTCCTGTGCTGTTTGCATTTAGCAATTGGCTTTTATGGACTGCAGAATAAAGGGTGCAGCATACAGCTGTGGTGACAGCTCTATTAGCTTTTGTTCCAGCAAGGAAATCTCAAATCCCATCTGTGTATTCCTGCACATAAAGGGAGTCCCAGGTACAGAGGATGCAGGAGAAAAGTAGATGACAGAATGAAGCATCATTGTAGTAGGGCTGGAAAGAGCCTGTGTGAAGGGATGAGAAATTGGGCTAAAACAAGGATATTGTTTTTATTTTATTTTGGTTTAGTTTCAATTAATGTGTTCGTACACCTGGCTAAGCTGAATGTGCATTAATGGAAACAGTAGCATCCTTGTGAATTCTTTTGTGGCAGTATTTGCATGGTCCATGTTTTTTGTTCCTGCTGCATCTTTTTTCTTTTTTTTTTTTCTTTTTCAATTTTATTCCTTTTTTCTGTTTGTTTTCTGCTATGTTTTCTTTTGCATTTTAGCTAAACTAAGACTTGCCATGCATGATGCCAGCGCTAGCACTCACAGCAGAGCCCTAGTCGATAAGAAGCTGCAAATCAGTATCCGAAAAGCCCGGAGCCTCCAGGATCGCATGCAGCACCAGCAGCCACCGCAGCCGCTGCCTCCGCCCGCCTGCCACCCACCCCAGGGCGGCCCCATGGCCCAGTCTACAAGGTAGTGCGAGTCCCTCACCTGGGCACACACCTGGGCTGCAGCTGGGAGCAGTGCAGCCTGGGAAGAAATAGCCAACTTTGTATATTCTCCAGATAGTCCGAGTCCTACTGTGTTACACGTGTTCTTTTCTCCTCTAGGTTAAATCCTATTATAAAACGGTCAACTACCCTGTTCTCCCCCTCCCCACCCCCCTTTCTCTCAGTCTCCATAGAATAGTCCGATGTGCATGTGTTCAAAATGTGATCTGTGACAGAGAATTGTAGCAGTCAGTGCCTGGCAGAATTGATGTCTCATGCACCAAGGGAAAAACACAATAGACAATAATCTGGCTAAAAAAGGGGGCATACGTTAGGATGAAATGTGACTCTTTATAATCGGGAGCAGTTTCAGAACTCAGTCAGTAAAAGACTGTACTAGAGTCAAAATCTTGCTGTAGTTGCTTTTATATTGGGAACATCAGCCAGTGTATTTACTGCCCTGTAGTTTGAAAACTGTCAAGTACACGGATCTTTTCTTTCTAGTCCACTTCTCTAGTGGTACACTGGTACAACTCTTGAATTCAGATCCTGATCCTGTCACCTTGACTACTCCATCATTCTTCATTTTCTTTCTGTGCTTCCCAACATCCTGCAGCCTGGCTTACCAGCCCTCCTAAGTGTCTCTTCATGGTTCTTTCTTCCATACTGACTTTAACTACAGCATAATTAACTCTGCTATAACTGATCCTTTCTTCCCACCCTCTTTAGCATGCAGCTTGATCCTTCTTTCTTCCCATGCCATTCCCTCCTAGCACTAGACCATCCCTATGCAATTTCTAGGTTATTTCTTGAACTGTTACTTTTTTCCCTCTCCCCTTTCTTACGTGTTATATTACCAGATGTTTAGATAAAATCTCAGATGAGAATCCTTTTTCTGTTCCTTTCTGTAAATGCCAGGTATAGCTACATACAAACCCAGCTAATTTGCACACCTGCCAGGCTATAGTTCATAATGTTCTTTTCTTTTCCTGCAGTACCTGAATTACGTGTAATGAAAGCTGATCTTGTTGTCAATCAGGGGTCCATTATATCCTCTCTTACAGGAGAAATGCAGAGCTCAAATTAGGCTTTTTGGCAGATTGTAAGAAAATGAAAGGCACTTTCTTAACTAGTTTTGCTAATGCTAAACTAGCTCACTGCTGCTCTGTGAAAAGAGTGTTACTTTTGTAAAAAGTTGTATCCAACCAAATGTTAATATTTCAATCAAAGAAACCCTATTCATAGCCAGAGTTCTGTACTCCAGCTTTGGTGTAAATAACATTGTACACAGTCCAAAGTTTGCAGTTCCTCAAAATAATATTCTGTTACCACACACATCAACTAGGTCTTCATGGTAATTTTCATTCCATGCATCTCAAGGAGGAAACAAAGCAGTGATCTTAGAGTTGCCTTAAGTTTTCTGCTGGAGCTGATGTAGCCTCTCATTTTCTCATAAGCGATGGACTTATTGTTTGTTCTGTCTGTATATTAAAATGCTAACTCAATGCAGAAAAATGCCAGGGCCATATATGACCCAAGAGTATAACTGTCTTGCATTGGTGCTTAAAAGAATGAACATTATTTTCTAGAAGTTGCTTAGGATACAAATTATTGCAGAATAATATTTATGTTTATATATTTAGCTTGAACTTTATTTAATGTTTTGGATAATTATCTCTAAAAATGAGAATATAAAGATGATATGAGAAAAATTTCAACCTATTTTTCCATTTGTCAAGTCATTCTTAGTGAAGTTACCTGGAGAGAGGGGACCTTACAGAAATCCTTTCCGTTCACAAACATTTCCAGAGTATTTTAAAAGATATCTAAGACTTTACTGTTGGCAACAGTTATTTTATTTTATATAAATGTTATTTTTACTCTTCTAATAGTTATCCATACTCACATACTCAGTGTACTGGTTGAAATGCCACTGGTGCTGTACAGGAATACTTCATATAGAGCCTAATTGTAGCAAAATACTCTTAAAATATGAAATTGATTCAGTTAGATTGTTAGAGTAGCAAAACAAAGTTAGAAGCAAAGGACTAACATGTATGTCTTGAGAATTAATGCAAAGTCTTCATCAGAATACAATGAGCCAGGTGTATTGAGCTGTATGTCATCTAGTGCAAGGTCTGTACCCTAGGAATGAACATAAGCAATGACTACTGCTAATCATTTACTCTTCTGTGTGTTTTAGTGAACAGACTGGCCCGCTCCAAGTACTGCTGAGCCAGGAGGTACCACTGGAACCCAACAAAGAAGTGGAATTTGGGTCCAGTTCTTTCTTCCACCCACCTGCTTCCTGCCATGAATTGCACTCATCATTATATCCAGAGTCTTCCTCCTTGCCCCCTTCTGAAAGCAATCCATCCAACAGGATCTCTCCAAACTTCCAGTCTGCTTCTGCTGATTTTCATGAGCAAGTTCCCTCTTTTCCCTATAGGCAAGGGTTGGCAGAGAGGTCTGCAAGAACTGAGAATGATGCCCACAATAGTGGGGAATTTGCTGACACGACAGCCACTGGGCTAAAAGACTATAGGGATTGCTGCAGCAGCAGCAAGTTAGAAGAGGTTCATAACATAATGCCTGTTCTCACACCTCAGTCCAAATCCAAGGCTAACACAGTAAACTCTGGGTCTTTGCCTACACTGATTCCCTATCCACATCCACCACAAGCAGCATCTCCTGATAAGGACAGCCAGCACAGTCCTTGTTCCAAACTTGCAAGCTCTCCAGTGCGGCCCAGCATTGATCATTTAGGGGCCTATCATGCAATGACCCCTGCAACTCCATCCCCTACACAGCAGTGCTCCTCGGATCCTTTGCAGAAAAATAAGTACTACAGAGCAAACAGCCAGGAGATTTTATTAGCCTCACAGAGTGAATATGGCACAGCAGACGGTTGTAAATCTGAGGCTTTTAGTACAAAGGGACATGTTCGCTCCTTGGCAGAGCAGTTTCAGAAAATGCATGCAGTCTCCCAGAGGAAAGGTACTCATGAAAAAGACTGGATTACTGCAGTGTGTCAGGACGAGAAGTCTCCAAAGTTAACACAAAAATCTTTCATCAACCATTCATCTTCTGGTTACAGACAGCTAATCCATCAAAACCACGAAAACAAAAACCAGTCTTCTGAAAAATTACACTCAACTGTGGATATTAGGGATGGGGTAGTTTCTTTGAAGGGTTTTAGTGCCCAACATGTTGCTTCTATGAGTTTTTGTTCTCACAGTGAAGAACTGTGTAGAAGAGGTGGACAGAATATAGCAGACCCTGCACCCTACGTGGAAAGGCACTGTCATGATGGAGGAATGAAAGAGGTGGATGATGGAGCTGCTAGTAGCATGGTTGCTTCTATGCCTGTGGACCGTTGGGTGAATAATGTTACTAGGTATTACAGTTCTCAGAAGGCTAATAAGAATTCTGAATGGCTTCCTGTTCCTGGGAGGAGTCCAGTCCTTTCTGATCAGAGAGCAGTTGGAGATGACTTGAGCAGGATCCCAGTACACCTGCATCCACAGTGGAATCAAGACACAGAACAGGAGCTCTCAGAACTGGAATCCCTCTATCAGACTAGTCTGCAGGCATCTCAGGCCACTAGGCCTTTCTTGGGAAGACAGGACAGTGCTAGGTATCCATTTGACCAATCAGGTAAGAATGATGCAGTTGTTTTTCTTGGTTGACCTGCCTATGTGCTCCAGTATAGGTGAAGATGCATTTTCCGGTTGATTTAGTTAAATGGGCATTAATTTGTGCACAGATGCAGAAAAATGCAGGTTGTAGACCCTGAAAATATTCCATCCAACTAGAGAAAGCAGTGTGGTAGCACTGCCTGGGGTGGCTACAGAGGAGCTGTTGATCGTGGCAAATGGAGAGCAACATCTGTTAAGAGTAACATACAAATATTTGTTCCTGTGTTCGAGTAGGGAGCTAGCTGCTTATGTCAGGCTAATGAATTTTGCTCTTTGACAGTCCTGCATCCCCTCTGGAATTTATTAAACTGTTTCTATGCCTGATGTTAATGCTTTCCACATTGGTGAATTTTAACTGATTGTGTTGTTGAGAATTTAGTCTGTATCTGATTGAGGGAAATAACTTTTAAAAGTTTATCAAGATCTGAGAGTTGGACCTGTGTCTTGCTAAGGACTGCGTGCTTTAAGTTCTGGAAAATTACTTGTGAAAGCAGCACTGAGGGTACATGACCTGCACTAAGATCCATGAGACCTCATGGATTACTTGGTGCCAAAAGAAAATGAACAGATTCTGTTTGTGAGGACATCCAGCTGTTGCTGGAGACATTCAATGAGGGTCCTGATGACAGGAGTCTGGTTCCACTTAAACTGATCTAATCTCCTGCCTGAGATAGGGCAACCTTGTTTCTCTACTTCACAAGTAAAGCATATTTCTTTATAGTCTGTGTCATAGCATTAAAGCTATGAATTTTCTGGTTAAGTACAAGGCAGCCTGGAATTGGATGGATACCAAAGTGACAGATACAGCCGTACACATATGATATATATTGTAGTGCATGCAGTGCATACAAGACAGGTTTTCCCCTGCCCTGCACCCATGGAGGTGGAGCTTCCATCATTCCTGACAGTGTCAGACCTGACTGTGACCAGAGTGAGTACTGCAGTGAAATCTTGAACAGGTTTTTGTTCAGCAGCTTGAGTTTTCTCTGGAACTCTCATGTCTTGCAGTCCACTCGCAGACCAGTTAAGATATCAAAATGTGGCCATTTACCTTTTGTTGTCTTTTTGGTTTACTTTCAGAGTTAGGCAGGATCTGACTTCACAGCTTTGCAGATACTCTCTTGCATGGGCTTGAATCAGAAGGTCTTATATATTCCTGCTTAGCTGACGGATTTTTAAAGTTCTTTCTGGAAATCTACCAGCATAAAGCCCAGTTTCTTTAGTGGTAGCTGGAGTTTCAGAGCTCTGTCATCAAATGACCCATTTCCTATGCTGACTTTTCTTGCCTTTTTTCCCACCACATATATGATATGAGATATGGGTATTCTTCTAAAGTGAGGTTTGTATTTGAGATATTCTGGTTTGCTGTAACTTTCAGTTATTTCTTCCTAAGTTATGCAAATTCTGTATAAAACTGAAAGGTTTGAACCCCAGTGCATCTGCTGTGATGAACTGGATGAAAATCACCTGAGTTAAGTCTAGGACTGTTCTTTCTTTCTTTTAACTTGGATTACTTTTTAATTTTCAAATGCTGTTGCAACTTTGACCCTTTTCAACTGGTTTTGTCAGACCTTTACATTCAGAATCATGGTAAAAATGCCACTGTTTCATTAGAGGGGCTCTACAGCAGAGTTAAAGCCAAGACTTGCTTCTCCAAATGCAACCATCTCAGTGCAGAAAAGGGGGCATTATCGGCATATCACCTTTCTTCCTTTATAGAGGAACTCCCTATGACCTGTTTAATTAGGCCATCCATCTGTCTATTCCATGAGAAGTTTTAGGATTGTAACTGATTGATGGGGATTGCACTGAAATGAAGTAATTGTAGCAATCCTAGTTAAAAATAACACCTTTAACTATTTAACCAGCACAACAAATGGCTGAGAAACTGCAGCATTGAATGGGAAGGAGCAGGCGAATGTGTGGGGAGCCTGAGGCTGACTTGTTCATCCCAAGTAACTTCCTTCTGGTTGCTGATTTTTTTGTCTTTTTGGGCCCTCTAAACAATCTCACCTCTGTATCAGGCAAGTGTTGGTGTGCAGTTAAATCATTTAAATCTTAAATAGTTCAATAACTGCTCCCGTGAAGCCTGCAGGAGGGCCAGGGAAGTTGGCATAGTATCCTGATAATTGTCTCCCCTTGAAATGTTGGGTGTTAGCTGATGTATTCGTGTTCCAAGGATCTGTGACTTCTTGTCCTGTGTTATAGTCCCTCTGTCTTTGCTGGAGTCAGACCAAAGGTAGACAGAAATGTCATAACATGCAATCAGGTGTTGAATTTAATCAGTGTTTTCTTTCCCAGTCTCTGTGAACCTGAATGTGAGGAAGCTGCCTGCTACAGCTGGCATGGGCCTGTCGAAAACCCCAACAGCGGAGATCGAGCGCAGTCTGTGTGGATCCACTGTCTCTTCTGTCTCCAAGGTGACATTTTGTTATTTAAGATGTACTGGTGGGGGAAGGGCTTGCCCTGTGAAACAAAGAATTTACAGTGGGATAAGGGAAGTACATTATGAAAAACATACTGGGTTGTTGATATTAATGCTAGAAAGAATTCTAAGTGCAGTCTAGCCCAGGATTAACAAGCAAAAATATGAATGGTACACGGACTGCAGCTTGTATGCAGTCAAATGATATAAATCCTGGCTTGGAGGAACACACTCCTGAAAACATTAAGATCTAGTCTCTTTGAACTTAGTGACATGAATTCCATTGCATCACAACTGATAATAACTGCTTCTTAATTTTACCACTTGCAGGGGCACAGGCCTTTTTTCTTTTTTTTCACTGTGTCGCTGCATATTTTTGAAGTGGGTGATAATTTGGTATTTGCTGCAGTTGGTAGTTAGTCACCTCAGAGTGGGAGAAGATTCTTTCCCTTTTTTTCCTGGGAAGGAACTGTTTAAATAACTGGCAGTTACATATCACTGCCTATATATGAAGACATGCAAGTATTTTCAAGGGGAAATGACATTTCCTATAATATCCCTCTACTTGTTAAAGGGAGCCCAAAGTCTGTTCCTTTATAGAACAAAAGAAAGGAAAGATAGAATAAATATTTCCCTTGCTGGCATAAGATTTACAAGCTTCCAGCATTCATCAAATAATCCTAGATTTTTTTTTTTGTTATGAGAAGATTGTAGTATTTTATCGTAAGATGACTGCCAGCTGCAGCTGTGATTATCTCACCAGGGGCAGTGGTGTCTGCAGCAGCAGTCAGTCCTTTGGGTAGATTCATCCCACTAGAGATACTTTGTCCTGGCTTTAGATACTTTTAAAAAAACGAATCTCATTTAGACAAATCCATCTGTGTGTATTGACTAATGGAAGAAAGACTGTAAGGAATAATATTTTTAATCAGCAGATCCAAATAGACCCATTTATCTTAAGTTTTCAAATACCTGAATTTCAGGAAATAAAAGGTATTTAATATCATTGGAGTATGCTAAATTGCATTTCTATTCATCTGTTGCCTATAATTATTGTGCAAAATTGATACTATGAAAAACCTCATCTGAAATGTGTGATATTGTCTGCAGGTCACATATACAAGAGAACATAGCAGGGAACCAGAAGAGGAGGAAATATACAGTGCAGAGAATTTCCGTCGCATTGCTCGCAGTCTCAGTGGGACAGTTATCTCAAACAGAGAAGAGACCTTGGTCTCTTCTCACAGTTTTGTAAGTAGAATGATGTGCAGCTTTCCAAAGAGCTATCATCTGTGTGTAGGGTTGCTGTTCTTTCTGTCTGTATTTAGTAGTTAACAAACAAAACAGAATGCAACTCAGTAATAAGCCATGATAAAAACCTGTCTGTTTTGTTCTGTCTTTGGAAGAAGGATGAACTTTATATAAGTAGCAAAGCCATCTTCTTCAGGTATCATTGCACAGTAGTGGCTGCTGCAGGTGGTAGGCATGTCAGCTAACATCACTTCCCAGTATGCAGAAATAACCAGTATAAATATTTTTTCAGTTGACTTAAAGTATTTTCAAGAAAGCTTCTCATACACCTGTAATTTCAAAAGAACCCACCAATACCAATATGAAAGTTTCTGCTCTCTTGTGAGTTTATTAAATGAGCAGCATTTTTAGAGAGTAAAAGTAAACATTAAAGGGGAGGCAATTCAAGACTTGGTGCAGACAGTTACAGAAAGAAAATAACTAAAAGTAAGGAGATTGGTCTTTCCTTTGTCCTCTCTGTTAAGTAGTCTTAAATGCAATTTAAAACTGTCAGGAAACAGTAGCAGCGTGTTTAGCAACATAGCTAGCTATACTGTCAAGTTTTGGCTTGGACTGGATTTTTTGAAAACTCTACTAAAGGTTTTATTTGAAACCAACTGTGTAATATGTGTAGAAGAGTCTCAGTTGCAAAATCCATTATTTAGGCAGTTTGGTCCATTTGCACCCCTCTGCTGTATACCAGAACCAAGTATATGTGAACTCTGAAGAGTTTGCCCCTTAGTTAAAAGGGCTCTGAGATACCTGGAAGTGCTGGCAGAAGCAGTTAAAAACCTCTAGCTGTCCAAGACCTGCTCTCTCTGCTAAGGTTTTTATCCCCACAACACAAGCAGCAAATAGGATGGTTGTCTGTTACTATTCTTCAAATAAGACACTTCACTCAAGTCTGTGATGGCTTGTTTTTGTGCCATTCAGCCATCCCTACTTTTTGGGGTAGGTATCTTCTAATGGAGGGAAATGGTACAGCACAAGAAAATACTTCAGCTGTGACAGGTAAATCTGTTACGTCTGGAATCAGAGCTTTTCAATAAAGCCTGATAGAAAATAGAAAGGAAGAATAAGCAATATTCAATTTGTGGTTTGTCTAGCATACCATTTCCAATGCTGACTTGCCTGACATTGTTTTGTGTATTCAGTTTGTCAGCCAAACCTCCAGGAGTGGTTTGTGTTTGTTTTGGCTTTTTCTTTTTGATACAATTCCAGTCTAATGATCCTAAGTAGCCCACCACTTCAGTAAGAGCCTTACTGGATTGATGCAGTTTTTGTCTGTCTTTTTCACATACAGATGCATGTTTTTGTTCCAGTTACTCATCCCTTTCTTCCTTGGATCAACACCACCTTTGCTTGTTTCAACCCAACTCTGTGTTTACTCATCATTTTATGTTCTGTTCTTCTCCTTTCTCATTTTATAAAAGGAAGCACCAAATACGAGGAAAATGCCAGTGGACACCAGCCACCGTTCTTCCAGCTCCACTTCCCTTCCTTTCCCCCATGATCCTCCTGTGTTTCCCTTTGATCCCCAGCACAACCCAAACCAGGTGCAGCACCCACCCCATGATGTACTGATGCCCAGCATGGTGGGCAAGGCACGTAAACTGTCAGGTAATAATCACAGGACTTTTCATCCTTCTTCATGATCAGAAATATTGCTGAAGTACAGCTCCGCAGTTCTTGCCTTTCATAATGGAGTTTCACCATCTCCCTGAATTCCTCCAGAAATCTGGAAGGACAATTCATGTTTCTTCTTTTCTGCCCTTCAGAATTTTTCTGTGGTTCTGTGCTAAATGTGCATAACCATAGCAAATAACCTTTATGGAAACTTTATGATGGCTTTATATAAAATCATATCAATATTTTTATGAGTTATTTTCTTTAAAAGTAGCAGTAAGACCCACCACCTTGTTGCCATGTATGAGAGTATTTCCACAAGTTACTCATTCCCACAAATCTCACGTGCCAGTAGAAATAACTACTTCCTGCATGAGAATGATTTTCCCTGTGACAGCATCAAAACCAGTTTGATCTACCAGCCTTGGGATACTTTGTTGGGCTCCTCTGTGATGAAACAAGGGGCTAGTAAAGAAATCTGTGACAGCAGCTGCAGTAGGATAAGGAGAGGAAATGCAGTGAGGAAAATGAATGCTGGAAAAGGTACAGCTAGCTTTTATTCAGAATTGCATGTCAGCCAGTAACCGGATGTACTAGTGATTTTACTGTTCTTCTGTCACCTGCTGGCCACAGCTGATAGTTCAGAGAGGATGAAGCAAAAATTATAACTAAGCAAACCTTTTTTAAAACTTTATTTCAGGAGATCAGAAGAACGTCATCCAGAAGCTTCTGGTTGTGCCTGACAGGGGTGAAGCTTTCCAAGGTGAAGACTACCCAGGTGTGGCACTGAGCTATGGGAGTCTCCCTTGTGTACCCAAAGGCACCCTCTCCCAGGGGCAAAAGCCTCTTGTTAATTTGCATTTAGGAGCTGGGGCATCAAGTGTCTCTGGCCATTTGCTGAACACGAGTTATCCTGCCGGGCAAACAGCCACGTTACCCGATAAGCGAACAGTGCTCTGGGGGAAACATGGGGCTGGCCAGCCAGGCAAGAGTTTACAGGAAGGCTTCCTCCAGCAGCCTTCACAGCATCACAAGCAGGAATCTCACACCATCGGTTGCAGAGTATCAGCCAGCACAGACTACAGCACTTTAAGAATACCACGTGAGCCTTCTTGGGATCCCGGTGCTTCCCAGGGTTGCCCTGTGCCCCCCTCTTTCGTTAAGGCCCCGGGCCCAAGGAGGGTTGACATGCCTCCAGAAGAGGACTGGCGAGAGAGCAGCTACACCCCTCAGCCTGGCAGGAGGCGAATGCTGCCAGTGCACGTGATGGATGGGACCTTTCCTTCTGCTTCTGAGGCACACAGGAATATGCTGGCTCGAGCAGCAGCAGCTACTGGCACCATGCAAAACAATGGCTGGTGAGATCCCATCCACTCCATGTGCCCTGTACACCACTCTCTGGACTGTGGTTATTGCCAGAGTGTGGATTGCATGGAGACAGGAAACTCTTTCAATCGGTATCTGTGCCAGTTTTGTCTTAAAATGTAGCTATACAGTATGTGGAAACTAATTGCACTGTATTTCATTTCTGACACTACTGAACTGCTGTATGGATGGGGAATCTTAACTATTCTAGTCCTGGCCTCTCCTAGCAAACAAGTGCTATAGGAATGGTAATTGATTTACGGGTAAGTTCAGAAGTGTGCACACATTTTGAAGGAAGATGGCAACTAACAAAAGGACATTTTTAAGGAGTCTTTTTCATGAAATGTAGCTTTGGTAAATTCTTCACTTAAAGAAACCAATCCTTTTCTTCTCCTTCCTCTCTCCTGTTTCTTCCTAGGGTAAAAAAATTGACTGACCTTCCAGGTTCTGGTAAATCTGCACTTGGCAGGTGGCAGTTAGTAAAGCAAACACAGCTTTCAGTGTTCTGAGATCTCACCCAGAGATCACAGCTGTAGTTGCTGCAGGGAAAGTGACAGGGAGACATTGTTCATCAGTAAACCCCAATTTTCTCCACTCCTTTAAAGCAAACTAATGATGCTTCAAACAGAAAAGACTGTTAATGCTGCACGCTTAACTTCACCAATGTAAACACAGAATAAGTTTAACTATTTTAGTGTCAAGCATACTTGCTTTTGTAAGTATTTTTCAAATAAATCTATGAAAATAGTTCTATTTACCTGTCTGCGTTTGAGCTTTGTTTTCTGTTTAGCTTTACTCTTTCAGTTGGCTGGAAACTTCTGATTAATTTTCTTACACATGAACAAACATGAGTAAGTTGTTTATTATAGTTCATTAACAAAGTTTATGTAATAAAGATTTAGATTGGAGGACATGCCTAATTTTGACCCAGGACTTGATGTGTTTCATTACTGCTCAGCACTTAAATTTCTCCTCATAATGGACAATAATTAGGTGTCCTTCGAAAAGTGTTTTGAGACTGACTTCTTGTTTCAAGAAAAACTACTACATCTATGCAGGATGGTAGTGTATGCAGATATACAGAAGAATCATTAGAAATTACTGGTGTGGTGAGAGGTGCCATTTTAATCACACTTGCACTCCTCCTCCTGCAGATGATTGCAGGTGAGGTGGATACAAGGTGTTCAGAAGCATGGGGGTTTCTGTTCCATGCTTGTCCTGGAACATGGTTCTGCTGGGAGCAGGGCTGGAGCTGTGGCAGTGCCAGTGCTGCTGGAAGGGCTGCCCTGCCCTGGCATTCACTCCTCACAACCTGCACTCATTTCACACTTGGCACCTCAGGGCTTGATGGAATTGCATCAGTTGTTGCTGTTCAGCCTGAGATTGAGCCTCATTCATCTCAGTGTAATTTGTCAGTTTCTTGTTTCTAAATAATCACTATTGTTTCTGTTATTGTTGCAATGTAACTACATTTTACATTTGGGATTATTTCACACGGGTCTTTGTACTTAACTGCCTCACAAGCAGTGGTTACCAGAACAAAGCACTCTGTTCTCCCACCCCTCTATTCAGAAAAATCCCTCGTGACTTTTTACATAATGGTTTTGCCAGCTTCATAATACCTAACTTCAATAGTACTAAATATGTACAGATGGAGTTTATATTTTACTTGAAACAACTGTTTGATTCAGGTATCCCAACAGATACTGAATTGTTAGTCTCTCGTGGCACAACCACCTCTGTTTTCAGCCTTTTGATACCTTCAGCTGTTGGCAAAAGCTGTCGGAGCCTCAGGATGGAAATGAGGACATGGATAAGTATTTGACACTTTGGTTGACTACAACTGTAAAAAATTCAGGTTGCAGACTGAGATTTAATAGTCTTGATAATCTAACAAAACAAGCTGCCAGAGTAAAGTTTGAAGTCATCCCTTCAAGAATCAATATAAAGTATGAAACTTTTGCAACTGAAGGCAACATGTGTGCTTAACTTTCTTGTGTCCTAGCAACCAGGAAACAATGGAAGTATGCTTGCATAAAGCTCTGCAGAATAATTCGGGGTTGATGCAATTTATTTAAATAATCAGGAGTAACCAAGTGGGGTTTTTTTAAGGGAACTGTTGTTTTTATTCCATTACAGTTCTAGCTACCAGGTTTCATAACTGTTTTTTAAATGTCCTTTGTATATCAGTTGCTTTTGATGAAGTTAACCAGAGGCCTGAAAAGGAAAAGCTGGGTCCATACCAAGCAGTATGTTAGTATATCTGAAGAGAAACAAACTGAGCTACATTCAGCAATATATTTAACATAGGAGAAAATGTGAGACTGGAAAAATACTGTTACTTCAGCTTCTGCTGTGCCTGCAAATTTTATTAACGTCAGTAAGATAATATTTACTTTGTAATTCATTTGACTAACTTGTCTTTTCAGTGATATTTATACCATACAGAAATCAATTATGTAGTAGTTTAATAGCTTGTTAAAGTTCACTGTTGCCTATAGGAAAGGTGAGGAGAGAGTTCCCACAGGAATTCAGCAGCTATTTAGAATTCTTAAGAGTTTACAAGTTTATAAGCTTTGATGCAATATAACCTTTTCTTTGTCCCTGGCTGAAGAGCATGTTATTGGATGGAATTAAATGAAAATAATGCCATACACACTTGAATTCACCTTTTTAAAATAAGTGAATGTCAGTTCTCCTAAAAATAAAATTCCTATTCCTTTTATTTCTATGATCTCTCATTGTGTTTGTAATACGCATTTAGACCTAACTGTGTAGGGAGCAAAAAAAGGCAATAATTAAATGAAAAGTTACTTGGTGTCCTAGCAGTAGCAAAATCATGTAAATGTGATCCTTCTGTGTATGGAAAAGGAACTACCTAGCACAGTTTCTTCTCTCAGAGGCAACCAAGTTTGTACCCACTCTTTGTGGAAATCATATTCAAACCTTCTGAGCAGCACTTGTGCTCAAATGGAGCGTGCAACACTTGGGGGAGTTAACCAAAATGTGCTCTGCTTTAGAGAGGGGAAGTGCCTGTTTCTTTTTAACAAAGGCTACTTGCACCCACATTAAGATGGGGGGATTTGGGAAGAGGGAAGGAACTGTCTTACTGATAAATTTCCCCTGATTGTGAATATTGTTGGAATGGACTTACCAGTGATGGTTGGGTAGAACATGATTCCAGTATACTGGAATTCATGCAGGTTTTGCATCTCATGTCACGTAGGGAGAGGGGCATGGCTGAGGTGTAGGGAGAAGGAAAGCAAAAGGAAGGGTGGATAGGAACATGAGGGAACAGATGGATAGGTGAAAAAGGCAGAATGAAAGGAAGTGTGTGCATATCTTGATGTGTCTCTTTCCAAGGAACACTCAGTAATCGGTCTAAATTTTCTTTCCTTCTTTCAGTGGATAGATTTCTGTACAGAGATGGTCCTCAGCAGCAGGGGAGTGCTGAAGCTTTTGAGATGCAAAGACTGACGGATGGAGAGAGTAGGCAATGTTCTTTATGGCAGTCTCTAGCTCTGTTCCTGCTGTGGGAAATGGAACTGCAGAAGCACTTACGTACTGCTGCTATAGGTATAAATAGACATTGGGCAAACAGTGTAGGTTAAGTCAGTGTTTGTGCCAGCTTGGGCAAAGATAAAAACGTGCTTGGGATTTACAAACACCTCACTGAAGCTGGATGTGTTCTTGAGTCTCCTACCATTGTGCTGTCTCCTGTTCAGCGCTGTGGCTGGTAAAAAGCAAAAGTATATTTTCATCCGTCTGTGCTTGCTGCCTCTAGCATTTTATCACTGTATAGTCCAGAATCTTTGCAAGTCTAGTTAGCTATCTGTAAGGCTTTTTTAAGACTAATTCTTCACCATTACTATTGCTGATGAAATTACCTTTAAAGTTTCAGAAAATGTTTTAGAAAAAGCATGTTAGAGCAATTATTTTTTAATTCTCTTGCTATCTGCATCATTCTTCTGGTTCATTCAATGTTGTTTGGGTTTTTTTAATCCTTTAAAACCAAAACAATATAAATTGGAAGTGTTTTTAAGAGTGCTTTTTCATTAATGGAAGAATACTAAGACCAGCTATACAGTCACTTCAGTCACTGATATTTTCACTAGCATGTTTGTGGAAGCAGATGCAAATGGAAGAGTTTTACTGAAGAAACACATAGTTCCTTATTGGCATCAATAGAGTTGTTTTAATTCTTGAGTGAGTATTCACTGAATAGTGAATAAGGTCAAGTGTCTGTTTGTAAATTAACTTACATTAGGTTTGTTGAAGGAGGATTATCTTTGGCTGGCCCAGTTCCAGATGATTCATCAGCTAATCACAGGCTTGAGAAGTTCTATGTGTGTATATGTCACTAATTAAAATAATAATAAATATGAACACATGAGAAAAGTGAATACAATAAGCTGTACTTCAGTAATAACTGTAAGAATAATTTCGTGTTGCAAAATTTTAGCTTCTTAACTACTAAGGCAAAATAATTTTGATGGCAGTCTAGGGTTATCTGTCATTCCAGGATTTTACTCAAAATTTATCCCAGCTAATTATTATGTGACTGTCAATTGAGGGAGCTCCAAGCATAGAACTCTTGCCTCTTGCAAATAAAACCCCAAAAGGGTTTTTTTTCAAGGTTGTCTTAAATTGGTGAAAGCACATTAAAGCATGAGCATTTAACAGGCAGCATCTCTGAAGGTTCAGATTGACTTTAAGATCTAATATATGTCAACCAAATGGAAGTTAATATTATATTAGAGTTAAGTCAGCTACAAGTGTTTAGAAATCAGGTATGTATTTTAAAGTACATTTAAGAAGAAATAACCAGCTGTTCATGGCGCTATGTATTAACTGTTCCTAATAGGATGAAATAATGCCATTTTTTTGGTAATTCAATTAGTTTCTCCAGATAGATTAAAACTCTCAGTTGACATTAAACAACCATGTCAGTGCTACAGACTGGTTTTGAATAACTGCCCTTAGAGGTATAAAAGAAGCTATTTAATACAGCAGATGTATCAAGACAGGTTTTTGACACCTTACTCATCTGAAGAAAGAGAAGGTATGTGTGGAAGTCTGACTGATCAGTGAGCTACTGATTTGAACACAAGGATGTAATTGATGGGAAGTGCTAAGTGGTACAGATAAAAAATAAAATTGTAATGACTCCTTATGGCAGGTTGAGGGGAAGCCCACATCTCTCCAGTGGTTTCGGAATTGTCTATTTGCATATAAATTTACTGGGACAAAATACGTAGTGGAAGAGCTTTTAAATGTTTGTGTGGGTTATTTTGATATATCCTTGAGGTATCCTTTTCTGCATTCGTTTTTCCTGACCTCAGGGCTACCTAATTATGAAGGTGATTTTTTGTTCAACCCTTTCTTCAACCCTATCCAATCCCAATGTAACAATTAATTCTTACTAGTACTTCATGGTGTTGGATCTCAGGAAGTTGGGAAAAGGATGCAGAGAGATAAGCTGAAAGCTTGAACTCTTCAGCAACTGAGTTGTCATATCTGCTTTTTGTGGGTTTATTGCCCCCACTTTTCTTTAAAATTGATTAATGGGATTTCTCTGATCTGTAGGACATTATGTTCATGGATCAACAAAGTTAAAAAAAAAAAAACAGTAAAACCTATCACACTGTTTCTAGCTTTGTTCCTGTTATAGAGCATAGTAAGTTTGGGGGTTTTTTTTGCAAGATCCTATACATAGACCTGCTTACCTTGAGTACTTTGTCAGTGAAGTCTCTTGCTTGTGGAGGCACTGAGGAAACGAGAGAACACAAAGGAGGGCAGCAAAAAGCAGATTGAACTCAATTTTTAGAGTGAGTAGAGGTGACTATTAATAGTCTATTAATATCATTAAGGTAGTAAGATAAATGAAGAGAGGGAATTGGTTGGTCTCAGATGGTAGGAGAAAGAGCAATTGCTTAAGGCTGAGGAAGGAAAAGTTTGAACTAGATAATAAGGGCAGGGGAAAGAATGCTTTAAGCAGACAAAGTGATGTTTTGAGGAACCTAAGGAAGGGTTTGAGGTACCATCACTCTAGAGGTGTGAAATTTAAATGAGAGATGTGTCTGGTAGGGTTTGGTATTTAAAGTCACCTAAAATTCTGGAGCCAGGTTGGGTTGCTTTACTCTGTGTTCTACAGTTCTGGTATGATGCAAAGTGATGCCTGTGGCCTTGAATAGCTTTTTCAATGTAGTGTGTATTGCCTCAGCCTGTTCACAGAGTTTATTGGGCAGTGAGGGAAATATGTGCAGGAAGGGAGTGGGACAGGATAGGCTGTAATAGTAAAGTAGCTTGTCATTTTATACCAGCAACTATCTAATAATTTGGTTTTGGTTTTTTTCTTTTTAAGTCAGTGCAGCTTCTCAGTACTCGATGGCATTGGGAGCTGCAGTATTGCAGTGATAATGACTTTGTAATCCTGGAGAAAATGGCTTAAGACAATGCTTTCAACCTTTCTGAAAAATGCCTGTTAAAGATAATAAGATTTGTCATAAAATAGCTGACTTGGGACAGCAGGGAGACCTTGTGCCCTCTTAAAAGAAAGCTTTCAAGTATTGATATGGAAACTCAGTTCAGCAGTATGTCAAGATATATTTGAAATAATATGTACCTTGTTATGAGGCATCCTACAATTTATACCAACCTCAGTACCATTTCTGGCATTTCAAAAAAAGGACAGCTTCAGTCACTAGTGAGAGTCAATGAAATGGAACTTCTTAAAAGTTTTGTCTTCATCTTACTCTCCTCATATCACGTCTTCCCCTCTCAGACCTGGTTTATCTTTGTAAGATTTGTTCTGTGCATCTTTCTCTTGGGATCTGGAATATATCTCTCTCTCCTGTGAATCAATTTCCTTCTTAGTTTTCAAAAAGTTCTTGTTGGGTAATTAGATGATTCTGGGACATTGTGCCAGTTTTTAAGGTATGTCGCTGTTAGAGTCAGGAGAGGCTGTTCTGATCAGCTGTCCTGCTGCGAGAGATGGCTACAAAATTTCACATAATCATTTTTATGTCTGACTTCTGTTTTAAATTCAATAAATAGCACTTGTCTGGGGCAATGATTAACTAAAATATAGTTGCTGCTATACCTGGCAGCCCTCCATCAGGGGAGGTGTCAGAGAAGTCTAGGTTTTAACATAGCACCTTTTTGTTTAAACAGCTCTTGCATGCTGCTTCAGCAGGAACTGCTTTGAGATGGAGCAGAAGGAAATCAGGTATCATCTGCATCCCAAGTGGTCCCATTCCCCATGGTACAGAAGAAGATGGATTGATTTGCATATTCCATGTGCTTCTCCTGCAGAAATGTTTCTTCATTATGAAAGCAGTTGCTCAGAAAGCAGTCCAGTGCTAGCAGCTAGTCTGGAATATCCCGTCAGAATAGGAATTTATCAGCCTTTTCCTTTCAATGTGTGGAACAGAGTGGCCACTTGGTGGCAAAGCTGAACAGGAAGTAAAACATGACTCTGCTTTTCAGATTTGGTTGGCACTTGCAGGAAACTCACAGGCTTATAAAGACACACTGCCTTCTACCTTCAAGGCTGTACTTCTACTTGTAAATGTGTTCCTAAGTTCACAGTCACAATGCTATTGGTGGTGCTGGTGAAAGATGTTTCATTCATGGAATACAAGATTATATCAAATCAATCATTTTTGCCTTCTTTATGAGATAAATCAGGACAATGTTAATGTCCCTTCCAGAGTCAGTAGCAGATTTAGAGATAATACCACATGAAAAAGCTTCAATGACAAGGTAAAGGGCTTAGGAAGAGAGGCAACTACATATTTCTGCCTAATGAAGATTCTGATATTATCCTAATGAGAATCACACATGCTTGGCATTTTAATGAAGTAGTACAAAATGTGTCAGAAAAATGACAATAAAATGCCAAGGTAACTGTGCTAGCTCACTTATTTTTCTAGCTGTTATCAATAAAAATGATCAATTAATTAATTTTAATTTTTTAGGAGGTGTGATTTGTAGGGAGACATACCATTTTTCATATCAACCTGATGTATTGGGGGAGCAAAACCAGCAAGATTTTATCCGTACAAGCCTTCAGGTAATGCCTGGATATAACTGAAAGTGTTTCAGCATGCAGGGCACTAGGTATGCTGCCTGGAAGCTGATAATGTCCCCTTCTGGCACAGCATCATAACAAAATAATATTATGCTGTGCTTTTTCCCCAATGAGCATTCTGACTGCATCAGCTCCTTTTACTTCACACCCCAGGGAACATGGCTGCAGGCTCCTGGGAAAAGTGAACAATTCAAATAAGTAAGGCATCTCTCTTGCAACTGCACTTCAGCTGAGGTGGAGATTCCTGACAACACCCAGCAAGGTGTCTGCCTCCCTGTGTGTTTGGAAATGTATGGACAAATGAATTTCTTTATTATATGGGGCTCTCTGCTGTTTTATGCTGTCAGAAATTCAAATTGCATTTATTACTGGGCTCGTCTTGATTTTAAATAGAAGACTGAATTCAGTCCCCCTGCTCCTTGTTTCAGCAGCTCTACTTTAAGCTCATGTTAAAATCAGTAGGAGTGACATTTACTTGCTGCCCTTCCTATTCTGTGCTCTCCCTGCATACTCTGAATGGATACACATCCTTGCTATTGAAGGAAAAGAGCTTTTGTCCTATTTAAAAACCGGGCCCTCTAAATTGATTGTACGATGACAGACATTTGCAGAACATGTGGTATAAAGTAGTAATTCCTGCTGCTGGAAACCTTAGTGATTAAGTCCAAAATAGTCATCCAGGATTTTTTCCATGATACTCTAATGTATCCCAATTCTCTGCATGTATGCATGCACACATTTTACTTGTGGGCATGGAACTACTAGAATTCTGTTTTTCCAATACTTTGGAGTCTTGCAAGTGGTTTGCAAGGGTTTATAATTCTTATTCCCTTAAAATTTTCATTTGCTCCCTTGAATGTTTTTGTGTCATGTTTCATTTGAAGTTTCTTGGTTGTACTGTCCTGGTTGTAAAATAAAAAAAGCAAGATTAACCCAAGCACTTGTGTAACATGTCACACATATATTATAACATGTTTCAATGTCTTTTTGCTTAAGCCAAAGAACTTTTCATCCTCAGCATGGCAGATCCTCACCTCAGGTGTCAACATTTTCCATTGGACCTGAATGGGGCAAGAATCAAGTCCTTCCTGGAAACCAGTACTTGTGAATGGCTTTTTTTTGTTTTGTTTTCTTAAATTCCTGGTCTATTGTGTGGAAGAGATTGCACAGCTTGGTGCAGATAATGCATATGAGCTTCACTGTTAGCTGGGATGCAAAGCAGCAACTCTTAGATAACCATATTTAAACTGTTTTTTAAATGTAGTATATATGTATATGTTTAGATGTTTGCTAGAGCTTGCTAGTGTGTTGACTGATAATTAAGTGCTGTCAGATCTGAAGATTTTCAGTTGGCTGATTATTGTTTGGGTTTGTTTTGCTTTGTTTCTGTGCTTTGTGGGTTTTGTTTGGTTTCAACACAGCTCTTTTCTGTGCTCTCAAGTACAGTGCCAGTCCTACAGCCAAGCTGCACTAGTACAACTGAGAAGACAATAAATCAGAGGACAGCGGGTGAGATTAACAGCTGCTACAAAGACAGTGGGAACTACTTCGCTTTTTTCATCAGCCAAGTTAATTTAACAGAGGTAGTCATGATGATCAGATTACCTTAGATTTAGTAGAGTTGTACCAACCTTTTGGCCAAGGCAAAGCCCTGTCTTATGCCCTACATCTGGCTGTACCTACTGCTCTGCACACCATTCGCACGCTCTAGAACATCAGGGCCGTGCTGTTCTGCCTTTGCCCCGAGCAGGCCGTGGTGCAGAGCCTCTGCCCCGCCACCTGCGCAGCTCGGGGGATGCGGGGTCAGCTCCTGCCGCCGTACCCAGGGCCCTCCGTGCTCTCTGCTCCAGTTTTGCTCAGCTCCAGGGGGCAGGCAGAGAAGTTTGGCTCAGTTATCTGGTACTGTTTGCCCCAAGCTGCGCCCAGGTTCTCTTTCCTCCTCCCTGTCCTGCCAGGTGAGACTCTGGCGCCCGCTGAGGGCAGGGGGGG
>JAHLSL010000018.1:19690477-19726070 GCA_025920805.1 Petroica traversi | reverse complement strand
GCGGGGCTGAGCGGGGGCACGGCCGCGCTGCGGCCCCTCCGGCCCCGGCTCTGCGGGGCTTTTCCGCTGGCTGCGCAGGGGAGAGCCCTGGAATTGCAGATGCTGACAACGCCGGGGAAGAGCGAGTGGGAAGGTGCTGCCGCCCGTTCTATTGGCTGCTGTTCTCAGGTTCCAGTTCTGATGGAGAAAATTCACCTTGATCTATTTCTTTGTGGCCTTCCTTTGTAATCTCGCGGGGAACCGTGAAAAGACAGATGTTGTACTTCCTAGGAGAAAAAGTAAAGCATTCTGTAGTCGATAAATCCGTCTAAAACTAGAGTGGTCTAGCTACCAAAATGGTACAAAACAGTTCTTTTCTCTGACCCCACGAAGTGTGTCATTTTAGTTTTGTGAGGAGAATAATCCTTTCCAACCAGAGCATCCTGAAATATATGTTAGACTTAAATTGATAGTTAAGGATATAGCAAATTCAAAGAATTCCTAGGTTGTGTTTAATCAAGTTGCACACCATTTTATTTTGATTTCAGTGTTTTCATATTGCACTGTATTTGGTGGTGTCAGTGCGGACAATTGCTCTGGCAGGCCTGGGCTGTTGAAAATCACAGGTGTACACAAGCAGTCTGCTTTTAAGATTGACATTCCTAGGAACACAGGGTCTGACCGAGTTCAAAGGGCTGCACATCAGGTTGTTTAACTTTTTATGTAACAGGAGTCCATGAGAAATAAAAAGGATGCATTTGTCTTGGGCAGGTGTTGATTAAAGCCTTGGAATCCTCTTGGTTGTTTTGGACATTGGCATGTTTTCCAGTAAACTGGAAGGCTTTACATTCCATAAGTTGTTCTTCATTTTGAGTTGCTTAACCTGTTGATTTGTTTGAAGAAATTGCAAGGGTAAGGTAAAAGCAGAAAATGTTAAAACCAGTCTATGGTAAACTTGTACTTATTAATGCTACTTCAATATGTGGTGTTTAGACCCGCTAAATTTTTGTATCTTTACTGTGGCAAGAAGTTAAGTTCTTTAAACAATGTAAAAGTATTAATAGTAAGCGATCAGATACTTTAGAACGCAGTGGAAAACCTGCTGATTTCCAATTATTTAATAATTTAGCTTGTTAATGTGACCTATGCATCTGGTTGTTTAAAATTATAGTTAAGACTTGCTTCATTCTAAGCAGAATTACTACCTGAGTTTGCAGTATTTCTTTGAACTGGAGCGTTAGGATGTAGAACTATTGTAAGGGTAATCAGTCTTTGATGGCTTCATCTGACATAATTACAAGCAGATCATACAGCAGCATTTTTCTGTACCCTCTGTTGACCTGTCCTGTCCATCCCTATCGTGCTGAATCACTGGCTTCTGGAGAAAGCCTGGCCAGTTGTGCCAAGCTGTCTGTGTTATTGATATGAAGGACAGGGTAGTTTGCTTTCTCCTCCCCCATTAGGTGCAGTGCAGTTGGAAATATTTTTTTTAGACAGTGACCCCAGAAGTGCAAGATTGCAGGTTATGTCAGTCCTAAGTGGGAGTATCTATGCAATTTGTTGAAACCCTGCTAAAATGTGACAACTGTGTCACATTCCTCTTCACAAACAGATGCATTGCCTCTCGCATACCAAGGAACATTCACCATACTCTTTCCTATTATACAATGAATAGGTCTTTTATAATGTCTCAGATTCTTAAGAAAAGCCACAGAGAAAATGTAATAATATTACCTGGTGTATCTGTGTACTGGTCCATATTTCAGCTTTCATGCTCTCTATATACTGTGTCTTTTGGGGAGAAAATGTGAATTCAGGACTAAAAGCTTGCTGCTACTTGCATTGTTTATCTTGATTTTATATAAGTTTTATTTTCTTCCTCTGTATCACTGGAAGAGGAGTATAAAGAACAGAATCCATTAAATTTCAGAGGCTGTGAGAAATTGAATTCTTTACCACTTGTATGTTAGCAGAAATGGGTAAGAGGTACTCACCTAAGGAGAAATGTTTGAATTACTGTATCACCAGTAACTAATCTTTTCTGATAAGGTAGGATAATGATTAAGATGTGTCCCACTTCATATTTTGACTTGTATATTTAGCAGTTGATGGGAAGTACAAATATAAAGAAAGTTGTGTGAAAGGCTATCAGGTGTTTTGTGTCATATCAGATAGATACATATAAAATAAACATAATAATACCTTTAAATATGCAGTCTAGCTGTGTTGTCTAGCATATCTTTCCAAGTATGAATTGTCTCATCAAAAGTCATTGATTGCTTTTAAAGTGTATAAAAAAGCTCAGAATTTCTTTTTACATGGCTTAGTTAAATTGCGTAAGTAATTTGTACATAAAGAGTTTCCTATAAAATAATGGTTAGCTATGGAACTGAAAATCTGTTTAAAGTCAGCTTTTGGCATTTGTCTTGTGATGAGGCTTTTATTACTGCTTTTTTATTTTTTCCAAACAGGGATGAGAAAATGTACCTGTTGTTCTGATTCACTGTTTTCTAAGGCACCCTCCCCATCTTTGAAGGATACTTAGTGTTTTACTGTCTTGTGGAACAGAGGAGTACTCTTTGTTCTGTCAAAATCTTTTTTCTATAAACGGCTCTTGATACCTAAGTGCAGTATAGGGTTCTTTGGGTTTGCCTTTCTTGTTGGATGGCAATTGACTGACTTCAGTCAGCTCACTTCACTTTTCAGTACCTGTGACTTTCAAACTTTCAATTCGTCAGTGTCTCTTTTCTCCTGAAACAACTGCAGCCTTGTAGTAAAATACTTTTCCCTGGTAGGGGTGCAGAAGTGTGTGTGAGTTCACACTGTTTGAGTGGTCCTGAGTGTGGCAGGGATGAGCCTTCATTGCCTTTTCTTGGAAGGCAAAGCTCAGGGCTTCTGTGGCTCTCTTGTGGGTAATTCCACCCAGAGCTGTACTTGGGAGAGCTCTGTGCTCCCAGCATTTCCCTTTGCCCACTGCGGGTATTGCTAGGCCTTGGGAAGCAATCCACGGGACCTTGTCATGCTGACCTAATGCTAAATTTGGAGATTGTGTCTGTTCTTCTGGAAATGGAAGGATTATTCCTTTGTTTTGGATATAAGTCATGGTACAGTCTGATTGGCAGACAATCATTTTAGATATGAAATGGAATCTTATTGAAATAACTCTTTAGAGAAACCCCAAGAAATGTCACTCATATCCTTGAGCGAGCAGGCTCCTAAATTAGGGCTCTAATAGCTACTTTTGAACAATTATACCCATGTAAGGAGAAAAAGAAATCATTGCAGTATTTAAATTTATAATTCAGATTCTGTTTTTTAAAAAAGGTAAAAGGTTAAAAGTTGACAGGCAGCATGAAGCCTGCTTTAAAAATATTGTAAGGCACTTATGCTGCTGGCCAGAAATTATTCTAAGATGATCCAGAAAGGCAGCAGTGTAAAGAGAGTATTTAAAAGTAATATTTTAAAAAAATAGGATTAAAAATCACAGTTCTATTTTTGGGGAGAGACAAATGGAATGGAACTGAATTCTGTCAAATAAGTGTTTGACTGGTCTTTTTTTGTTTTAGGGCATGTTTAGAGTGGATAAATCTTGAAATAAGAACAACAAAACCCACCCAAAAATGGAAGCCTGCTTCAATTTCAGCAGGGCAAATTGGCAATTGAGGGCTGGGAAGGTAAGGCCAGAGCACAAAAATCTGGCAACTGCTCTCACGTGTGTTTAGTGTTTAAGGAACTAAGGACTCTTTCACACATGAGTCAGTTCTTTTTGCTGAATGGATCAAAGAATTCTCTCATTGAAATGTAGGTGGTTCTAAAACATATCCACAAAAGAAATGTTCTCAAAAGATATCCCAGGGTGAGAAGATGTTTGCATGGTGGCTCTGAAGGAATTCTTTGGGGGTTTTGGGTACAAAATCGTGGGTTTATTTTCCATAGTCTGTGGCATAACTCATCTTCTTAGTTTGAGAGATGGAGCATGGCAACGTTTTTTAAAAAATTCTAGATTTAATTGTAGAACTGGTGATCAGTAAGTTTAATTTAAACAGATTCATGACACTTGTAAGAAAGAGTGGCCTAACTGTATCCCTGGGAAATACATTGTTAAATAGGAGTTGTTACTGTTTTCATAGATGAAAATCAAGAGAAATTGTTAGAATATTTTGAAGAAGCCAGTGAGCTTGTTGATCCAGGCAAAAGTATTCATCAGGTTTCTTCACTGAAGTCTTTAAAGTAAGCAAATGAAGAAATATCCTCTTCTGAATCAAAATTAGTTAGGAGACAAAGGTAATAAACTCCCATGGTGAAGGGAGGTTAACATCTGTCATCTGTGCTCTTTAAATGTGTTGGCATGTTCTTTAGAAAACAGAGTGGATGGCTGATGGGAACACTTATCCAGAACAGCAAACTTCCAGGGATGCTTCACTAAGCTCTTGTTAGACTAAGTGCCTGGTAAAGAAGTTGTAGGAGATGCTCTTCAGAGAAAGACAGAGCAGACACTACAAAGGACAGAACAATTCTTCCTTAAACACAGAAGGCAGTGAACTTGGGAAAGAAATATTAGGATCTGTATGGATAATATTCTGAAAATGTTATTGCAGTGGCAGTCAACTGGTCTGATAAGAATTCAGGGAGTAATAGATGACCAGTTTGGAAAAAGGAGATCTCACTGTGATGCCACTGTATGTACCTGGTGTTATATGTGCATCTTGAACAACAGCACATAATTTTGTTCCATCTTCCTGACTTTTTTCCTTTATCTAAAGGTAAGTTCAGAGGCACAGAGTGGCTTTTAGGTGAGGTGGAATGATAAAGATAACAAGTCTCTGACTTGGAAAAGGAGTGGTTGAGTAGGGGGTGGAGTTAGATATTTCTTAACTTATGAATGGTGTTTAATGAAAAAGCTGAATAGGGAGCAACTGTAATTCTTGTCTCCCTGTGAAAAGGAGAAATGCAGTACCAAACAGAATAGAAAAGGTGAAATACCTTTTCATATGACATGTGATTAAAATTGTGGGATTCGTAGCAATAAGGTGCAGTGGAGGCAAAAACTATGAAAGTGTCTGTTCAGAATCTGGACAAAATAGTGGAAAGCAGTTCTAGCAGTGATCATACACATGGTGGTCTGGATGAAACTCTAGAGAAAATCCATAACCACCCTGTTTGGAAAACAGAGTATGGAGAGGGAAAGATCTATGCATCTGTCATTGCCAGAAGTGCATCTAAGCACTAAATAATCTTTTGGCATAATACAGTGTGGCCATTTTAATGGCAGGAGTATCTTTAAATAGTTTTCAAACAAATAATTGTAATTTTCCTGTGAGGAACTTCCAAAAACATCAACCAAGTTAATTGAAAAACTGCACAGTATAAAAAATGAATGAAGGCACCATGGCATACAAAATATATCCACAGTTTCATTTGAGATTTAAAATTCTATAAAACTTTTGAGACTGCAAGTACATGATAAGTGAGGATGAAATAAATAGTACCTTCAGTGCTGTTGTAGGGTTTCAAGGTTTACAGAGCCATTTTTTCTTGCTTTCTAAAATGGTGGCTAATATGGCAGAAACCTTGCAGTCAAAACTTCGGTTTAGTTTTTGTAATTTGCAAGAAACTGAATTTGCTGAATCTATGCTCTCTTGCTTGAGGTGAATAGGGTAACTTGTGGTTTTTATTAGCTATTGGTTGTAGCTTTCTGATTCCAATAGATGTGGATGTGTATTTGTGTTTATCTAGTATTTTCAAGGTTGCTGGTCCACAGACCATCTGTGACTCCTTTATACTATTTCTTTTGAAATCTCTTCTGCCAATGCAGAAGGATAATTGGATATATTCTGTCCTCATTGCAGTTATAGGTGCTGCATCTTTTCCTTCTGTGATGTTGGCAGAGGTGTGAAAACTCCAGGGACAGACTGAAAGATGTAGTAGGTGTTAGGCTTTGTGATTCTTCTGAGTGACAATACATAGAGAGCAATGCATTTATAAAACCAAAAGACTACAGAGGGTGACTAAATGATAGAAAAACCACAGAGCATTTTGCTCTCATAGTAATAAACCTGCTGACAAAATGAAGGATGCTGGCCTTCCTTTTCACAGCACAGCATGGTTGTATTGATACATGATACACTTGGTGGAACAAGCATTATATATACTGTTTCATTAATGCCTATAACCAAAGCAACCAATTCTTTGCAAACAGAATGTCTCTGTTTAGTAACCTTAATAATGTGAGGTGAGACTTCAGCTGTGAAACCAAAAACATCCTTGAAACAAAAAATGCAGTCTGGGATATCAGGTGGGTTTTAACAGTCAAAACTAAATCCATGAAACATGCCGTGGGCTCCTGATGGTAGAGAAAAAATGGCTAATTTTCTCTCACTGTCAGAGAAAAAGAGTTATTAAAGTTTTACAATCATAAGAACAGAAACAGTTTTGCTTGTGAAAGTACAGTACCTTGTACGGTTGATCCCTGATGCTTTTTCTTACATTAGTCTGGAGGCTTTGCTCTCGTCTTGCGTGATGAGCCTGTTCCAACAGCTCTTGATGCAAGCCAGATTTAACTGAGGTTATTACAATGGGGATGTATCTCAGTGTGCTTTAAATTTACAGTATCTGCATGTAAGATTTTATTAGCAGCTACTGTTGTACTCAGTTACTAGGCAATGTAAGATCTGCTTTGGGTCTGGAAGTAGCATGTTTGTGTTAGTTGCCATATTGCACCTCTCAGCAGGGATTATTATATTGGGTGAAGTGCCACACTAATGTAGTTTTTCTTCTTTGAACTTCTTTCTGTGTCCTGGGAATTTATCCCTTCAGATTAGTGCTAATCTTTGAATGTCCACAGCATGCTTTATTGTAAGCTATCAATGTACCCAGAGGCTTGTAGAGAGTCAGTGTAGAACTAGGTTTAGAGGTTTTGCTTTCTGTATCTCTTGTTAGTATTGCAGTATAAAGGAAAGGTGATTTTTTAGTAACAATAATAAAATGCCATCAAAATATTTTCGTATCAAAACAAGTCCCAAAAGCTATTCACTGTTTTTTCCCCCAGCACTGCTGTTTACATTTTTGATCAATATATTAAAATTGTATCATCTGTATGTATTTCTAAAGTGAAATTGATTAATTTTGACTAGTAAGCAATGGTTTGTTTTAGAAAACCTTGTCCGTAGTTGTAAATCATGATGTGTTACATTTGCTACCAACATCTATACTTTTACTAAAGTAAGGAATAATCTGGTTTTTGTACTGCAATGTGTTTTACTTTAGAGATTCATTTCTAGATACTTTCCTATTTTTTAACTGTGCTGGGAATGGAAGAAGAGAATCCTTTCATGCCCAACACCATGTTATTTCCTTAGGGTAATTCCTCTTAATTACCATTCTGTTACACTCCCGAGAGCACAGGTTGTGCACAAAGACTTTGAAACATGGATTATATTTGTGTCTTGGAACACATCATGCTGCAATTCTTTTTCCTTAGGCTATAACATTCTATGACTACTTCATCAAAGGTTTAATTAAACCCATTAGTTTGCAGAAATTGTCTACATGCTTCAAAAATTATCATCCTTAACTTATTAAAAGAAGTTGTAGTATTTTTCAAAGGAATGGACTCTAATTTGATGCTAACTTTTGCTGGAACAAAGCTTAAAGTACAAAATGGAAGGAAACAGTTTTTCTAATAAGTGTTACTTCTGTTTACTGGGCGATGCAGATCATGGCTAAAATTTTTAGCCATATTTTATTCTGCCTTTGAAAATTTTTCTTAAGAAATCCTCGAGCAATGGAAAAATACATGAATTGTGTGAAAAGGATTTCGTTAAACTCTGAGGAACTCGTTTTAAGACTTCATTTTTTCATGAGGCAAATACAACTTTAGAGATGCTTGATTATTTCTTATGTCACAGTTGTGGGTTTTGGGAATTAAGGATAATGAACCCCTGTATACAGAGTTTTAAATCTGAGTCTTCATAAGTATATTAATTCAAATAATTTGAGACAGATCGTGACGCTGGAGTAAACCAGCTGGTTTTTTAGCCTCACAGAGAACAAAATTTGTAGACAAACTCAAAGCTTTACTTTGTTAGTAGAACTTTATTAACAGAGGAGAATTTCATTTACCATGGCTTTAAAATCCCTGAAATATCTGAACTGTCTTATGGGAGAGGTCTTATGGGATTCTGCAGCCACTGGTAGTTTTAAGTCAGTGATGGTTTGTACTTCAGAGAATGAAGAAGAGGTGGTCACCTCAACAGAACATTCTCTGCCACACCTTACAGCTACACAAAAAAAACATCCAAAAAGAACACAACAGTCATCTTTCACCTAAGTAGATCTGAATAATACTAGGATTAATGAAGCACAGTTCTTACAAAACTATCTTGGAGGTGACTGACTTTGGTTCTGGGGAGGTGTGTGCGATCTCTAATGCTTTTGAAGGAAGTAAAGCAGGAGAAATCTTTTTCGTGAGTTGTCTGATCACTCCTAAAAAGGTGAGCTCAGCTTTGAATTGCTGAAGACAGTTGTGGGCCCACAAATAATGTATTAAGAAAGTGGGGCAAGAAAGACCCTAAAACTAATATAAATACAGATTGACATAAACTTCCAAATAATGTAAAAAAATAACATTAAGAGAAGCTGAAGGTTGGAAAGTTAAGTTCAGAAAAGTTATGAATATTAGAACTGATGCTTGCGTGGTCATAATTAAGTGCTTTTAAAACTTAGATAGATTTATTTTGTCAGAATAATTAATTTCTCTTTTCAGAGACATATTTGTGTTTTTAAACAATTGTGCATGGAACAGAAGTGTTTGTCTTTTGATACCATAAATAAGTTAACTATATTAACGTTTGGACTACATTGAATTTTAATATTTTTAAGTGAAGCTTGAATTATTGATAGAGGAAGCTGAAAGAAAGGCATGTAATTTCCCTTTTGTTAATCAAATACTTTATGCCCGCAAAAAAAGTGGTGAGTTCATTCTACACTAAATTTTGCAGCTTCTTCATACCTAGAAACTTTTATAAGTGGAATAGCAGACATATTTCTAATTTATTTTCAAGAATAATTTAATTTCACTGAATATATGTATGATTTTGCGTCAGGTGTTTTATTGATAGATTTTTACTATTTCATAAAACAAAATGGCAACAATGTGTTGCTAGTAATCTAGAAATCAATTTAATTAAATCAGGGAATGTTTCAGGATCTAAGCACTGATTTTTGGAATGTAAAGTTTAACTTTAGAGAGTAAGAAAATAAATACGAATACTCCATCTACAAATGTATTCTTGCTACTAGTTCTTATCTTTGAATAGATGTGCTCCTCCCATTTCTCTTTTAACATACAGTATTTAAATGGTGAGAAACAGAGTGATTTTTTTTCTGTTGTACTTCATTCTTTAAACAGTAGTGTGCTTGAGGAGAGGACAGGGTCAGGTTAGTTTTATTTCCTGTGATATCTTGAGTGCCATGACATTGCTTAGTGGCAATTTTGAAGTATCCTCTTTTTGCATGGCTCACATCCCTGTTTCACTTGTGCAGTAACTGAGCTGCTGCTCCCTGCCAGATGTGCTGTCTGAGCCTGCCTTGGTCCCCGACCACTGCTCACTGACTCCTTTGATTTCTAGTCTTTTGAACATTATTGTATCAGTTTCTTGTTAGCTTTGCTTTTCTTTCGGTGGTTCTTTTTGTTTGGTTGAGGCTTTTTGGTGGGTTTTTTTTTTTGCCTGAGGCTTTGAAGATGGGATAATTTTTAATGTTTTTGTAAGCCTGAGTGGCTGTTAAATGGATAATCCTGCATCAGCAGCACTTCATGAGTCCTTCAGGGAATGGTGGTACATTGGAGAGAGACTACTTCCCTTTGTAAAGTCAGTTTTGACTCTTCAGATATTGTACATATTACTATGCCTTCTAACTCTGTTTCTACAACCTTGCATAGCTGAGATGTTCATTTTTTTAAATACATACGCAGCACTATTCTGTCCAGATTTTAACAATGTTGCCCAGTTGCTTGATGAAAAGACAAGTGTGCTGCTTAGGATAGCAGCTATTCCATGACAGAACCCTAGATGGACTATATTTTTCAAATAGCAGTGACTTGACTGCTCTTTCTTCTCTTTAAATTTTAGCTGTCCCTTTTCCACCAACACATCGCTTGACATCTGAAGAAGTTTTTGACACAGATGGAAGACCAAGGGTTGACATTTTGAAGAACCACTTGATAAAGGAAGGTCGAGTGGATGAAGAAATTGCACTTAGAATCATCAATGAGGGTGCTGCAATATTACGGAGGGAAAAAACTATGATAGAAGTTGAAGCTCCAATTACAGGTAATATTTCTAGGTTATTTCATACATAATTAAATTTGAAAAAGCCGGGTTTTTTCAGTAGTAGAATTTGCCTTAAAATTGCTAAGCCAAAATTTTTTTATGAGTCTACTGAATTATCACTCACAACTGCATTTCCTTAACAGTTTGCACATTGTTTTGCAAAATGAAAGCATTAAACATATTGAAAAGGTAGTAGGATTGGTATTAAAATTGGGAAAAAAAGAAGGCAGTAGTTAAATGCTGTTGAAATACAAATTTCTAATTTCTTCAATATTTTAAGTACCAATAAAGGCATCTACCTGAACTCAGGATAATTTTGAAATCTAAATATGTGAAGAGAAGCTAATTATTGTGGTTTGAAACAAATACTGTGACCTGGGATTCTTAGTGAAAAATATACCTTTATAATGGTCTGTAAGTGAGCCTGGAGGTTGCATGTAAAACCACATTCTTTTGAGAGTAGTGATAAAGATTGTTTTAGCATCTTCAACACTAGGACTAGAGCTATTGGGATACAAAACTGACTTTCAGGGTCTTCTGGAGTATTTTCATAGTTTGAACAGTTCTGTTTCTGTTTGGCCTGGTGAATGGTGGAATTGGTGTCTTTTAATACTTTTATTTATAAACAGTCTAGATTCATAGAAAGTAGTTATGTGGCGTGTCTGTTATTTATGATAATGAAAGTAGATTTGTATTTTTATGTTCAAATCGGATTTTCTTTAATCGGAACGTGTTTTCTTCTAAATGGACTTACATAAAGCTAGTCTGAGAGCTTCTTTTAGGGCATCAGCTTGTTATTTGTTAGTATTGAGTAAATGAAAACTTTACATCAATACATCATTATTATTGTTGACATTTTTAAAAAATGAATGATTGAAATGGTGGAAACTACTGAGTGACTGACTGAGCTCAGAGTCCTTTGAAGTTCCAGAAAAACCTCAAAATTAAAGTTTGTTTAGCATTTTTATATTTCTGTTTATACAGGTAATTGGTATATTGGCAACTTAAAAAGGAGGGAAGTTCTTTCAGTGTTTGAGTAGAAATCTTACAGAAAGAGACATAAAATAGTGCAAATTCTATTTAGTCTCGTATTTCATAGGTTGTGGTGAAAAATGGTCTATTCTAAGGGAATAACAACCTTTAAAATACGGTGTGCCATATCCAGTATTTCTGTCCAAAATCAGGACAACTTTTTTTCCCCTAAGATTTTACTGATAAACTCTTAAGAAGTCAGAAGATGCTATTTGTCAGTTGATCAGTGACATTTTGCATCAATGAAAGGCATAGTCTCTCACATTCCTCTTAATTGTTACCAGTGACACCTTATGCAGAAGTGAGAAGGCAGCTCCTGACTTCTATTAAACTGGGAGCTCCTGTGGGAGAGAGGAGATAGGAGCAGTTGTCTCTTCCATGCATTTTTTAATTACTTTTTTAAAATTGTGAGGTGACCTGGTTTTGCTGTATGCTCCTTAAAGACTTCCCATCTGCTGCTATCTTTGGCACTTCTGCCTTTGCTTGCTGACCACTGGTCTTGTCCCGTGTCATATTCTAAAGACACAGAAAAAATCCACTGTTGAAACAGTGAACATGGTTATTTGAAGGAGAAAAGTAACTGAGCAAGGAGAAGATATGATTTTATTGAAAGGTGTGTTAGTCTGATTTAGAAACAAAAGCACACTTGCTGCTTTTTTCAAGTTCACATGGACTCAGCAAGTTGTTGTGAAGCAGCAGGCATTTTCAAATACACATCCCAAGGAGAATTTCTGAAGATACCTAAGGGGTTGGGGAGAACATTAAAGAGGTGCTGAGAGCTTTCAAGACCTCAATGCTCAGTGCATTAAATGTGTTGAAAAAATACACCCCAATCTCCTGGACTCAAATAGAGTATCAGTATTGTCACAAGTAGTAAAGACAGCATTTTAATGAAAAGCAAACAGGGAACTTTCAAAAATTAGTTATTCCTGCTTTATACCTGCCGTTCTTCTTAATTAGAAGTACTTTGTGGCTGTTAACTATAACTTGGTAACTTTTCTGTTAGATTTTTTTTTAATTAATTCGAACAAAATTTTTGCTTGCAGTGTGTGGTGATATTCATGGCCAGTTCTTTGATCTAATGAAGCTGTTTGAAGTGGGAGGATCACCTGCTAACACAAGATACCTCTTCCTCGGTGACTATGTAGACAGAGGTTATTTTAGTATAGAGGTAACTGACTATATTAATCTGTTTTGTCCTAATTTTTTTATAAGCACGCTTTCACTTAGGTTTTCAAATGAAATTTTAGGTCTGCTTTAACATGTGAGTATGTTCTTCCTTGCTGTGCCTTCTCCTTTGATACAGGCCTGTTTACAGGAGGATGTCAACCAGTTGTTCGGACCGTCCTGTTGAAATCACCAGATTTACTCATTTTTTCTCCTCTTTCTTTAGCTAGTTTTCTAAAAGAAATTCTGTAACATTATTATACATGTTGCTGCTTCTCTGGTAAAATGTTTGCATGGTTTTGGAGAACAGGTAAGTCATGACTCCAAGGTCTTTTAATTTATTATTTTTAATATTATCTGTTTAATATTATTAGCTGTTTATTTTGATACAAGTAAGTAATTTTAGTTATATAATAAATGTTTTAAAATAATTATTACTATTTTCTTTACTAAAATTCTTAAAACAAATACAGATATTCACTAAGGATGACCTGTGTTTCTGCCACTAATTTTTCACCTATTTTGAATTCAAATGATATTTTAATTTTCAGCATGTTTATGAAGTGTGCTTCATTTCAATGATACTCACTTATTCACATCAGTTAGTTTCAGAGCATGGGTTTTAAGTTAAGTATTCTGAAGCCAGCCTGGGAAGTGCCTCAGCTTGGGACCTCTTCATAGATACCAGATCTAATGGAATGGCACACCATTTGAAATAGTGTCTTGCAAGTCATGGTGTATGTTCTTTCATTACTGTATTAAAATGTTGCAGTTCAAATAATGTGCACAATGCATTTTGGGGTTGTTAAAGATGATAGATGAACAGGAGATGCAGCAAGAGCAATTACCTCAAAGTCATCTTTAAGGAAAAATTTCAATAGACGTACCTTATTTATTAACTTGTTCTTCTTTGCCTGTTCTTGATGATTACAAGTAATGTAATTGTCCTTGAAAAAGGCATTTACATAGCAACTCTGATTGATAGTGTATCAAAACCTGGTATGAAAGCTTTTCAGCCATTACACTTAAAGAAAACTTCTGAACAAAGATTGGTTTTGCATGCTTTTACTAGGAAGATAAAAATTCAGTAGTAAGTTTAGCTAAACTTCTTAATAAAATATTTTATGTGTGTCTCAATGTTTGCAGTATTTTTTTAAAGTGTCTATTTGTTTTTTCTTCCTTTCATATACTCTGCTATTCTATGCAAAATAACTTTGAAGAATGATAGCTTCAGGGTACTGGCATTGATTAAGAACAATGATAATAGCAGCTTGCAGGTGACTTCAGTGAAGTCCAAAACTTACGGGGATTTGAGATTTCTGTGCTTAGTTGAAAATACAAGAACTGGATTTGAAACTGATGAAATACATTTTGGGCATTCAGCACTGCTGGGTGGTAACAGACTCTAAACTGAAATAATTGTGCATGTGTTTGGCTCTTGGCTTTTTGAGGGTTTTCTGCTTGTGTTGAATAATAAGGATAGATGGAAAATTGCTATAATTCTTTGACTTTGGTGCTTGTACACTGAAAAAGCTATCAGCTTCCCCAGTGTTTGAGGAAAGGATGATTTACTCTGTCTGTATGAAGTTTAAAAATTGTATCTAAATGTTGCATCTAACCTCAAGGGAAATAATTTTGTCAGGTTTTTTTTTTTCCAGTGTCTGTTAGTAAATGTCTTCTTTTCTTTTTATGCCAGTGTTTAGAATCATATACCAGATTTTAGAAAGAAACACATACATTATTTCTCTAGGTGAAAGTGTTCTATAGTTTAATTCTGCTGAGTTTATTTTATTCTTGAATATCCAGCAAATGTAAATATTTTTTCAGCATTCTATCATTATTCTATAATAGTGTGGCTATTATTAGGAAAAGTAATGAGCAATTTGCATAGCTAATGTTCAGAACTGGACTCAAGGAAGCAGTGCTGTTTTAAAATGGCACATTAAGCAGTACCTGCTTTTTGAAAGTGTTAACTTCCTTACTCAGTGTTTCTCAGTAATCATTTTTAAAGTTTTTATAAACTAGTGTATTTTACTGGATATCCTGTTTTTTCAACAGTGCGTGCTGTACTTATGGGTCCTGAAAATTCTTTACCCAAGCACATTGTTTCTTTTGAGAGGCAACCATGAATGCAGACACCTAACAGAGTATTTTACCTTTAAGCAAGAATGTAAGTATTGTCCAAGAATTTAAATTAGATTACTTCCAACCTGCTGATCTGTAGTCTGTCATTGTTCTTGAGAGATGTTTGCCTGTTAGTTTAATTAAGGTCTTGCAAGCATCTGGAGGCCCCATTGACTTCTGTAGAATTGCTTGCTGTTTGGTGTGGCCTTGGAGTGCAAGAAGACAGCTGGCTGTAAATATTTACATTATGGAGTAAATTTTGATGTAACAATTTTGATTTTAAAGTTCTGGAGAGGACGTTTACTCAGTTGGCTGCAGTCAGGAGTGCAGAGTAACTTGCTGATCAGTGTTGTGAAGCTAGCAAAAAATCCCTACCGTGGGGTAATGTTTCCATTTGGAGGATTGATCTCAGCTATACTAGTGAGGAAACTCTTTGGTGATGTAAGCTGCCTCTCCATTTGAAGGCTTGTATAAGTATTGATCCTGTGATAAATGGATCATTTGGCCTGGTAAAACCCTCTTTGATGTATGTAAAAAGGATGTAATCTATAATGAGTTCTTAGTTTTGCACTGTAAATGAGAATTCACAAATTTCTTAGTAGTATTTTACACTGAAATATGCTGCATAATTGTATAAAAATAGCAAATAATTCAGTGATTTTTTTTTAAACAAAAGTAGTTCCTCCACACTTGAGATAACAGAAGAAGTGAAAACAGTTAATAGTGCTGGAAGAAAACGTGCTTACTGTTGTGGTGTTTGGAAATGATTTAAACCCCAAAATACTCATTGTTTCAGGTTTTTTAAGCATTCACTTTGATATATGTTCTTATAACCACAATCCACTAGATTACTTCATCCATATATTATGGATTTTTTTAATGATATCTATTTTCTTTCCTGCAGGTAAAATAAAGTACTCTGAAAGAGTCTACGATGCTTGTATGGAAGCTTTTGATTGTCTCCCTCTTGCTGCTCTCTTAAATCAACAGTTTCTTTGTGTTCATGGTGGACTTTCACCAGAAATTAATACACTAGATGACATTAGGAGAGTGAGTATTTTGTGTATTTGAAAATAAGTGGAAGTAGAGATATTTATATTACCCTATACAAAGTCATCTTTATGAAGTTGTCGGTGTATTTTCTGTTCTCGTCTCTTGTTGAAGTGTAAATCAGGAGCTGAAATGTAGGCTAAGCAGTGTCATAATTAAAATCTCATGGATTATCTGGTACATTTGCCATTAGTAGGCTTCATTGGGACAGATGGGACTGTTACAAAACACACACAAAAAAGAACCCTCAAAATCTCCACCTAATTTTCTCCGACAGGTAGTACATGGGAAGAATTTCATATCCAATCAAAACAATACAATGCATGTCTTTCTAGAGAAGAGCTAGTGTTCTCATGGCTTCCAGAAGAAAACCTGTTGGAATTAATTGTAGTCTTAAAATTGTTTCCTGTACCTAATGTCATATTTCAGTTATTCTCAAATTTCTTTGAAAAAATTTTTACTGTCTTAAATATTTTAGTTTAAGTTTTGACAAAGTGAGATACTGCAGTGTTTAATAGAAATTCAGATTGCTATTTAAAATTGCAAATTTGGTAGGCATTTGAGTAACAATTGAGGGGTACTTCTCACTGTGGTGAATATGCTGAGTATATAAATAAAAAGAATTTAAAAGGGTTTTTAAAAATTATTCAATAGAAACACTAAATAGTGATGTGCAATTTAAAGAGCAGAAGATTGTGATGACATGAGGTATCTGTTTCTAATAACTTGGTTTCTACCAACTTGAATGGATAACTTGTCAGGTGGAGATTGTATCAGATCAGAATTGTCAAAAGTCCATTGCTTTCCTTTTTCCATATTTTTTTAGACTTCTTGAAGTTAAATTAGCTGATATTTTGACTGCTCCATTTGGAAATCAAAACTGTTTCTGTTATGATTAGGAACAGCTCAAATGTAGATGATTTTGGCCTAAAATATGCATAGGTGGTTCTAAGAAAGCTTTGGGATTGTATGTAAGGATGGAAGGAAAAACATGGTTTATCCTCATATGGAAGAAGGTACATGGGGGCCTGCTTGTAAAAAGGTCTAGATGTCAGAGAGAAGGTAAAAGCATGCTCCTAAATTACTTTTGTAGTATACAAAAATATGTATGACAGTCTGTTTTGTCTTTTTATCTCCATTAATTACACTTCTTATTTTCTTAGCATTTTCTCCTTTTTTTTTGTGCTTCATTTTTCTTTTTTACCTCTCCTTTCCCTCAAGTTTGTAGGCTGTCCAGTTGAATCTCATTTTTGAATTCACTGTATTTATTCGTTAGGGATTTTTTGTAATGGTTGGACCATTTCAGAGCCTCAAATGTGAGTTTATTTGACTTACAGATATTACACTGCCAAGCAGAATGATGTGAGAGGAGAAGAAAATGGTAGAAACAGAGAGGAAGTGTATTTACAAGATCAATGGTGTAAGTGGGAAAATGTAGTGAGGTACATTGCATTGTCAAAGCAGATATTAATGTGTACAGAAATCCAAATGCATTTTGCAGAGAAAGGGAAGGAAGAAAGCAAAGATACTGAACAGTTCCATTCTGACAATGCCTTAACACTTCTCACTATACAGATGAACAGAAGCATGGTCAAGGCTTTTTGGAAAGTAATATAAAGAAAACATAATCTGGAAAAACACTTTGGAAAACACTGTGTTAACAGGATTGCGATTCATTTTTGTGTTAGTCTCAGTCTTGCAGCTAATCAGGTTTCAAAGTGTCAAGTAAATTTAACTAAAATTTGGTTAATTCTCTTGTCTTGTCCTGTGCTTTCAGATATGCTTATGTAATGTTCATGGCTACATAGGGGGAAATGTTTATATGCATATATGAAAATTTGCATTGTGTTTTGTTCTGATGAAAAACACGTTTATAAATGTTAGGCTGTGTTAATAGAACTGTTCCTTGGGCCTTTTTTGTTTTTAAGGAATCATCTGGTAACCTGAAAAAGGCACTAGTCATGGACTGGCAGCAGCTTCAAAGGCTGCATTAGAGCTTGGCATGCACTGATATTTTAAACGCATTTAAATTAAGTGGTTGGTGTGGAATGCTCATTTTATATCTAGGAAAAAAAATCATATACTTGGGGTATGAGTGTGGTGTGTGAAATTACTTCCGTAAACAATCAAAACAATTGTGTAATATTCCAGGCCTTCTGGTTTATTAGCAGAAGTTCTTACTAAGGAGAGGTCTTTGCTGCTAGGATGTAATTATCTGGCATAAAAGGGAAATCACAGCTCTATAAATAGTGCAGGAATCACCTAAGAAAAAAAAGAAAAATGCTATACAGGGTGCAATTTCTTCTGGATGAAGTTTTTCATCAGTATGTTCATGCAGGAAGGTGATTAAACTACACAATTTAAATGAATATTTTTGCTGTCATCAATTTACTTCCAGAGAAGCTATCATACTAGGCATGACAGTGAATCCTAGCCTCAAACATTGTTATAGGTGCTTCATATTTCTGCCAGAATGGAAGTTTGCGAGTCTTTCAGTAATCTGATTTTTATTCTCTGAACATCACTTCCACAAATGTTCTGAATGCCTTGGTAGAGTGTCTCTTTCAGACACATGTCCATCAGCTTAAAGATGAAGTTTAGTTGATTTCATTTACACTGCCAAGACTTCTACTGAAGGATTTGTGATTTTTAAATCTAGCATTTTAGAAAGAAAGATCCAGGTAAGATTATGGTGACTCTGAAAAACAAAGAACTTTTTTCCTCATTTACACCAGATGGTCATTCTTTTGTTTAGCTCTTGGTGATACTAACACTTGGTCAACAAATTGCCTTGAAATATATGGCAGCACTACTGAGAATCTGCCTTTGTAATACCTTGCTTCCTTTCTGTGGCCTGCTGAATTTCCCTTTGTTCAGTAGTGTGTAAGATGACTGCCACTCTTCACTGGCCTTCACATTGTTCTTTAGACTTTATTAGGTGATAGTTCTCAGGGAAATTAGGACAGATTAATTAAAACTGGTGTCTGTATGTGAAAATTCTGTGAAGGTCTTTTGCCTTAAAAGTAAAATTGTTTTAATTTACTATACCTTAATCTGCCTCTCAGGTTTTGGTACTTCTGAACTGGAAATCTGTGTGGGAGTGTAATGCATGTCTATTTAATTGTCATGACTGCATTGTACCTAGAAAATAATTTAGGTTTAAATATTTTACAATATATTTAAAAACAAACTACCTAGTTCTGTTTCAACACCAGATGTATTGATTCTTATTCTTGAAAATTGTCTTTCTCGGTTACCTTAATCTTATTTAGAAAAATGTTGAGCCAGTTTGTATTGAGATGCTGTTTTGCCATAATCAAAGCACATTCAAAAATAGTTAATCAGTAACAAGTGTCTTGGATTGACTCATGTCCTTTAACTTTCTTGCTGTGCCAGTATAGAGAAACCCTTAGGTTGATTATTCTGGTTTGATATATGCAGGCTGGGTTGAGTAGCTTGAAGTGACATTTCCTTATAATTTTGAGATATCTTGAGAACCATGCTAGTTAGTACTGTCTAGTGAAGGAGAAACTGATGTGCATGTAAGAAAGTACATGTAGCGTATGTGTAAGTGTGTGTAAGTGTGTTTATTTTTTACAAAGTGATCTTACTTCAGGAAATAGTTGCATTATTGTTTCAATGCTATGAGAAATTAGTTTGAGAGAGAGGTGTGTTAATTACGGACAGCAAAAACTTTCTATTTATAAAAATCCATTTGGCCAAAGTCAGAAGGAAAATCCTTGAAGACTGAAGAAAAATTCTCAGAAGTGTTTTCTAGACTTGCAGCCTTCTGTATTGCAGGAAACATCAATCAGCAAACAGTTGAAACTTCCTTGTGTGAATACCTCTGTTAGCTTCCGGACCCAAATTTATTGCTGGAGGTTTAGAAACTTGATGGTTTAATCTACAGAAATTCAGGTACTTGCAGAAGTTGATGGACTGACTTCTTCAATCTGGAAGAAATACTCCATACCGGGTTTAGCATCCAGTGTGGGAAATGTTAAACCACAGGATTTTTAATATTGAATAAATTCCAGCAACAACTTCAGTTAATACCTGCCTTACCATTTTCTGGCAGGAATTTGTAAAGATCTGGACCTCTCCACTTATGTTACAGGTGGCAGCCTCGGGAGCTCTGATTTTCCAGGGCATGAGAGAGCTTGGCACTACTGCTGGTTCCATATTTGAATGGATTCCTATGGACCGTTAGACTCAAATTCACCAGGTGCTCACCAAACCTCCCTTCGAGCCTGTCATGAAGAGTTAAGTGTTCTCTAGTACCATCAAAGTCATCTTCTTTGGTATGGGAAGTGAAGTGAGATAAATGCACTGTCCATCAAAGAACCGTTCCTACATTTCTTGGATAAAATCATCTTGTGAACAAACTCCAGCTACATAAAGACCAAATAAACTTTACATTGAATCTGGGATATCTACTCTCATTTCTGGGACATCAGAGATTGATTGCCTGTAACTTACCTAAGCAGGGTATTTTCCTTTTACGTTAACAAATGCACTTTCCTCCTCACTTCTGCCCCTTTTGACTGTGGTTGCTAGGAAAGTTGCAGGCTGCTGAAATAGGTGTTTCAAGTGAAAATCAGTAAAGAAGCAGCAAGAGAGAAAATGCAGACATCTCCCAAAATGCTTATGGCCCATTACATCAGGGATAGAGCTGAAAAATAAAGCTTGTATGAAAAAAAATCTTAGGCAGCTGGGCCAGTCGCATCTTCATTACATTGTTAAATGATCCATTATGGAGACGGGTGTTTCAGGGCTTCTTTTTTTTCTTTTGTTAGTTTGGATTTGTAGGGTTTTTTGTAATATATATTTAGTCTCTTCTAGTTGGTGCTAATTATTCATGCTTTTCTTTTATAATTCCTGTTTTCTGTACTGTTTCTCTTTTCTAATTCCTGGTAGTGTCTCCAGATTGGTAGATGTGGCATGTGCATGAAAAAGGACCATTTTGTTCCTTGTCTGTATCTTGACCTTGTATTACACATATCCATCAGTCTGGAAGTTATCTCCCTTCTTTTTACAACTAATAAATCTTATTGCTCTTAACAGGTTTGGTTCTTTTGGCATGCCTGTGCCTTATTTCATGAGGAGGAGAGGAAAAACTATACAGAAACTACTTCTCTTTGATATGGTTGGGATTTATTCTAAAAACGCTTGGTATTGATGGATATGTAGGTTAACAAACGTGTAAAACTTAATAATTTAATATTTAAAGAGTATTTGTACTGTTGCCTTTTCTTTCTAAACAGTTAGATAGATTCAAAGAGCCTCCAGCATTCGGACCAATGTGTGACTTATTGTGGTCAGATCCTTCAGAAGATTTTGGAAATGAAAATTCCCCAGAGCATTTCAGTCATAATACAGTCAGAGGATGCTCATACTTTTATAGGTGAGAGTATGCTATGATCTAGTTGGGTGTTTTAGTACTGGCTCTTCCTGAATATTTTAAGAGAATATCTTTTACTCATAATTGTTTTCATTTCACAGCTATCCAGCAGTTTGTGAATTTTTGCAAAATAATAATTTGTTGTCAATCATTAGAGCACATGAAGCACAAGATGCAGGGTGAGTACTTTGTATCTTTCGAGGAAATATTCACAGTATAAAATAAAAACTAATTGCTTATATGCTGTAAGATGTAACGTAATTTGTTTGGTTTTGCAGTTATAGAATGTACAGGAAAAGTCAAACTACAGGGTTCCCATCTTTAATAACAATTTTTTCAGCACCTAATTACCTGGATGTCTACAATAATAAAGGTAAGAACTTGCTATTAGTAATTGTATATTACAATAAAATAAAATTGTCTAACTAGATAATCTAATATCAGCAGCTTTTTACCAGTTAAGAAACTAAAGGACAAAAAAAATCCATTAATGAAAGTTATAATGAAGAGCTATAAATGACAACCTCCTGTAAGAGGAGGACATTGAAGCATAAGTGTGGCCAGAGGTTTCCTTTGTGAAAGTTATTGCTATTTAGGACTTGTGATTAAATCTACTAGTCGGGCAAGGTTTCCCTGTGCTGTGAGTTTTCTCTCCTCCGGTTGTCTTTAGTGGGCAAGGAAGGTGGTTTGCATTGTGTATTGTGGCATCTGAGCATCTTAATTGTGATAATTCCTGTAATGGCCACATATGGGAAATCAAGAAAGAGCAAGTAGTGATCAAAATACTGATCAGCACTGGAAATGCTATTAAGGAGGTATAAAACAAGAAATCCAGTTTTGTCCATCTTCTGCTAAGATAGAATTGAGCAGAAGAAGTGTGTTTAATAGTGTGAAGAAAGATTTGCAAGTCAGAATTACAGAGAAGAGCTTGGCTGTGAATTAGTATTTTTCATAGATGAGAATAAAATTCAACAATGGAATTAAAGATAAAGCCTGCTGGAATTCGACTATGATATTAAAGTAAGGCATTTCAAGTATGTGATGAATGAGTGATCTCCAAATGTTCAAATAGTATTCCTTTGAAACCAACACCTTTTTTCTATTAAATATGCTGCATTTTCTTCCACCCACCAAAAAGAACCACCTCCAGCCCATACCACTTCTGTAGGGTGAATAACTTTACACAGGAAAAGATGAGCTGTTGTTACTTTCACTGATTGCAAAGTAAAGGGGAAGTAAAAATATCTATAACTGGCTTTTAAAGTTTTTTCACTATCTCTATGGATACTGTGTTCATAGAACCCTTTTTTACATGAGCTATTCCCAGTCTGATACAAGTGTAAGTATAGAAAAATGTAGTCAACTGCTTGTTTAGCTTTAGAATGCTTCTGGTTTTCTGTCTTTTTATCCTTTCTCTTTTCCCTCATCTTCTAGATGTCTATGGTTTTACTCCAGGCTTATAGCATGGGAAGACAAATATGAAGAATAAAACCTGAATTGCATATACTGAATATACTGCTGTTCTGAGTTAGTTTTGTTAAAGTTACTGAAATTATACCTTTTCAGGACTTTTAAAAATCTTTGTTTATTGTAGACCTAAAATAGGATAGTACAGATCTATATTGACATATAACAGTACCTTAGAGTGGAACATACACAGTAAAAATCCTAAGTGCTCCATTATTTACCTGTCTGTAAATACTGTGAAATAAAGACAATGGAATACCTGTGGGATTATTTAGTCTATAGTATAAATAGACCTAAACCAAGCCTGTGACTTCACATTTGTAGTACTCACAAGTTTTAAACATTCTTTTCAAAATGTCTGAATTTCATTTTAGCTGCTGTATTAAAATATGAAAACAATGTGATGAATATTCGTCAGTTCAATTGTTCTCCTCATCCTTACTGGCTACCAAATTTTATGGATGTTTTCACATGGTCTTTGCCATTTGTTGGAGAAAAAGGTTAGTAGATGTTGTGCATCAACTAATATCTTTATTTCTCCCAGACTGATGTTGGGAAGATTTTTGTTTTTTAAAATATATTTACCAATGAGAGATGAATCGCATTATTTTTGTGTTGTTTTATTTACTTATTTAAGTCCAGGTAGTTAGAACTGCATCTAATATAGCTAAGATATTATCAGAAATTATAATTTCCATTGAGGGTGTACATCTGCATATTTAAGTGATGTCATTTGAAGTTAATATTTAAATTGTTCATATTCTATAAAGTGCTAAGTTATATACACAATAAATCCTGTATAGTTATAGGTAAAATTTATATTGAGCTGTTCGTGTAAAATGTTAACTTTCCTATTAGATGTAACAGATTGACCTTCACTAAAGATAAATTTTTCAGTTATAATTTTTCTTATAAAAAAGATAATTTAGCACAGATCCTCTTTTTTTTTTTTTCTTTTCCCTCTAGAGATGATAACTGAATCTAGGACACTGGGGCCCCAAGTAGTCCTCAGTTGACAAGCAACGAGGTTAGAGGCTATTTGGGTCTGTTTAAAATCCTTCCATGACAGAACTGCTCTTTTCATAAAAAGAGATCTGCAAAGCTCTTTAAATTTCTTTGAAAAATTATTTTTAATTTAGTTTAACAGTAATTCAAATAAAATAAATAAATTTAAATAAAATTTATATTTCTTAGATTTCTTGCAGTTATGTATTTATGGCCATAAAAACCTAGGATTCTAGGTTTGCTTTTGTTGTCTTTAGTGAGCAGTTAAATGCAAATAGTTTGGACGCTTCTTACTGTGGTAACCCACTCAACATTTTTTTTAATGTTTAAATAAAGAGACTTGACATTTGAAAGGAGATTTTGTTTATATCTCTCTTGCCTGATGATGCAGTAGGTAAAGTTTTCAACTGCAAAGGCTTGATACTGTTTATTTTGCTTTTGTTGTGTTGCTGGTAATGCCATCCAGCGGCTTATTTAACAGTGAGTGTTTCATTGCCCTGCTCTGTGCTTCAGACTGCTGGAGTTATGACCCTTGCAGATGGTCTTGCCTTTGGACAAATGCATGCTCCCACTTTTGATGAAGGATTTACTGCCAGTATTGTCTGATCTGCATTGATCAAATCAACATCATCATAATTTGGTTGGGTTTTTCTTTTACAGTAGAGAGTAACTCTTTCCCAAGAATGAAGAATACAACCATAGCAGATAACACAGGGGTTGTATGCATTCGTCAGGAATAAATGTAGGCAGCAATTTTCAGGGATTTTACCAACTGCCCTTTGGACAGGTTTCTGAATACACTTTGTGTAGAAAGGTTTGAATATGTTAAGAAAAAATCTGATATATGTAAGAAAGATTGAGAGGCAGAATAAGAATATTCCTGGAGAAAAACAATATACAAACTTATCTCAAAAAGCTTGTATCCACTATGTTGATATTTAAGGGAAGTTTGAAAAGACAGACTCCCATATTTATATTCTAATATTTTTCTGCTTGAGTGCTTCTGTTACATGCCTGCAGGTGTCAGGAATAGAATAGCTTTTGCAATTCAAGCCTGAATTTGAGTAGTCAAAATTTTTCATGTTTAAATAAAGTTTGCCTAAAAACTAGTTCAAATACTTAACCTAATATAAAACTACTAATTAAAAAAAAAAAGTAGTTTTATGTAATAGAAGTCCTTATAAGAGAGTAATGTTCCTTGTGTTGTTTGATTGTTTAGTTCTATAATTTAGTTCTGTTTCTGAGCTTTTTAAATTCTGTGACAGCTCACATCAAGAAAAACAATTATTTTGAAACGAGGTTACTGAGAGAGAGGTTCATTCACTAGAGATGCCTGTGACTAACTGTATCTTGTATGCATGGAAAGTTTTAAGTTCTACACAGAATGAATTAAGGTTGATTTTTTCCTATACAGTAACAGAAATGTTGGTGAATGTTTTGAGCATTTGCTCTGATGATGAGCTGATGACAGAGGGAGAAGATCAATTTGACGGTAAGGATTACTTTAAGATTCATAAATCTTCTTAATGGTAATAACTTGTAAACAGTAGTTAACCTAGACTGGTGTAATATTGCCTGACATTTGAACAAAATTGCCTTCAAATTTTTCTGTAGAAAATACTGGTTTTGGCAGGGCAGGGAAGGGAACTGTGTTTGTGTTTGTGATCAAGAAGCAGTAATAGTAACCTTTGCAATCCTCATATCTGATTTCAGTATAAAACAAACTTTTAGTGGGAAATTCTCCAAATGTCTTGGCACTTAAAATTTGAAACATACTAACTTTCTTTGCTAGTATTTAGCATAAATGTATTATAATACACTAAATTTCTTCCTTATTACCCTTCAAAAACAGTCGATGTAGGAGAAAATCAGATACAGTATTTTTTTATGGCAAAGTACTATAAATAAAGTCTGAAATGCAAGCTTAAGTCTGCATTTGCGTTTAAAGGACAACCTGTATATGTACATTGTATTATTGCATTATTGTAATGAATGATGACATCTTTCTATCTCTTAAACTGTGATACAGTAGATTGTTAAGAGATGTTTTTGCAGCATGAGGATTGGGAAGCAATATTGATATGAAGACTTAGCATATCACACTTTGTTTTGTTGGGCTTTTTACAGAAGTGCTTAATGTCACACCTAAACATTTTTCAGGCTTGCTTCATTTTATCCTATAACAGAACTGATCTGGTGAATTTGTGTTGGTGGGGGAGGAGGACGGAAGCTTCCAGCAGGCTTTGAGGAACATGAAAGAATCTTTTATAAAGATATTAGAGACAAAAGCCCTTTCTTAGCATTAGATAACTACCGTGTTCAAATTTGATAGCAGAATAGTGTTTGCTAAGCAGCTGTGTGTTTTCCATTGGAGTCAATTAGTTCTGAGCCACTTTAACTTTGCTGCCATTTGGATGGTTGCCAGAAATGTGAAAACGTGGAAGAAGTCTCAAAAGTGATAATGCAAACAGTCAGTTCCTGGTTTTTATTCAAGTCAATCTACCAAACTGAAAAGAAAGCAATTGCACCAAGAAGGGTTAGGTGGTGTTCTGACATGTTAAGATTTGTGTGCCAGAGTAGTTGCAGTAGTCAGTTGATTGCATATGCTGTGTTGTCTGGAGTTTCCTAATTTGAATTATTTTATTCTTCTGTCTCCTTTAACAATTTCTTTGCTTGATGCATCTCTTATGCCACCTAGGTACTGTCTATGCTTTATCTTTCTGTGTGGTTGGATTTTTTTTTAACTGTTGACTTTCAAGCTTTCACATGTTATTCGTCAAATCTTAAATATTCTCAACAATTCCACTTCTTGGTTGATGAATGCATTTTTAAGTGTTGCAATTTTCCATTTTATTTCTTTCACATTTCTTCTCCATTCCTTCTTTATTACCACTGGCAAGTTAAATATCTTTTTTTTTTTTGTCTCACTCACCTTTTTCTCCATCGTTCACTTCCTTTTTTTCTGGACTCTCCATCTGAAGAGCGACTCATATATGGCAATAAAAAAGGTACAGACCAGACAGAGTAGGAATGTTTTGAAATATGACTTCACAGAGCCTGACAGTATAAAGTATTAATGTGAATATACCTTTCTATTGAAAGATATTATGTAGTATTTTATTCTTATTAACCATTTTAATGGGAATTTTATAAAAACCTGTGTATTTTGTTATCAGAAGTCTTATTTCAAGACATCTGTCTTTCTGTGCATGAATTTTTTTCCTCTTTTCTTCATTCCTTTTTTTGTAGAATTTCATTCTTTTATCTACTTACAAAATTTTATCTTTGGTCCTGCATGTGTAGGGAGCTTTCAGTTGTCTGTCTTGCTCTTTAATACTTTCCTCGTGAGCTTTTTTTTTTTAAGGTTGTGCATGAAATGTGATTATAAAATGTTCCAAAACCTGCTTTGTATAGTACTTTGTATAGTACATTTCGTCTTCTTAACTGAAATGTCAAAAAAAAAAAAAGAGCTTTTTGATTCTCTGTGCTATTTTGAAGATGGCCAGATGCAAATTGTAAAAAGAAGCCTACTTACTAACTTAAATTCATGGTCTGTCACTTGTTTTTCAGAAGTCACAGGGTAGCTAGTTCTGTACAGAGAAATTCTTCTGGCTACAAGTTGCCTAATAATAATTCTTCTCTCTGTATAGAATTGTTGGTTCCAGAGAATATTTTTAATACTTGGGAATGCATTAGGTTATAGACACGTTTTCCAAAATGGTATTTGGGGCATAACAGGTCAGCGTTTCAGAATTTATTTCTTGTGCAGGTATTGGGAATGGGAAAGTTCTTTGTCCTACCTCCTATAATTTAGGCTGTGATCAAGATATTCTTCTGCATGCAGGTGCCATTCTCTGAATAACCAGGACTCAATGGCCACATTCGTGCAGTGCTGCAGCCTGGGTAATGCCTTTGGCTTTTTGCCTTGGCTCTGTTGCTTCTGGAGGGCCAGGATAATGGGAGATCATCTTCCAAAAAAAACCATAAATGAAAAATCCCAACAAACAAAACCCCCCTCAACGCAAAGGAACCTTTCTCATTTTAAAGCACAGGGATTAGCACTGCCTGTAGTTTTTCCAGTTGGTACATTACAGATTTTGACGTTAGTGAAGCCTGCAAATTGGTGTAGGTAGAAGAAAAATTGAGGAACTTAAAGAGAAATTGTTGATGTCCCAATTAGCCCTGACCTTTTCAAGCTCCTTGTTCTGGATTCTCAAGAACTATTCAATAGTGTTCAAATAGAGAAAGTAAAAATGTCTAGAATTTTAGAAATTAAAAGTTAAGATTTTAAGGAAATTATTTTCAGTAAAAATGGAGTGTTTTATACTATCTTATTCCAAGTTTTCCTGAGCTACCTGTTTTGTCATGTTTTTAGTTTGATGTCTGTTAAAATTGTGACTGTCTAAAAAAAAACGTTACTCAGCAGTTCCTGGCTTTTTTGTTTTGTTTATGTGGACTGGCAGGTATTTGTCACACCCCAGGATTCTCTCATTATGTTCATACAAAGGTTGTCTCTTGCCCCCTTTTTTTCTTTGTCATTACACCTTTTCTGTCTTGAGTGATTTTGTTGCTGTTGCTTGCCCTTACATGCTTTATCTTTGTATTTTATTTGGTTTGGTATTCAGGGTGGAAAGTCTGCCCACTCTTGTGCCACAGAAGGCCTTGTGTTCCTGCAGCTGTGGTCTGAGAGGTGTGGCTGTTGTGCCTGAGTGTTCCCTCCCGGGGAAGCCCCATGCTAGTGAGCAGGGATGCAAAGCAGCTTCTTCCACAGCTCCCTTTTTGAATGCAAGTAGGCAAATTTGTGGACACGTGGCTCTCCTCCTCCCACTTGTGGTCCTCTCTTCTACATTCTTGCAATTTAGTTGGCAACTTCTTATTGTGTAGCTTTCTCCCAAGACTGAACAACACTGGTACATGGAAGTTCTGGAATTCCTAACAGACATGTCTGAGCTCAGTCACTCCTGGTCTCCTGTGGTTCAATTCAAGTATGACTGAGTTACTCTTACCTTGATGTGATTAATGCTCTCCTTCCCCAATGGCTGAGGAGGAGTAAGGATTTTGGTTTGGATACCTCCTCGTCTGCCTCTGCTGTTTTAGTGAAATTGAGGAGTTGGCAAAGGGATAGTAAGATGAGGGGAAGGATGGCTTTTATACGTTGAAACAAATCAGCAACACTTAGTATTGGAGAAAGGTGTTTCCCTTTTCATGTCAAGGCAGGCAAAGGTGGCTCTCCTTCCTAATCACAAGCCTCCTTTTAGAGTTTTGGCTTCACTTTTATCTGGCACAAGTGGTATCACTCTGCCTTGTGGAATGTGCAGTACTTACTTCAGATCTTTAGTATTTGTAGTTTCTGCAAATGATGCAAACTTAAGATGATGTGGAGCACAGAGTTAAGTGGTAAGAAAGGTACCACTGCCATTTTTTGCTTGTTTATTTTCTGTTTTTCATGGAGTTGTGTTTTGGGTAGCTGACATAAAAACAAGGAAACCACTGTTTTCTCTTGAACAGATGCGTAATAATTAGAAAATCTTTAATTTTTGTGGTTTTACTATCCCTTTGGCTTCTATATTGGGCTGCTTGCCTACATCTTGATATAAACAGATGTCAGTCCTAAGAATTTAAGGTGTAAAATTTAGTAAACGAGTTACGATAGTCACTACACTACTGGTGGTTGTTCAGGTACTTACTAGCTTTAGGAAATCATTGTGAACAATCTAAACTTTTTTGTATGAGTTTTGTGGACACAGAGGTGATGGTGGTCTTGATGGCATTCTGAAGCTCTGATTTGATAGCATTGTGCCCTTAAGTGTTTGGGTATTGACTTCCTATGAAGAGTATTGAACTTAAACAATTGTGTTAAATTTGATGCACTTTAAAACGATGACCTTCTAATTACTCATGAGCTTGAGACTCTTTCTCATTCTATTGAAAGTAGGTACAGCTGCCGCGCGGAAGGAAATCATCAGAAACAAAATCCGTGCAATTGGCAAGATGGCAAGAGTCTTCTCTGTTCTCAGGTACTTGCATGGGTTCTGCATTCCTCAACCCCTGTTATGTATGTAAGGTAAACATCTCTGTTTCAGGACAATGAATGCCAGATGTTTTTCAGGGAGACCACTGTGCATCAGAATCTTGTTTGGCGTATTGGTGCACCCTATTATGTTGGAATTTTTGGTTAAAGAATATTTTTGGGTTATTTTTGAGACATGTTTTAAGATAGAGAACATGATCTTTAGTTTACATGTTGTTTGTCCAGCTGTTAACTAAGAGTGTTGGAAAGTCAACATCAGATAGAAAGACTGAAATCAAGGGTGCAATGGAGGAGATAGAATGGACTCCAAAAATTTCTGACTTACCAGGAGCTTGAGGAGTAGAGGAGTTTTGTTTGCAGTTTTGGTTTGTTCTTTTCAGCAATTTAAAAAGTATCCCATCCTCTTTAAATCTAGGGATTTGATCATCATATTTACCCCAAATGTCTGTTTTTCCACAGACCATAATTGCTGAAATGGGTAATTTTTCTAAGTTGTTATTTCCCAAAGTAGAGACACTTAAAACAAAATTTGGGATTGTTTTATGGTAGTGAGATATGTTCAGTACCTCATGAGGCATTCAGTGCTCATTTCAAAGCTAATGAAGCTGCATGTGAATAACTGCTCAGAATTTGGTTCAGAAGTAGACAGCATTTATAATTCCTAGGTGTAGGAAAAACTGGTATGGAGTAGAATTATATTCCCCTTTTAAATTGTTTGAATTTGCATTACATTGAGTCTTGACATCCCTAAAACACAGCAAAACTAGGCCCTCTCCCTTTCCCCATCCATTATTTTCCTTCAATGCAAGTTTTCATGCGTGGATATTTAAGGTGTTGTTACTGTTTTTTGTCATACCAGGGAGGAGAGTGAAAGTGTGCTGACACTCAAGGGTTTGACTCCCACTGGAATGTTACCTAGTGGAGTGTTGGCTGGAGGACGACAGACCCTGCAAAGTGGTAATGATGTTATGCAACTTGCTGTGCCTCAGATGGACTGGGGCACATCTCACTCTTTTGCTAACACCACACATAATGCATGCAGGGAATTTCTTATGCTTTTCAGTTCTTGTCTTAGCGGCTGATACAAGCATAGTGTTATGTGTTAATCAGGCAATGTGAAATGGATACTTAACCAGGGTATAAAACTAAAAGCCAATTAGTTCAACAGTGTCAGGCTATGTTTTTTAGACTCTGAGCTTCCTTAGTTAACAACTTTTCAGGTGAGGTGAACTTACAGATCTCGTATTGAGGCATTTAATCATTACAGATACAAAAATGGCAGCGTAATTTTGCATCATTACTTGTCTGCTCTCCATTAAAATGGTTTTATTATAGCCGTGTTAGTATTCTCATTGACAATGTCAATACTTGTTGATATTAATATTAACAAACAGCTACAGACTGCATAGTTCCATATTACACTCCATTGACAGATTGGAATGTGCTACGTTTTGTACCCTGGTAATTAATGCCAAAGTTTGTTCTCTATGTTGTTTGTCAAATGTTCTATGTATAATTGACCTCCCTGAATTGTCCTTGTAACATGCTGTTTCCTTCCTCTGCAGATGTAGCTGCTTTCTTAGATCTGTCTGTCTCTCTCTAGGTATAGATGTATGTCTGTATAAGTGTTAAAATTAAACCACTATCCCAGACACTTGTCAGTCTCTTGATGTAGAAGCAATGTTGTAGCACCTTGTTTTTGAGGTTTGCTGCATTTGCTGCTGCACATTGTCTGTGCATTTTGAACAATAATGTACTTGAAAAATATTCAATCATTTGTTATAAAATCAGTTGAGAATAAAGGGATTGAATTTAAAACTTGTAAAAAAATAAAAGGGTGTTATTCAGTGTGCATATATTTTTTGCATGAAAATAAAAAGAACTCTATACAAAATATACCTGTAATCTGGCTCATTGAATATTTTGTAAAAGGTTTTTATTCTTTTTTTAGTTTGTTGAATCATTGGATCATATTTTTCACAAGGCCCATAATGAATAATTATGGAGAATGCTATGAGCTTGTACCAAGTGTATTAAAAGAATGAAGTCCATGTTTTGTGTTCACAGTGGTGAATAACTAAAAACACCAGCCTGAAACTGGACTTCGTATCAGCAGCACTCTTAACATATTCGAAGACTTTTTATTGGCCACCTTCAGGCTTTACTAGGAAGTATAAAACTTTAGTATGGGAACACTGAATTTTGTAACTGTTGAAAGATTGTGATATGTGAATACCACTTTTTACACAATCTCTTTTCCAAGAGTTGCTGCTTTTCTCATTTCATGATTTAGACTGTTTATTTGAATTCCTTATATTTTCTGTGAAGTTTTTTGAAAGCCTTTCACTACATTTTCTGTTAAACTGTCAAAGCTGTTTTTTAATAGCTTTGAAACACGAATGTCACATTTTAAATCATTTTTCAGTGGACATATAATGTCTACAAGTAAGTTTATATGTCCAGTGTATGTATGTGATTGTTTTGTGAATGTCTATAATAAGAAATGGTGTATGTTTCCTAATCCATTCAACTATTCCAAAAGCATATGTTCTAGCTTTAATTTTCATTGTTTAATAAGAAATTTTATGCTTAAAAATGAGTCTGCATTCCTCTCACTCATTTAACAGATTTTTATCCATGTTGCATTACAAATACCAGAGAGGATCAAACTGACTAGAAAATTTTTTTTTACAAAAAGCATTACTGAAAATGTGGGACATTTGAAAAGTATGCAAAATCCATTCTGGATTTTTGTGGGTGTGGGTTTTTTCTTGGCTAGAACTTTTGATGGCAATATTCCCTGATGCACTGCATTAATATACCTCATTTGTTTTAGTCATGTTGATTGTTCAGAATAAATCATGCCAGTTGTTAGTTCTTAAAATGAAGTAACTTGTTTCAGTCTTAAAAGAGAAGTTTTCAAATTATAATGCCCAATTGCAAAGGGAGAAGTAAATGAAAAATAAAATAAAACTTCACTAACTGAAAATTTTCTAAACCATTGTAATATCAGAGAATTTATATTCTTGACAAAAGTACGCTCACTGATAGTATAGTAGGATTTCTTATTACAAATATTAAATTACTCTTTGAAGTATTTCTTACTAGGTTGATCGGTTTACTATCAATAATTTAATCTAGGCTAGGCTTGCAAAAATAAAAGAACATAATATTAGTTGAAGTAATGTTTTTATTCTGTTCTTTTGTTTGCTTAAAAAATGCACAGAATTGACCAGTACGCCCCAGGTTTTCCTGGTTTCAGTCTTACAAATACTCATTTTTTAGTGGCACATTGAGGAAAGGTCTAGTTAAACTGGTTGCTAAATCTCTAAGCAGCTTTGAAAGTTACAAGAAATGGGAGTGTATATCTACATTTCTCTGGAGAGCTGGGCTGAAATTATTTTATCAGGGCAAATAGATAGACACATCTATGCAATTCTTCCATATGTACCTATTTTAGCTCTTATTGTCTGGAGCATATTCCATAGTGGGTCTTAGCCAAAGCCACTGTTCTGTCAGGACTGTGGAGCCCAGTGCTATGTTTGCTGAGCTGCTGGTCCCTCTCCTCCTCCTTGTCCTTGCAGCAGCAGTGCCTGGAGGCTTTGCCATCACACAGATCCACAGAGCAGCCCAGGGGGGAATGGCAAATGCAGACTGCAGCAAAGGGCTTAAACAAAGACAGCTCAGTTCAAAAGCATCATTCTGGAAAAAAAATGCAAGCCTGCATCCTATGGGAGATGTCAGTGGATTAATTTTTTTTTTCATGACTATATAGATATATTTTTTTTAAATGAATCATAGCTTACTTTTGATAGCTTTGATGTGTTAGGATAAAAACAGACTTTGGAAAATCATGACCTTTCTATATTTCTAAAGTTTTTTAAATGTAAATTTGTTTTTTATTATTTTTGTTGCTTGCATTATAGTAGCTGAAATAATAAAGATCATGTTAAGTACTGTTATTTAAAATAACATTTTCTAGTGACTTATTTTGTAAATTGAATTCAATAAAATTAGCTTCCGAACTGAGCCAACATCTGCTAAAACCAACAACACACCTAAAGCTTTATTCAGCAACATACTAAACCCAAGTCTAAATTAAAAATTGTAAATACTTACATGGACATCAGTTGGACTACTGGCCCTGCTAATAGTCAGAAAACAGTCAAAATAGTTTTTGTGTTTAGGTTGAAAATTGCCAAGGATTTTCTACCACATCCATCCAGTTTAGTAAAACAAGGGAGAGCTGAAATTAAGGATGGCAATGCCATTGAAACCTGTTGCTTAAAATCAGCTCTCAATTGGGAATTTTCAGAGCCAAAACTTCAGAATTACCTGTTAATATGATCCAGCATTTTTTTGAGGTTTATCAAAATCTACAAAGAATAAAGTTTTAATTTAGATACAGCTGCAAAAGAGAATCCAGCAAAATGGTTTTCCAAATTGAGTCTCTCCAGGTTTTTTAAGTGCTTGTATTTTCCAGTCAGTTTGTTCTTTTATGTCAAGTTGAAAATTATCTTTTTCTTAACTGTGATTAATATTCCAAGGTCGTTTTGGAATAGTAGTACTACAAGTAGCATGAACTAGGAGTAAATTCTGAAAATTGTATTTATGACTAAGCTACACAATTTGCAGAGATAAATCAGTATTCGTGATCTTTTCAGGAAAAGATTGAAAACAAAGACTCCACAGGTAACAGGAAATGGTGGAAAGAGGTGGTTTTTTACATAGTTTCATATTTGTATGGCAAATAGATTATAGTTTGAAAGTATGCATTTGGTGACTTTCTAAAACAATTCTTAAAGTGATTAATTTTTAGAAATAGAGAAAGTTTCTTTCCCTTAAGGTAAACATAAATAGCCATCCATTCAAGTGGCTTTTTGATTTAATTCTGGAATTGCTCTTGTCTCTCTAGATTTAAGTGCGGAAATGTCTTAACTTCTTTTTCATTTTTGTTCTGTGGAAAGTGCAGTATATGAAATTCAAAATGCTGCATTTCCGTTAAATATATCATATTATTTTATGAAATAAAATAGTATTTATTGGATACTAACTTACTTAATGCAAGTATCCAATTTTTTTAAACTGTCTCAGTGAAAATTAGACTCTTATGCAACAGTGAGCTTAAAACATAGTGTAGGCAATGCATACATAACATAACGTAGGCATAGTGTAGGTGATTGGTTTTGTTGGATAGGAAATGAGAAGTAATAAACTTAAATCTCTTCAAAGAATTTTATTCTGATCTAATGCCCTATTTTCTTATAGAGCTCTTTTCCCCAGCACTTGCTTGAATACTCTGCCATGATTTTTGTTGTTAACAGTATGTATGAAGCACTACACAAGTAGGTTTACCACTGTGTAAGCTACTTTTTGTCAGTATTTCTGAAATTGTGGTATTAGAGGCATGGCAAAAAGTAGGGGAGGTAAAAAGTTGTTACCATGATTGACTTAGCTACAGTTCAAATTGTGATAATAATAACCTTATCTTAAAGCTTTGCCTTCTAGAGCTAAAACTGTAAGGAGAGATCTTACACATAAGAAATCACAGCAGATGTCAGAGTTATTTAGTTAGAAGAATAGCGAGTGAGCTCGATGTTTTTCATATTCACATTAGTTCACCCACTAAGACTATGTTAAATCCAGACCTCTTCCTGGTGTAGATTTTGTTGTTGATTTGACTAAACAATTTACAAAACTTGGTAAAAATTACTTTCTGGATTTGTCTTTTATGGCTTAAATTTCACTATTCAATTCTCAGAGATGCCCATTTTAGCTTAAAATATTGTGAGAAATTGAAGTACTAGTTAAACTTCAGGGAGCTAAAGAGAAAGAGAAAAATAATTCATTATTATTAGAATATTGGTAGTGTTATTTTTGTAGTGTCTTTCCAGGTAATTTAATGATGCTCATTAATGCATTTTAATCTTCACAAATAATCTCAAATAGATTCTTAGTATTTTTAAGCCATACCACAGCTTTAGCATCAGTTGAAGTTTTCTGTTG
>JAHLSL010000018.1:19672360-19690467 GCA_025920805.1 Petroica traversi | reverse complement strand
GGATGATGATTATCTTTAATATTCTAGGGAAATTCTTGGGGGTTTTTGGTCTCCTTTTGTTTTTTTTAACAGAATATGCTATAGGTTTTTGTATAATAGCATGTTGTGATATGTGGTGTTGTCTTGAAGTTCTTAAAAATAGAAGTGTTTAGTGGGTTTTTTTCTGCATTCAATTGAAGGTTTTGTTTGATTGTGGGGAGGGGATATTATATGTGGAAGGAGGGTTGTTTATGCATGCCTTTTTTTATAAAACATATTTAATGGCTTTGAACATTTTTTAAAATTTTCTGTGATATCTGGTAGTGCAAGATGTATAACTTATTTTCTTTAGATTCTGAATATAATTTATTGTTCAAATTTATTTCTAGTATTTATGAGACATATTAAATTCAATGGATTATCAGTGCTTCTGTGCTAAATAAGTTGCATATACGTCCTCTGTTAGTGGTATTGAGCAAAATGCCATCAAATTATTTGGTTCAGAGTATTCAAATTCAGATTGTTTCTTTTCAAGAGACTTCAGTTTCTCCTTGCTCAGAATTCGAGGAAGTGAATGACAGCATAGCTTTTGAGAGAGCTGACTTTGGGGTTTTTCAGATTTAGTTGCAAAGCACCATTTAATGACTGTATTCTTTGTTTTTTTAATTAAGGAAGTCAGATCTCCAAAAATATAAACAAGTGCCATATTCTGTTCTCACACACACCTGCAAGAGGTCCTGTTGTTGTGAGTGGAAAGCTGTACTTAAATCTCCAAAGAATTATTTCATCCCAAAGACTTCAGTCTTATTATGTGGTCAGCCATTTTCAGGTGTAAATTCAACCACAGACCTCATTCATCAAAATAATCAGTAGCAAAATAATACCTATTTTCTATACTTACTTTAAATACATCCGTATTTAAATGATGCCATTGTTGAACCACAGTGCTAACTTGGTGATTGTGGTTGTGTCCATTTCCATCATCCACATGATTAGCACAGTGTGAAGCACATCCTGCAGTTTTGCCTGCATGAGAACTGCAGGATCAGGCCATCGGTGTGGGCAGGATGTAAATCTGCCACTACTTTGTAACCTTTGCTGCTTTGCCTCCACTGCACTTGCTGTGCTGCTTAGATCTTACTGACATTGCCCTGAAGAGAAGGGGGATGTTAAGATTAGCTCGCTGAGCTGGGCAGCAGAAGCACAGTGGTGAGAGCTGGCCCCACCAGGGACACACAGAAGCAATCAAGTGGGCTTAAACCCCTTGATTCCTACTTGCAGAATATTTGCCATACTTTGTTCTTCTTGTAATGAACTGAAATCATGATTGCCGTGAACATTTCAGGAAAGCAGGTTAGAGAATCCTTTAGCAATACACTTGCAGGGCCATAAGTTTCTTTGGCTGATTTTTTACCTTTTTTTAAACATCATTTGTTAGAAAAAGTATATGCTTTCAACTTAATTTTCCATTACTGACATATCAAATTTGCATTTTGTTAAGCAATACGAGGATTCTCTCCGCAACATAAAATCTGCAGTTTTGAAGAAGCAAAAGGTTTGGATAGGATCAATGAGAGAATGCCGCCAAGAAAAGATGCTCTTCAGCAAGATGGTATTAATACTATAAACACAGCAAATGCCAATGGAAACAATGGAACTGGCAACAACAATGCACAGTGACCACATCAGCTTCTGGTTTACTCACTCATGTCCTGCCTGAGAATTCCTAGATTACTGCTTTTTGATGTGACAACAAATGAAATAGGGGGATCACTTCAAGTGACTACTTAACACCAGGTGGAAAACCATCTGACTCGATCCCACTGAAGAGACCATCATGCTTTTGAGACAACAGCCCCTCTCTTACACAGTGACCCAACCTCCTGGGAGTGTGTGCCTCACCCTTTCACTCAAACATCCATCACTGGCTGCTGCAGCTTGGGAAGAGATCTGGGGAAAGGATCGGGCTGTTCTCACTAAAGCACACCTAGACTAGCATCTTACGCTTACCTTGTCAACACTTTTAAGTTTACAAATGGGATTTTTCTTTCAGTAGAGGTAGTTTGTTCGTTTGTTTGTTTGTTTTTTTAAATCAGACTTTCAAGTACAACCCTAAGAGCTAACTATTTATTAACGGACATTGGTTTCATGATATGTCTTTAAAATTTTAGATTAGAATGGTCTTAAAATATCTGAGGCTGCAAAAACTGTATTTTAAATAACAGAAAAAATGCCAAAAAAATTCAGTTGGTCATTCTGTAAAATGCTGACCTCAGGTTTACTCCTTAGATGTTGCTAATTCTATATTGTATTCACTGTATTTTTTAGTTACAGCTTATCAGGAGATTTCTATGTAGGAATGTTTATTACTTGAACACAGATTTAAAAAAAAATATTTAATTTAGAAACTTTTTTGCCCAGCTTTTTCAAGACTTTTCCCCACCTTGAATTTAAAAAAAAATTATATATACTAATTTTAAAAGTAAGAAAAATATGGAAGTGTTAATTTTAAGGTACTTTTAATTGAACTTTGTACATTGTTTAAGTAAATTTTGATTCATATCAAGTCTGTAAAGCTTGGCATTGTATTTTGTGTATGCATGTTTTCATTTTGCAAATATTTAATATATAGACCTATGATGTACATCTATAGGTTACCTAGATGTTATGGGTACTTTTAGTTTATTGTGAGTATTACGGTTGCATAAATAGCTAATAATCACTGGGCTGAATAGCTGCAAGCTTTTTATTATTTTTAAATCTGTAAAGGAAACTGAACCCGTATCAGACATACTTTTTGTTTAAGCAAAGCAGCGCGTAAGCAATTGCTCTGTTCAACTGCTAAGGCATTAGTGAAAGTGTAAACTTGAGACTGCATGTATTTTGGTATCTACAGGACTGCTTGGTTAAAATAAAAATTGAAGCCCTGTGCTAATCTGTTCACAAATAATGGACTGTACTGATTGCCAGTGTACTTTGTTATATATTTTGACATTTGCTACATGTCCTTCTCATCCCCTGGAACACGACTTGAAACTTATGTCACTAGAGTTCATCTCCTTTTTTCTTTTTTTTTTTTTATTTGTTTGCCATAAACTACAATCTGTACATACCCCTAAGTTGGAAATTTTATGCATGTTCTGAACTATTCAAGTATTTTATAAACGGTAGCACACAATAAATTTTGTGCATGGGCTGCGGCTCCTATCACTGTGTATTGGTTTTATTTGGCATACATAGATCTAATCTGACCTTGAAAATTGTTTAGAAATAGTCTTCAATATTTAAGCCATTCAAAAAAATAGCATAAAAGGTCAGACTTAGCTTGCAGAGAACTAGTTGAAGGTAAACTGTATTTAATTTAAATTAACTTCTGCTGCTTTTTTTTTTGGAGTTCTCTCTCAGAAATATTTCGCGTGTGTTAAAGCAGACATCCACTTTTGGTTTGTACAGGCTTATCAGAGCAGGGTTAGTGGACTCTAGAAAGACTCGTATGCAAAGCTGTGTTTGGTTTGAACTAAACATTCAACTACTGAAGTGTGTTGGGGCTGCTTTTTGGGCAGAGGGAGAAATGGTTTGTTTTGACACGCTACAGACACACGAATTAGCCTTTTGGCATGTTCTTTATAAACTAAGGACAAGCTGCCAAACAGGATGAGAATTAAGATAAGTGAGACACTGTTCATAACGGGAGTTTTAATATTCAATTTTACTTTATTGCAGATGCATTCTAATTGGAAATCCTTCTCAGAGTTTGAGTCCAGAAGATCAAGTTAAAAATGGTAAGTTTTTTGCTTTTTATGAAGCGCTCCCATCCCTGTGAGTTGTACAGTCTGCATATGGTGTCATATTAGAGCAGAATAAAAACCTATCACAAAGTACGACTGAAATTTTATGATGAACATAGTGATGGTACCTTTCTCCTTGTAAGTGCTAGTGGAAATGTCTCAACCTCACAAGAAAGTATTTGTCCTGATTTGATGCTCAGATCTTGGTTGTGATGAGGATTTCCAGTAGCTGGAATGGTGTATACGAAGAAAATACAGACACAATCTTTGTGTGGAAAGAGCTCTCTGTAATTGGAGAGATCTGGTTCTGATACCTGTAAGTGCCCAGCAGCAGTGATGTTCACTTCTGTGAGGATTCCCTTGCAGTATCTGATTTGCTGCTGTAAGGACTCCCTTGCAGTATCTTTTGTCTTACTGTAGTAGTTTTTTCCAGATATGAAGGCAGATCTGCAGTAAAGGAAAATTCACTATGTAGTTGTTGGCCTGATTTCTCATGCTGTGTTTCTCTTGTCACTCTTTAGGCAAGTAGTCAGGTAACAGGGTTGTGTCTGTAGGTTTGTAAAGTAGGCACTCATTTTTACTACTGTGTTTCTGTAAGGTGGAGTCTGGAGCTGTCTCTAATTCTTATATTGTTTGGGAGAAGAAATTATATCCTTACTCCCAGAAAACTGTAAGTAGTTTGCATTACTTATTTTATGCTTTCAGCATTTTAAGGAGGGGAAAAAAAAAAAGTCACCTGTATGTCCTTAGTCTTTTCTTGGGCAGGGAGGGGAGAAGGCTTGGCTTTGACAGCCAAAGGAAACGTGCAGCAAAAGCTACGAGAGGCATGGCAGGTTCCTGGTTTGTGCTGGAGTGCTCAGTGCCTTCTTCCCTGAGCTGATGGGTGGGACCATCATCTGTGGTGTGCCTACCTGGAGGGCACCCTCAGGGAGTCCTCAGAGGTGGGCTGGGGTCTCTGGCTGCCCCAGGGAGTGCAGCTGTGTGATGGTGGAACTGAGGAGCACAAGTACAGACTGAGCTGGGCCAGGTTTTGGGGGGGTTATTTTCCAGCAGGGACTTGTGCTGTCAGGGAATGTGCTGCCATTTGCTGAGCCAAATGAGAAGAGCAGCTGAGTACACAACCTACCTGTATCCAGTTCAGGAGCAAGCAAACACCTTCACCTCCTAAAATTAGAGTGTGAAACAATAGCTTTCCTTTCAAAGCTTATTCAATTGTGAAATGGAAAAATTGCTCTAGTCTTATGTCTTGAATTGTGAAGATTGGCCGCCTTGCAAAAAGCCAGATGGTTGGGACTGAGGCTGGTTTTTTTCTTAGAAAGAGGGAGGTCTCTTCTGGTGCACGTCTGAATGCTTTTAGAGGGAAGACTCTCATAACAGCTTGCTTTTTTCTTCATGTTCAATATGAATTAAACTATTACATAAGTTAAGTAGAAAATCAGGGCTTGTTCAGAGGCAGGCTAGAGAGTATCTGTTCGGTCTTTCCTTGCCTATTTTTTGCTACAATTTCAGTGTCATTTATTCAGTTCTTGCTACCCATTTAACAATTCTTTGTTGTACACGTAATGAAAATATTTTTGCCATAAAACAGGTAAATGTTTTACATTCACACAGAATAGGACACAGAACCTACTCATCTGTTCATTTTCTTGTGATAGTATGTATTAATCCATATTCTGCTTTGAATGACTAGTGGTAGGGATTTTCAGTCACATAAGAAGATACATATGCATTAATATGCTTTAGTTATTAAGTGTTAAGGTAAGGAAGTTTGTTCAAGAACAAAGAAACAAAAACCAAAGCTTGTAAGAATCTTGGTCAAGCTTGGAAAGCTATTGAGAGGTACATTCCTACCTCAGTGTATATCTGTCTCATGGATACTTGCATCAAGGATCTATTTTGTATTTGAAATAATTAATCTGACCCAGGTGAGCTGTATTCCTCATTATCAGAAAAAGTTTGTAGTGTAAAATCAGATTCAGGTTGCAGACCACTGATGCGAGTGAAGTACGTAAGTGTTTTTGGTATGATGCACTTGTTGTTGCTGTGCAAAAACCTCTATGTTCATGCTGTGCAGAGTGAAAGGTTTTCATCTTGGAACCAGCTCTACAAGCTCTAGTGATTTTTGACTGGGAGATACTAGAAATAGTTTTTGCTATTTGTGTGAGGATGTCCTGTAATACAGTTGTTACTTGTTAAAGCATTGCTGAAGGAACACACTGCCTATTACTGCTGGATTTGAAGCTTCTTTTAAATTTATGGCTGGGCACAAATTCACCCTAGCTTTCTAAAAAAACCAAATGTGCTGTTCAAAGTTGTTCTCTTTAAATCCTTTGAAAACGTCCACATAGCCATTTATATTGTGTAGGTCACAACTGCTTTGGGTTGGATTTACAGGTTAGCATTAAATAAACGCTTTTTCACTGCTTAGTGAGCTGCTGTATAATCCACCTCTTTACAAGGAGAGACTTCAAAATCAGATCCCAGATGATTTCTCCTTTCCACTGCTGCCTTAAGCATAATGGTAACTAACCTCTAATTTAAAGAATTTAATAGGGGGTGTATAGTCATATTCTGCCAAGGCCCCTAAACTGTCAGCATATTGTGACTTAACTGAGCACTTGCATGTTTTTCAGCATTATGATGGAAACACATTAAAAGGGGATGAGGTGTAAAATGCTTTACATTACTGCCTCAGGCTTTTTTTGTCTTCCACAGTAAGCTCAGCAGTTTAGGTATTTCTGGAAACTTGCTGAGTGCTGGACATCCTTTGGCTGAAACAGTTGACTCCCACAGAGACTCATGCAGGAATCCAGTAGAGGGGGAAATGGTTTTGTCTGGGTCAAAAAGACTACAGCTAATGGTCTAATAGACAAGATATATCTTTTATTATACAATAAAGAATATTATGTGCTGTAAATTAAGGCATTGTAAGTGCAAAAAGCTGACTGAATCATCAAGAAGGCATATTTGATTATGCAACCTTCAAAATTATTCTTTTACAAGGATAGTTAGTGTCTGCTTAAAGCATGTTTCATGTCCTTCAGTTTGTTTCAAAAAAAAAAACAAACCAAAAAACTAGATATTCCTCTTCTATTGCCCAACAATTGCCAGCAGCAACTTCCGGTAATCACCACTTGTATCACTTGCTATCATTGCAGCCAGGGTCTTCTGATACATCTGTGTGAACATCTGTTTAATTTGCACAAGGTCAATCTATGCAAAGACAAAAAAAAAAAAATACAAAACTCAACCACAGTGTATCATTTAAATCCTAGACAGTCACCTCCCTTGAGAACTCATGCCAAGGGTGAGATGTGCAATGATCAACCCTGTGCAGTGGACAGGCTGGCGGCCCCCTTCAAGGACAGAGGGGCAGCTCCCAAAGCAGAGTGCAGCAGTTGTTCCATGCTTTGCTAGCATTGTGCTGTCCTGACTCTGAACAGGTGAACTTCTCACCTGGAGGTGCTCACTTGCTACCTGGACAGGCAACAACAGTTAAAAAGGAAAGCAAGCAGTTTACAGCTACTATCTAGCCAGAGTTAATAAAATTGCTACGTGAAAGCTGGCTTAAAACTCATTAACACATGCCTCTAAATGTGAGCCCTGTAAAAGCTTCATGCAGTACATGATTTTATAGCTGTGAAAGAAGGACTGAGTGACAAGCTGCTTTGAGTAGATGGCTTTCTGCTGCATGTGACTGGTACACAGGAGAAAATTTCTTACCTCACTGCGAGTGACTACAATTCTGATGAGGGTAGAATCATCTGTGCCAGCTCCTTTCATAGAATGATAAAGCCTTTCTGCAAAAAAGGCTGGGCGATTTAAAGCACATTGCACTGCAACGAAATATATTGATAGGCTTAGTTCCAGTAATGTATCCTGTATAATGATACTTGGCAGGATCAACTTGGGAATTTTGCTGTAGAGGTTGGTTTTAGTGAAGATCCAGTTACTGTGAATAACAGGACCTGTTTGTAGAGTTGTTTTCAAGTTGACTAAATGAGTTATTCCTTCACACAAAAACTTATGGTTATTTTAGCAGTTAACTCCTCTGGAAGTAGTTTTCAAAGCTCTCTGAAATCTGAATTCTCAAACAGGTAATTCAAAAACAGTTGATCTGCTTGGATAGCTGGTACTGGGACCCAAGGTATTTTACTCGTGTTCCATTGCTAGAATCTCACTAAGAAAAGTACAAATGCAGAAGGTTCCCTAGTAGTTCTGTAACTCCTGTAGTTACAGGATGGATCTTGTTTCAGGTAGATTGCTCACACTCAGAGATGAACCATTATTCTTCTACCTGATTCTCAGACCTGAATTTTTCCCATTAAACTCTTGAGTAGAATATACTCTGGGAAGTTTTTGCTTATCCTTTATGGCTACAGAATTGCTGTCATTTGGGTAAGCACTGATATGACTGGTGTCTCCAGATTTACTACTAAATATTACTGATTATCACTATCATCTAATTGTGCTGAATTGTGTTGAACTGCTTTAATATATCAAGTCAGTAGGAAAAAGTGAATTCAAAACAATATCTTGTATTTTGCTAAGCTTGTCCTTAGCCATAGCTGAGCTTTTTGAGGTAGATGGTGGTGAGGAAGGGGATGGAGAGAACTGTGCCTTCAGTTGGTTCATGTTGGCTCTGAAGTTATCTGTGTGGGTGGCTCAGCTGTCTCTGCTGAGGAGCTGCACACCCAGTCACAGCTCTGTGACACTGGTACCCCTTTTTGCAGAACTCTGAGTTTTACAGCTACAAGCACTAACCCGTGACCAGGGTTCTGTGCACTTGCCTGCCTTCCCAGAGAAGTGACAAGTAGTTCCTACGTGGCCTTTTCTTTTTTGAAACTGACTTCTTCATGGTGGATGCTTAGTTTCTTCATTTAAGTGCAAGATGAATCATTTGAATAATTGAAGCTACTTCTGTGCTAGCAGAGTTTATGATTTTGTGATCATTTGCCATATGGCCAGACCTGAATTGGATTCTTCCTTGGTTATATTTAGGTTTAATTCCTAGAGGATAAGGAGGGAAGGAAGAACTTACAACTTACCAATAGCCTTCAAACCACGCTCCACGTTTCCAGAAAATTCTCGGTCAATGCTGCTTAATAAATCACGATTGGCAATCTACAAATAAATGAGATTAATATGTGAATGATGAAATGCAGTAACAACTGGAACTTTAATTTAAAATACATTGACCAAGCTTATGTGAAATCAGTGAAGAATTCCTACCCTGGAGTATGCCTCAACTGTTGCTTTCAGTTGGGGAAAACTTCTGCTTGCCAGAACCATATTAAAGCAAGATTCATCAGTCCCAAGTTTTCCTTCACCTGCTTGGTACAGACGCTGAGCATCTTCTTCAGCTTTTTGATAATCCACAGTTTGATTCTCATCACGATTACCCTTAATGCAAAGACAACAGATTTCAAATGAAATTTCACAGAGAAGGCTATGCTTTAACTGCTGTAGTGTACATAGATACCAAGCATGTATCTTCAAAGCTTGAAGGAGAAAGAGAAATAGTTTGAAATACATCACATTCCTTTAAAACTTCTCTTTGGTTTAATATTCTTTATAGGAAACAAATACAAAAGAGGCTCAAGACCCTATCTGTAGGACATGCTTTAAACTGTAGATACACTGACTCAGATAACTTCACCCCTACAAACCATCTCATATTTCTAATTAAGTACTGTACTTAATTCTCTATTTTACTTAATAATCTAAGCTTTCTCTTGATTTGTTTGTTTCTAGGCTTCAAGTTGCAAAGACTCTTCCCAAACGAACTAATGAATTATCTTACTGAATATGCACACCTGAAATATCTCAGGTTTCCCTCCTATTTTATTTAGAAGTTGCTTATTTCAAGTAAGAATGTCTCCAGAAGGCACTTACTACACTTGTGTCAGTAGGGCTTTTATGTCATTTTATGTGCTTTGGTGGTTTTGGCATTTTGCTGCCCAGTGCATGGATGGATACTGCTAAACATACTGGCTGAGGAGGCTGAATACATTCTCCTCAATATTGTTGTATCTATAGTGGTTAATATACTATTTAAATTATGTGGTTGTCAGTTATTGTAAACTGCTGGATTTATCAAAATAAAAATTAGCAGCATGAGCTTCTCCAGGTTTGCTTTCTTGTGGATTTTGACTTTTAACCAAATATCTAGAGCATAGCTGAGCTCTCACAAAGGTGGAAGCCAGTGAGATAGAGAAGTGTCATAGAAATTCTAACAGAAATAGGCAAATTGATCAGAGAACTGTGAGAAGTTGCATTAGTTACATATTTCTTCCTAAATATGGGTAACTGCAAGTTACTATTCCTCAGCACAAAATGAGCCCAGTAAATGATGGGTTAAACAAGCTCCCATGGTCACCTGAGTTCAACAGCAGCACCTCCCTCATTCCGGTGATGTAAAGGGAATGCAGGCTATGGAGTAACTTGGGAGGGAGGTTTTGCCCTGTGGCACATCTTACCTTGTTTGTAGGGATTCTCACAGACATTCTACACACCACAGAGGTTATCCAATGAGCTTCACCCACTGTGTTAACATATGCAAAAATAAAAAGCATCTTGCTCTATCAGCAGTGTAGAGCACTGTTTTAGGGAACCACTTGGTTGCATCTGCACAGTATTTCCAAATAAGTTCTGATATTAATTGAGGGTGCTAAATTAGGTCACATGGTTCATCATGGATTTGTAGATAAGAAGTATCTCTTATACCGGGACTGAAATGTCGTCTCTTAGGGAATAAATTAATGACCATGGGCTAATTTCTTAAAAACCTGCCTCTTGCTAAGCACACGCAGGCTATTTATGGAGCCATTATGCCTACACACATCAGAATGTAGATTCTTATCTTACTAAAAAATAATAATAATAATAAAGCTCACTTGGCACATAGATACAAGCAATCGTTCAAAGTGTCCTGAAGTGTCTGATCTGATGTCTTGTTCAATGTCCCTTCCAAATTCTGAGTTGTAGCAGTTCACTATTTCACGAATTTCCTGATTTGTCCTTGTGCAAAGGATCTCGATCAACACACTCTCCTGAGTGCCAGCTCCCTGTAGGCAGAGAAAACAAAGGCATAACTACTGAGCACTACCTATGCAGTTTTCTTCAACTGTGAAATAAGGCAGTGATCAGGTATTTCAAAACTCAGTACAACCTACATTGTAAGAAAATACCTGTGCAGTGTGAAAGCACCAAGTCTACTGTATACCTAAATGAAGATTTCTCAAACATGCCATTCTGCACCAGTTCAGAGAAACACCCCAAAACTATAAATCCTATCAGTGACATTGGCCAAAGTTAACTGGAAAATGGTTTAGGATAGAAGTTCTTTGGCAGCCTTAATCTGGAAACTTACTTAAGAAAAGTAGAGCCTTTTGATAATCATTAAAGTCAAAGGCACACATGTAAAATCTCTTTTGGTCAGTACACAAGTATGTTCCCTATCCAAATGTGGCTGCTTCTGCAATGTGGAACTTTTTATAGATGCTTCCCTCTCCCCAGAATAAAAGGTAATTGAGGTTTCTGTATACAAGGGGATCTTACTGGCATGGTCATCTCAATTCAGGCAAGGATTAGACAGGAGAGGAGATGGATGTGAGGCTTCTAGGCAGTCTTATATTATGAATTTTTGAAAATGGTTGTGTGGCTATTCCCCATTAAAGGCAGATCTTCATTAAGCTCCACGTTCTCTAGAAGGTGTACATTCATACATGGGTTGAGTTACTCATATCTGCTGTCAGCCACCTGTTAGCTGCTGCAGCTCAAGCAAGACATTCCAGTAAACTGGATGAACCAGTTTACCTGAGTTAAACGTTTAAAGCAACTAGCTCATCTAATCTCTAAATGCTGTCTTTATACTTGAACAGATACATCCATCATCTCGTTTTAAGAAATTATTTTTTCATTTTTGGGGGAAAAGGTGTAATCCAAACATACCTTTCAGTAACAAAGGTTTGTTCCTACTAAGGAAAGGCATATATGTTTATGTTTTAACAGTGGTGAGGGTTTTAACAGCAGCCTGGCCCTTTCTAGGTTCTAGCAAAAATTGTGTCCAAGTGCTGGAGAACAAGCACCTGGACCTGCAGCATTTCCTCCTCTACAGAATGGGCATCTGCCCTGAACTGGCTAATCCTGCAGAATTCCTCTGGAACTGGGGGACACAGCACAAAAGAATTTTGAGCCCTGCAGTCCCATGATTTCTTTGACACTAGCAGATATTTCAACAGTGCTAGGACCAGGTATTCTTAGATAAGCATTTTAAGATAGTTTAGAACTGTTTCCTGCACAGGAATACCATACCTTCATCGCATGACGTAAACTCCAGGCATCATAGTAGGTACTGGGCATGAAGAGGGCTAGAATCAATTCTTCCACATTACCACTTAACTCAGACTTCAGATCTTTAATTAAATCCTGTTCAATTATAAACACAGAAAGGGCTTTGCATTGTGTTAGGCATATAGAGACTATATACACCAAGAAAGATCAATCTAGAACTTACTTTTATTACTTATTTCTACCTTTTTACCGTTGTGCTGTTTTTCCTTTGAAGTTTTGTTCTGTTAAGAACTTCCCTCTGTCCAAATCTCTGATAGCTCGGCTCTTCTCCATTATCACTAACTAAGACCTAGTTAGGTCCTGAAAAATGCCATAACTACAAAATTTCACTTTAAATTGCAAAAATAACAGAGGGAAGAAATTAAATTAACCTGGACTTTCATTTACTATCCAGTCTTCAATCATTTTTCAGTTTGTTTCTTGAGAAAAATATTTCAGTGCTGGTCTGTGTGCATAAAAAACGCAGTAGTTTCAGATTAATACAACTTGGGTATTTTCTGTCATGCATGAGAGAAGCTTCTTGTGTGCTCAGGGACAGAGGCAAGCCTCCAGCCTTCCCCACCCCTGCTTCTGCCAGGTATCAGGACAGCACTATGGCAAATACCAGATGTCACCCAATACATAAGGGGTATAACCAAAAGGAAGTGCATTTAAAAAAAAGGCTCAAATCATTCCCCAGGACTAAAATGCAACCAGAAAATTGAAGTAGCAGCTGAAGGTTTGGGGTTTTTTACCAATTCAAAAAACTAGTGAACATACCTTGCCATACATAGTCTTGAAAGCTGCCTTGATTTTTTGCCTTTGATCATTGGAGCGGTTGGCAACAACATTTATGATGGCCTGCTCATCAGTTCCTTGGAAACAGAAGGGCAATGTCAGGTAAAAATGCAGTGTAGTCCCTCAGAAACTGTTCAGTTTATACTGTTGCATTTGGGCATAGTTACATAAGTAAGAGGCTGCTGTTTAAGTCTACCAAATTTTCTGTGTAACTTCATCTACTAAACAGCCCAGGCCATTTTGAAAATGTAACTTTTGAAAGGTTGTGGGGCAGAAAGTATAGCTGAATAAAGTCTGAAGAAAACAACAAAATGGCATCAAGAAGTTGGATCAACAGGAACTAAAGCTTCTATTGCTTCCTTACCAAAACCCTTCATAGCTTTGCGTAGAATTTCTGCATCCCTTCCAGCATCGAAGTTTGGAGCAGCTTGAATTGTACCCTGGGTATACTGAACCACTGCAGCAGGCTGAAAAGAAGAGTCACATGTAACTAAATATGGGCACAATATAAATTCAAATTAAAATCACAACTCTGCAATCAGTGCTTCAGAAGGAGCTGTCCATTAGTTCTCCATTTCTTCCTCTCACACAGAATCAGGACAACATTACTCTGAGGGTAGATGGAAACTCCTGATGCAGAACACAGTCTAAACCCTTTGGAAATCAGCTGTAAAAACATTAAAGCTACAGAAGCCACATAAGATTAATTACAGAAGAGAAAACAGCACATACCGGACCAGGCATGGGGGATGGTACTTGTCCACCAGGAAATCCTAGTGAAAATAAAGAACAAGGTAGGAGAAATTAATTACTATGGAAATGCCATCTAATGTAAAGCCAGACCTACCACTGCACACAACCTGTTTCCTAAGTAACGATACCTACCACAATCAGTAACTGAATTTCTTCCCTTGGGAATAACAGGAAGAAGCAATCACAGATGCATTTTGGTACATACACTAGCAAGGCAATTCTAAAAATACTGAACTTACTGGTGGTGTGGGAACTGGAAGGATCTCTCCTTATTAAATTCTGCTATTTTTGACAGAAGCCAAGATAGCCAAACAAATGAAGAATGTGAGTCCCATGCTCTTTTTAAAAGCCATTATATATACTTAAAATGCTCAGAATTAATTGCTGCAAAATGGATTGAAAGAGTCTCATTTTGTCATCAAAAGCACCCTGAATACAAAAGCTAAAACTAATTTTTTTGTACTGGAATTTTATTTTTATTCATATGCACATTCCTTATAATTTTAATAGCAACTTAGTGCCAGAGGTAATGGAGCAGTTATAAAACAAAGAGGTTTTGCTGCTTTGAATTTCTTTAAAACACAACCAATACATTCCGGGACAAAAATCATCTCTATAGCAACTGACCACTCAAAGCATTGCAAACAGTGCAATGCTTTTAAGCAAATGTGTGCTTTCTCCTTTCCTCTTTCTCCAGTATGCCAGAGATCACTCTCTGAACACAAAGATCTGAAAAATGCAATTGAGATTAACAGAACTGCTACATACTCACTGAATGTGGACAGTTCTCATCAGGTACTTGCAGTTTGAAAAAGGATAAGCACCTAAACCACTACATCATGACCATTATTCAGGGACAGCCATCCCTTTTGGATGTAGCACGTATACGGAGCTGCTTCTCATCAGCTTTTCAGTTGCCTGGTCAAGAAAGGTGGCAGGAGGGGCACAGCTACAAACCTCAACTCAAACCTCAAGTAACAAAGGTAAGTGCCTAATTTGTTACCTCCTATCCTGGGGTGGCTTGGTGTAAACTTGGATGCCTGAAATTTCTTATATATGACATACCTGGAATTTGTGCTGGTCCACCTCCAGCATAGCTTTGGGCAGGAGGCTGCTGTGGGTAGCCACCAAAGCCAGGGCCAGTGGGAGACACAGGAAAGCCAGGGCCTGGAGGAGCCAGGGAAAAAAATCCAGACTTCAGCACACTTAGCATTTTGTACTTGACTTCTTGACACAACAGAAGCCAGGTTGTTGAGCAGAGCTACGTAAGAGACCAGTTTCTCCATGTCTGTGCAGTGACCCAGAACCATCAAGGCTCTGCCATCAGCATGCAGGTATTTACTGCTGATTGCAACCTGGCTGGCTGCCAGCACAGATCACTGAACAAAGCTGCTTTTCTTTTCTCTTTCTAAAGAGCCCCAGGAATGGTTACACTGAAATCACTCCTGATGGAGCTCTAACAAAGGATCTTACCTCCAGGATAAGGTGGCATTCCTCCAGCCTGGGGAGCTCCAGGGTAGCCCCCTGCAGCAGGGTAGCCCCCTGGGGCAGGATATCCTGCTGCCCCTGGAAACCCAGCATTCGGTGGTGCTGCAGGATAGGCCCCTCCTCCTGATGGAGGGAATCCTCCAGGAGGAGCAGCAGGATAGGTGTACTGACCAGCTGGGGGATAGACAGACTCCTGCCCTGTCGGCTGAAACACAAAAATGGGATGTCTGTATGCCTGTTAACAGCACTCTAGAGTAAAAACTCCCAAGCTGCCAAAATGTCCACGTGTATAATAACAGTGTGAATTATACAATTAGATGTAGGGCTTGAAGCAGCAGCAGCAGAATTTCTAAAGGATGGGGTCCTCCTGGTTGGGTTTTGTGATGCATCTCCTATGTTGACACAGAATCAGTGCTGCAGGGTGAAAGTCACCTCTGGATGGCCTGTGATCCCATCCACCCTCAAAGTAGGGCAGCTTTGGAGCTGGGTGAGGTCATGCAAGGCCTGATAGTCAAGGTTTCAGTATATACAAGGGATGGCAAATTCACAGCCTCTCTGGGCCCCTGTTACTGTTTGACTGCTCTTATAGTGAAAAACATTTTCCTCAAACCAAATTACAATTGTAGCCTGTATTTGCTAACTGCCCTTTTCATTGTGTACCTCTGACAAGAGTTGGCTCCAATGTTTCTATTGCTCCTTCTCACCCAGCAGAAAACTGAACAGGTCTGTGCTTAGCCTGCTCTTCTCCAGGCAAGCAGCCTTTCCCAGACATGCTCCTCTTTGTCCATGTCTTTGCTGTACTGGAAGGCCACAACCAGGCACAGTATTCCAGAGGTGCTCTTGTTAAAGCCTGATGTGTCCTGAGCCTTCCTCCCTGAGGACTCACAGTGCTTTAACTTTTGGAATTGGTTGTCACATTGGGCATCATCAATGAGACTAGGAAATCATTGATAATAAGTCTAAAGGGTCTTTTAAATTAACTCATTGAAGCTGGTTATTTTTTAGATGCTAGCTAAGATAAAAATATATTTTCAGGTGTAGTTAAAAAACTACAGCTAAAACCATGGGGGTTCAGCAGAACCTTGAGGGGAGAAAAGAAATCCTGGAGTTATTGTCTTGTTTCTAACATGTTTGTCTTTAGTTTGAATGACTTTGGTGTTTCAGTAGAAGTAAGGGTAGATTGTAAAGCAAAATCATCAAGAATTTATAGCATGTATATGCATATATTTATATCTTGCATGTATTTATAGCTTTTCAGTAGCTTAAAGGCATCCAGGCTGAGATCCATGCTTAAGTCTGGTTTTGTATTATATACAACACAGGTAAAATTCCCACAATTACAGTACGATCAGTGCCATGATCAGTGCCACAAATGCACAGAGATTAATCTAGCTTTGAAAAATATTGCAGGCATATCAAAAAAGACTGAAGTATCAGCCTTCAATTAAGTTTCCTTCAAAATTTTAGCCCATTCAGTTGTGAGCTGAAGGTGGAGCAGTCCTGTGGATAGGGTATCAAGACATAGTGCCCTCTATCCTCAGAAAAATATTTTCTCGGTGTCATATGAAAGTTGGGATACTTGAGTGAAATGCTCCAAGCCCTTCCTGATGGCTGTGACCACTGAAGCTTGTTCAGCATCTCTGTAAATCCTGGGATACAACCATGTGAGTATTTGGTACAGATTGGTTCAGAGATTACCTCTAACCCTACATGTAAAGGGCCTCCTATTTACAGAAGAAACTTTAAAAAAAAAAAAGTAAAAGAAAAATAATTGTTGACATGAGACAGCTATATTTTAAAAACCAAACTCACAAGAAAAATATAAAATTAAACAAGACCAAAGAATCAAAGACCTTTCTGGAACAATGGGTGTCATTAAAAAAACTAAGCTTCCTTCTTGGAATTCCTTCTTGGAATTCTTGTGACAGCTGTAAAGTCATCCTCAGAGATACACAGATGTAAACAAAGACCATAATCACTAGAGAATATAAAAGCATTAGGACTACAACACATTCAAGAGCCATACTTACAGGATAACCTGGGAAAGCAGGGTAGCCATCAGAAGGGGGATAACCTGGGTATGACATTCTGGGGAAGAAGAAGAAAAAAAATAAGATATTTTTACTGTGAAGCACTGTATATGAGTTTGTAGTAGGTATTTTGCTAGTTAGCTGTGAATAATCTGCTATTAACCCACTAAACTTTTCCTCTTTTTCTCTCCTATATTTTACCATAGCAATCAGAATTCAGGCGGGAAGCATCTTCAAATTCATAATTACCTATCACTCTTATTTAGGGTCAGACAGACATTTAAGCATGGTAAGAGGCTCTAACCTCCAGAAAGTTCTGAAATACAGGATACACTTTGAGGTGCCAGCAGGAGGGAGTGGAACCCTTTGGCAGGACAGAAACCACGCAGGTTTCTCGACAGCACCAAGCGTTTGTAGCTGTATCCGTCATCCTTCACTGCTCTGCCCACAGGGGTATTCCTGGGAGAAGAGCTGTACCCTAGCTATCCCATGTAAAATGACGATTTCATAAGAACAGGTATAATCCCTCAGCATTAGATCATTTGTGGAGCAAATTTCTATTTCCTAACAGTAGCTGTTATTTAACTCACATTTTTAACAGAGGGACTTGGGGAGCAGCGATCATCCCATCCCCCATATTACCAAACAGTTGGGCAAGGAGTCGAAACCATTAGCCAGGTTATGAAACATATAACGACAGCAGAAGATAAGGACTTTAAATTTGGCTCAAGCATCCTCAAGTTGAACGACTTTTATAGCCAAGACAGCAATAGATTTTCCCGTCAGACCGCAGTTTCCCCGCGCTGTCCGCAGACGGGCACGGGCGGGTGTGAGTCGGGCGCGGCACCGGCCGGCGGTGAAACATCAGCGTGTGCCGGGCGGGAGCTCCGCCGGTAAGCACGGACGAGTCTCCCCGATGCGGCTGCTCCGCCGCGGC
>JAHLSL010000018.1:19599501-19656504 GCA_025920805.1 Petroica traversi | reverse complement strand
GTGGGACAGCGGCGGGAAGGTGCTCCGGCAGCGCCGTGTGCGGGCCCTGCACCCCGGGGAGACAGGCTAGCGCTGTTGGTCCCGTGCGCATGGCCTGCATTGCCTCAAGAGAGGAGTAGGTGGTTGCCAAGTGTTACGTGGAGAGCAAATGCCGGTTACCTCTATCCAGGGTTTAGTGACTACGCAACAAATTCACGTATGGATGAGGGTTGTCAGTCACTCGTAGTGCCCGTATGTGGCTCCCGAGCACTGAAGCTGTGCGGGCAGGGCCGGCATCGCTGCGGTGAGCGAACCTCAGGGCAGCCGCAGCTTCTCGTGAGGGGAGGCGGAGGGCCCGCACCGGCGGCTGTGGTGGCACCCACAGGAGCCAAGGATGGCCTGAAGATGTGTCAGCGGAGATTCAGGTTGGATATAAGGAGAAAGCTCTTCACCAGAGGGTGGTTGAACACTGGAACAGGGTCCCCACGGAAATGGTCACAGCCTGAAAGAGTTCAAAAAAGGTTTGAGCAATGCTCTCCGGCACATGGGACTCTTGGGGATGTCCTGTGCAGGGCCAGGAGTTGGGTCTGTGGGTCCCTTCCTCCTGAGGATATTCTGTGAAATCAAATGTATGCTTTCAATAGCTACTAAGAGAACTGGATCCTTCCAGAAATTAGTTTTCTCTTTTTTAACCATTTCATCATGAGGGATGACTTTTGGAGTTTTCTCTGCTTCATTAGTTGAGGCTTGAACGCCATCAGTTAATGAGCAGTCTCACCTATGTCATTGAAGAAGGCTCCTGAGTGTAAAAGAAGTGCCTCAATAAAAGGGTCACACATTCTGCCTGTGTGGAAGCAGTTTGCTTCTCTTACGTAAGTGGGGAACAACTTTCAGAACTACAAAGGAGAGTTGATGCATGGGACCATGAACAGATTTTATCTCTTCATAAAAGCACTTCCAGGTCTGTGTACCAGTAAAAACGAGATCTCCTATTCTTAGGCTTTCTCCGTGCAGCCTTCATTTCTTGTAGGTGTGGCTGAGTCAAATTGCACAAAGCTTTAAAACGTTTCTGTTCCCAGAGCTTTGATGTGTCATTAGGAAGTCTAATGTGTGAGGTGTTCTTGTTAGAGAGCAGTTGTTTGATCTCGTCCTTGTTTGCATCAAACGGGCTTGGTGCTTAATTTGACACAGTCAGCTGCAGTCATGTGGAGCAAGCAAGGCTCTGTAAGAGCCCATTATACTTTTATGCTTTCACCTTAAAAATTGGGCAACTTCATATGGAGCTACAGTTGTGCTTCTGGCAACTGTGATAGCCTTCTTTAATATGCTGATGTCCAATTGCTGCACAGGGGGTGTGTAGTGAGTGAAGATGGACAGTCTGTATCTCAAAAGTCAAAGTTCACTGGTTGGCTCATACAAAGCCCACTTAATACAAAGACTGTATAAATCTGATGATAAGGAAATCAATCATGTGATTGTGCTTGGAGCAGATGTATCCAAGCTACAAAACTGTTTCTTCCTTGCTAAATGACTGCAGAAAAATTAAGATGTTTATAATTAATATTGCTTCACAAAGTATCAGTTTACTTTTAGAGGAAGGCAGATACACTTATCAATGGCTCCTGTTGAAACCTTGACATCCATCTACTGATATGATTAAGATGTTCAGATACCACCCCATTGCAGTATAATCTGTCTGCCTAGAGGGACACAAAAACACATTCCATGTGTACATGGATCAGCACAGTAACTCAGGGCCTTCTGATTTTACGGCTTCCCTTGCTGGGTTTCCCTGTGTCTGATTTCAGGGCTGAATATAATTATCTCCAAGCAAATCTCTTGTGTGATTTCTCTTTATAGTCCTTGATTGTGACTGAGTCATTATTATTGCATTTGCTGTCATGTCAGCTGCATTTTCACTGATGATGTGTAATTTCTTTATCAGTAGCCATCTTCTTTTCTTGCTTGTATTACTGGAATTAACATCTTCTCTTGCTCTAGGGGATATTTGTTACATTGCATTGCAGGTAAAATAAAATATCTAGAATTTATTTAATTCATCATTTTAGGATGTAGCTTTATCTGGTACTTACATGAGATTCAATCTAATACTTTTATTCCTTTATTATAAAAAAGGTTTTGCATTGTACATTCTGTCTACAAAGTTGGAATAAGACACAGTCAGGTGACTCAAACTGACCAAAGGGTTATTCCAGATGACATGGCATCATGCTCAGTATATAAAATGGGAGAAGAAGGAAGAAGTGGGGCATGTTGGGAGTGATATTTTTTTTTGTCTCCCCAAGTAATGGTTACAGGTGATGGGGCCCTACTTTCCTGGAGGTGGTTGAACACCTGCCTGACCATGGGAAGCAGTGAATTCATTCCTTGTTTGTTTTGCTTGTGTGTGTGGCTTTTGCTTCCCCTATTAAACTGTATCTCAACCCATGAGTTTTCCAGCTTTTCCCCTGTGATTCTCACCCCGATCCCACTGGTGGAGCTGTGAGTGAGTGCTCCTTGGCTGCTGCCTGAGTTAAACCATGCAAGGCTCCATTCTTTCTGCTTCTATGCAGGACTCATGTATGAGGCAGCCATGGGCAATGGTTTCAGGTTCTGGGTTGTGAGGGGTTGGTTTGTTTGTTTGTGGGGTTTTTTGGGGGTTTTTCATATTAAAAATAGACAATAGCTCCCTTATTTAATCTTCATTGAACATCTTAAATACTTGTGCATTTGGGATTGCCAGTTGTTGGCAGCCACCAGTACCCAGCACAATGCATCAGCTGACTGAGCTTCATCATTTCAGCAAAAAGGATTCAAGCCCTTCCCTGCTTTTGTGTACTGTTTTATGGGGCCCCCTTAATTATCAGAGAAATAACACTGACACATAGGACTACTGAGGTAATGCTCAGAGTAAAAATCCAAATACCGCCTAAAAATAACGAGGCATAATGTTAATTGCATACTGTGTTGATAAAAGAATATACCTTTTGCTAAAGTTAGAGTGGCAATGGAAGTTATCATTAGGTGATCAAAAATAGCACACTGGGGGCTGCCTGGTGCTTTTTAGTCACTATATGCAAATTTAGAGATCCAAGCTAAAATAAAAGTAGACAATAAAACTTGCAGTGAAAACTAACAGAGAGCAATGATCAGAGGCTGGCATGCATAGGGCAACAGATACTGTCATGGTCAAAGTTTTACACTCACTGAGGAAGGGAAAATGGAAATACATACTCAATAAAGGATGGCTGTGGAAATAAAGTATCCTAAACCCCTGACAAACCCCAAGTGGTACGAATGTTTGGCTCAGAGAAGTGCTGCAATTTTTAAATTGTCAAAATATGTCTCAAAACCTATTTGTTTAGCTGCTTTTACTTAGTTCTTGTATGTAGAGTCCCACTGCTTCTGATGACCAGTGAGAGATCTGTCCAAAAAAGATGGGTGAAATACATTTAAAAACCACAGTAAAAGGCATTTTGATTTGAAAGGCAGATTTTTGTTGTTGCTGTACCATAACTCCCTCAGTGGGAGGGTATCAGTAATGACTTGGAACAGGCTGTTCAAGAAGAGAAGGTGGGTTTGGGGTGTGCTTTTTGTGTTGTAATTTTGCAATTCACTGCATGCTGTAGGGTTCCATGGCTAACTGCTTTTATTCCGAAAGTAGAAATTGATGCCAAAATGATTTTTTTCCTTTTCTTTTATATACCTTTTATACAGTCCTGTGTATCCACAAGTATTACCATGTATACTTGTAACCCTTCACTTAGTCTAGCACTTAGTGTTCTGCAAGTGTTCTGAAGGCCACGAGACTAAACACCCCAGAACTGCAGAGTCAGGGAGACCAAACATCTTAAGACCTTACCCACAAGGTCCTCTAGCAGGACAGATTCTGTAAATTAGAGATCAGCCCTCCCCAGCCCCCTTATTGGGCTCCCTTGTTAGATATGCTGATGTGTAAGGTCTATAACTGGGTCTATAACTTGAGTATATGATTGATGGTGGGTGTGCATTGCTACGTGTTCTACCTGGGTGAAGTGATGTATCCAACAGGATCCTGATTAAAATACTGAGGTAACTACCGCCAACCCTCTAACCGTGTCTAGCTTCATTTTCCTAACACCAGGAAAAAGGCATCAAAACAAACTCAAGTTGTGCCAGGCTTAGACTGGGTATTAGGAAAAACTGACTCACTGAAAGGGTTGTCAAATACTGGAACAGGGAAATAGTATGTGTAGGGGAAATGGCTTAGTGGCAGACTTGGTAGTGTCAGGTTAACAGCTTGATCCTCTTAGAGGTCTTTTCCAACGTAAATGAATCTATGATTCTATGATATTGTGAAAGTCTTCTGTTGTTTCATACCGTGCCTCTCCCCTAGTCTGTACAGCCATGCGCTCACCCTATTTTCCTGGGTGTGTTACCTGACTGAAAATGCGAGTCCTAATGTTCTATATAAACGCATCAGTGTATTTCAGGGTGCAGACACCGCGGGATCTCACCGCAGGCGCTGCAGAGGAAAGGTCCTTCCCCGGGGGGCTGAGGGGCCGGCGCTGGCTCCCCATTCCCGGGGTGCGCGGCGCTGCCCGGCAGAGGACGCGCGCACCGCGGCGCTGGGAGAGCCTCCAGCGCACACCGCAGCCTGCGAACCACTCAGTCCTAATTAATTGCTGACTTCACCCCGCCGGCTTTGAAGTGAGTAGCGTAAGTGGGAATTTGTGCATACAGCTTTTCCCACCAGCGTTTATTACATGTATTTCACATAGCAGTTTATTTCTTAAGTAGAGACATTAAGGTTGAATCAGTGAGTTAGAATTTGTTAATTTTACTGCAATTCTACCTTAATTCCTCGTAAGAATTGAAGAGATTTGCTTATGGATGTTAAGACTGGGCAACCTTAAGATGTGATAATATTATAGCATAACCCCAAGTTTTGTGGAAATATATGGAAATGAAAGGTGTTTTGGGTCTTTGATGAGAGCATGAACTTCCCAATCTCTCAAGACATTCCTGCTTCTTGCCAATCTATAATAATGATTATTTTCTGCTTTTTTCTCAAATCCTGGACAGAGTCAGCTTTTGAATGAGAGGCATTTTATATCCTACTTGTACTTAAAACTAAGTACTGACCTACAAAGCAGTTAGATGCCCTACCCTGCAAGATCAAACCTTGTGTGTCTTTATATGATATTCTTCCTGCCTACCCCATGCAGTGAGCACTGAAGGAAACCTAGATATGACTCTTGGCTTTTTTTCTTCCCCAGGGAGTATGGGGTAGAAGTGTGGCAGCACTAGTGTCCTTTCCATGTAATCAACTTGAATAAGTAATCCCTGGCAGGCAGCCTTAAACATAGCCTTCCTTTGTCTGGTAACTTGCTGCTACTGTGTTTCACTGAAAAGCATTTGTAACAGAGAAGAGCTGTGTCCTTGAACACCTGACATCCAAACAAAATTAAGTGTAATGCCACTGATAGCAGAGAAGTGTGAAAGTTCTTGTGCAGACAGATTTCAAATGTTAAAAATTTCTAACACTTCTAACAGCTAATGTGTCAGTGTGCTGTTTGTTGTGAAGATAATATCTTTTTCCAGTCCCTTGTTCTTGTACAATCACTTTACAGCTTTACTTCTCTTGTCAGTAAGCATGTCCTTTTCCTTGGTGTCCTTTACGGCATGAGTCAAAATCACCATTTTCTGTACATTTCAGCCCAGATAAAAATTGCATATGTCCTCAAAAGCATTGAACAAGACCTTTGAGACTGGTAATGTTTGCTGTGTCATTCAGCACAAACATTTGCTTTGGTCTCTTTAGACAAAATCTGCATGCAGAAGTGAAATAACTAGAATGGAAAATACATATTTCATTTGATGGTGGAGAGAGGCCTGCCAAGATATGGAATGGCAAAAATGTTTTTGGTTTGTGAACTCCAAGAATTATATGATTTTTATATCGCCAGAGTCTGACAGTGTTTTCTGTCCCTTCACAGCTCTGCAGGTGTTTGCCAGTTTGAGGCAGCTGCATCATGATGTGTTGGATAAATAAGTGGGCAATGAGGGAGAAGGTAAGAAGATAATGATTTACATAAAGAAATGTGACTGGAAAGGAACAGTGGCAATAAAATCTAGGGGACAGTTTCTGTGTAGGAGTCTGGGAGACCTGAGAGCCCAGTGCGTTTCTGTTACTGGCTTTTGGGTGATGTTAAGGCAAGGCTCCTATATATATAACTGAAAAAAATGTCAGAGACACACTTTGGGTAGTGCTTTAGCTCTTACAATGTGAAGTGTTTGATAACAACTAGAATAGTATCCTCCTGTCTGTTCCACTGACTTGGGGCATGTCGTTTAACCTTTAGAACTCAGTTTTCCACTTCTGCAAAATATGACTGATGATACTGTAGATATGCACAGACAGTTAACTGATGGAAGGCAGGAAAGACCTTACCCTTTGAGGAAACAGCTTTGAGAGGAAGCTGAAGATAGCATTTCCTGACCCAGAGACTGCACTTTGGAAAGGGAGGAAGTCTTCCAGTAGCCTAAGCAGAAGGAGAACAGTATTGTGTCCGTACTGTTTCCCTATAATAAATAATTCTTCAGCTGAGTTCATGCTGCTGAGATCTCAAGTGCAGCAGCAAAACGTGATTTCATCTTGTATTAAACCTTGCAAGGGTTGCTCTTTGCTAAATGCTGTCCTAACCAATCTGTCTAGATTTGAAATACCATGAGCACTGACATATGAATTCACTTTCTATATTCTGATTGCCAGTTTGCCTTTCTGCATCAGAAAGCATGATACAGCATTGGCTGAACTGCATTCAGCTGGTTGGACTGGTCTGCACAAACAAAGAGTTGATTCCAACTGCCCAGGACTCCAGCTGAGTCACAGGTCTTTACAGCACTGCTCAACTCGAGTTACTGTGGCAGAGAGAGGAGTACATAAACACACCTAATTTTTCTGTTCAGGTTTGATTTCCAGGCCCATTTTGAAAAGTCAAATTTCTATTTGTAGCTTCAACTTCACAGCTTTTACAGTGTAATTTGACATGAGAAGTTCAGAATTTCCATGGTTGTTTTTAGATTTTCTGTGGATTTTCTGTTCTCATTCTCTGAAACATTTGGGATTTGCCATTTGCTACTTTGTATACCTTTCTTTTTTGCATTGGAATAAAAAACAACCTGATCCATCACTGAAATATCATCCCAGTCATTTGTTTCTCTAGCTACCAGCAAAGCTGCCTTCTGGCACATTTGTGCCACCATGCCCTGTCACATTCTTTTATCTAGCTGTGCCTACAAATCTTTCATTTTCTGCCCTCTGAAATTTATGGTGAATTCAGCCTTTTTCTGAAAATACTATAAAACTTCTCTCCCAGATTATTTTCTTATTAGGCATTTTCTTAACTAAATATGTATACATTGCCTTGTTTTTAAATGTTACAATACATAACACTTTGCCTGTATACAACTTAGAACATTCTGCAGGGTTCATTAACAGAATGATCAGGTTCAGGAATTACATTTTATCTTAAAACAGTGGAAGTCACAACTTTTTGAATTTTTATGTCTTGTCCCAGACTGGCAAATATGAGAAGGAAATCCCTTACTAATTTCTGAATAAAAAGATTTTTTGAATGGTAGGAGAAGCCTACCCAGAAAAAAGAAATTGCTTTGACTTCCTAGTAAGAAGTCTCCCAATGGATTTAAAAGATAAGAATATGTAGGTGTTGCACCCTTCCTATTCAATTTTCTTGTACCTCATTTGTTGTAAAAATTAGGTAGCCAAAAAGGTGATAGTTCTCCTATAACTTCTGGCCAAGGGACAGAATCATGGATAGTATTTCTGCAGTGTATCCTTTCTCTTGGGTGATTGCCCACGTTTGGAGCCCAGACTCAGTGTGTTCTCTCTGTGGTGACTGACAAGAGAAGTGCCCCCAGAAGGGGATTCAGTCACCTTGCTGAAGTCTGATACAGGTGCTCAGAGTTGCCCTCCCAAGGCACTCTGAGTATTGTTTGTACACAGAGCCCACAGGGCCTGTCTAACACAGGCATCTGATTTACCTGCCTCATGCACACCACCTGAAAGCAGCCCTGACCTGTGAAAACAGGATGGCATCAGTTTGTGATGCTGCAGGCCAGCAGGGGGGTAGCTGAACTCTCAGTATTTGGGAATGAAAGGGTTTCTGGGATAGCAGCTTACTTTTCTGTTCTTGCTTCTACACTCTAATCACTGTATTCTAGTTCATTAATGCATTTTATCTTATTCTGAGTATACCTGCCCCAATGGCTTCAAATACCTCTATTTTCTACAGCTAAAATAAAGTTTAATTTCTCTCAAGGATCTGATTTTTGGGGAATGGTTTTTCTTGTTTGTTTCTGCTTTCTTTTTTTCCTTTGCTCTTAAATTTTTGTTTTAGTTTTAAAAATTGAGTAAATGATTGGAAACAGAAGAACAGAAGCTAAAGTCTCAGTTTGGGAGCGGCACAGCCTCAGTCCTCCAAAACAAATGTCTAGAGTGTTGGATGCTTTCAGAATCATAGAGGTTAGATGTACATTGTGTCCAGTGGAACCAAGTCAAATTTCACCTCAGTTCCTGCACTGAGTCCTTTATTGGCTGATGTGGCTTTTAAAGGCACTTGGTCTGCAGGAAACATTAAATCCAGGGGCACAGGTGAAGTATTGGTCATATGAATATAGCCTAGAGTCTTTCTGCATCAGAGTAAGGGATAATGATGCTGTCTTGCTTTGCAAGACAATTATGGGGTCAATTATTTTAGTTTGTTAGGAGTTTGGGTATGCTGTCCTGGGAGATGTACAAAACCATCAGATAAATAGAGGGAATGAAAAATGCTTCCCCATATTTCTTCTGTAATACATTTCTGAGACTAGTTGTATGTAACCTTTCAGCAGTGTTTAAATTCACTGTCTTGAAAAGAAAAGCATCTCTCTCTCTCTGTGGTACTGCTTGTTGTTTCCCAGTTTGAAATCAACTAGCAGAACCCCAGAGGGTTTCTCAGCTAACCATTAAACAAAGTCAGGAACAAAGATCAATTGAAAACACATTTAGAATTAAGCTTCCTGGCCTGCTTTTAATTTCTTCAAGTCAGCATTGGGAGTTATTACTGTGGTCAGTCTGGCCTTTTATTGTCCTATGGCTTATTCATATAAACTATCAACTCTAGGGATGTCCCATTGCTTTCTGATTGGGTTGTGTTTTGGTTTTGGGTTTTTTTTAATATCTTCAAATATTCCTAAAGTTATTAAAGGATTATGGGTTTAAATGCAGAAGGCATTAAATAGTATCATGTTATTGGAAACAGAGCTATATTTATGAGTCTAGAGGGAGTTTGCAAGAAACTCACTTTGCAAGCAGAATTTGGGTCATGGCACCTTAAAGCTTCAGTAGTTTTCTTGAGTCTGGGATCTGGATTTCTGGCAGACTGAAACATTATTTCTGTTCAGATAGAGCTAAACAGACACGAAAGGATATATAGGATTTACAGTTCAGATAGAAATCAGGAATAGTCAGTGGTTTGGCTCAGCCTACCTATGCCTTTAGGGAACATAAGGGGAATCCTAAATGTAGTTTGTAGCAAGATCTGGGCATTAAAATTACTGAAGTACCTGTAGTTCTGTTTTAGCTGTCCAGAGCCCTGAACTCATTTTCTTGTGTAAGGTGCCATGCTACTGTCTTGCCATAAGAAGTATGATGCCAAGTACATAATTTTGTTGCAAATCTGGCAATAATTCCTGAGTTTTAGATTTTTTTTTACAGTTGTTTTTATTTGTTTCTTTGTTTTTGTTTTTTGGGGTTTTGTTTTTTTTGGTTTTTTGATTTTTCTTTTTTGACTTTCAAGGCAAGATATTATGGTCTACTTTCATAGTTTAGGAGGATTGTTAGGATATTTGAGTGTTAAAACTGATGGCTATATGGCATCACTGTCACACACCCCCATCGGAGATCTCAGGCTCTGAGTCAGTATGCTGAATCTTTTCAAGGGAAGTGCATCAGTGATAACTTCAATATACAACAGGGTATTCATTATGAATAATGGTAGCCTAGAGCCAGCTAATTATATTTGCAGGGTGGTTTCCCTAAAAAGCAGATGTTGGACAGATGGTAGTCAGATGATCAGTCATGCCACCATCCACAGTAAATCTGAGGGCTGTGGGGAAAAAGGTAACGTGTGGAACATACTTCTCATTTCTGTGGGAGCCTTGTGCATTTTTATGGGTATATAAAGGCTCACAGAAATGTATGAGTTGTTGGGTAAGAACTGTAGAGCTGCTGATGTTTGCTACAGCAAGTTGGCAAAACTTCACCTTGATGTGCTTGTTACCTTTGCATGACTGTGAATCCTATAAAAGAACTCTCCAAAGTCTCAGTGATGAGATTCCAGGCCAGACAGAGTTTTGCTGAAACCCTTCTTTAGGCTGGAACACTTCTTCATTCACTTTTTATTCATTTTCCTTGAAAACATTTATGTGCTTTTTTTCAGTCTGCTTTCTCATGGCAGCTCTCTATGCTTGTTCTGTTGTATGTCAATAGCATGGGCAGAGTATGTCAATACTCTGATGCAAATGAGGTACTCAAGCAGATACAGCAGTCTGCCTATTGACCTGGAGCACAGTCCAGTATTTAAGGTGGCTTAAGTTGTGTTCAGTCTTTATCATTTTTGTTCAGCCTGGGAACTAGAAATGTGTTTCCTGTGTAATAGCAAGCCTTTTCTAAGACATAATTCTGACTGTGGGTTCATAGCAGTTCTGATTTTAATGTATCTTAGCTGTGGCTAAACACGTTTGTTTTGTCAGCTGAAGTCAAAGTACAGGACACATACTATGCAAAGAGAACATGGTGTTTAATTGTTTTAAGCAATGTCCAGTTTGTGTCACCACAAGTTCTGGGTTTTGGGTTAGAACTTCTGCAAAGGCTCAAAGACTGCTCCATTAAAATGATATCTTTGGTTTCCATTGCCCTTTAATCAAATGCAAACCAGAGCTTCCAGGGATTGTAATAATGTATCAAGTTGAATTTGGCTCTTTTGCAGCCCATCAAAATAAGTTGTCCTTGACAAAAACAATATTTTAAATATCTGCTCACAAGCACCAAAGCCAAAAGGTTTCTATTTCATTTGGCAAAATACCTTCCCAAGAACAAGACTGGGACCTGAAGCAGAGCCAAAATAAGCTCTAACAGATGCTTAGCCTAGAAAGCACTAAGCTGAATGGCTAAAATTGTTAAAGAGTATATAGGAAAAAAGAAGGGCAACTACCTAGTTCTGCTTCTGACTTGCTGTGTGGACAAGCTGCACTCCTTCTGTTCTAGTGCTCTGCCAACTACAGGACCCATCTCGTCTGTCTGCCACCTCGCTTCAGCTTCTGGGCCTTAATCCACTTCTGGCTGTGAGGGCTGCTGTATTCACAACAGAGCTTCTTCTGTTCATAATAGCAGAGAAGTCTAATTTTGGCCTTTCCCAATAGACTGTTTAGTTTAAATAGTGAAAACTGTTTCAGAGGCTTTGCTCTGGCCTTCCACTCACTCTTTCCATACTGCATCTAATATTTGCACTCGGAAAAATGTTTCAGATGCTCATAAGATTCAAGAATTACAAAACTGATGCTCCTATGATGACTGAAGTTGATCTAATTGGCCACACATTTCTCCTTGTCTTTCCATTTGCTGGTTCTGGCCTTTATCTGTCCTCACATAGTCCCATCTTCGCTCTTAGATCTGGTGAGAAAGTTAATCACTTTCTTGGTGTCAGTTCTGTTAGTGTCAAGAGGAGGTGTGGACTCTGAGGTAAGGACAGAGCAGGACAGTGCTGGCCAGCAGTTTGGATTGGTTCAGGCTGTGTTAAAAGTACAGCCTGATCATGCTGTTCTGTGACAGTTTCACAGAAACTGCAGCTTAAATGTGGTCGTTCTCCAGATCCTGACAGTGAGAGGAGGTGAGGGCAAAGAAACTAAACAGCTTTCCTGGGGCACACAGATGCCTGATCCATAACTAGAACTGAGATGATGGGTTCTTAAGTCAGACTGCAATCACAGAAATCATCAGGAGCTATTTGCTGCTCTTCTGGAGACAGTCAATCAGTCTGGATAGCTTTAAGGTAAGAAACACCAAGTGTCAATGCTCAAGAGAAAAGCTAAATAAGTGATAGTTGTGCTGCAGTAGAGGTTGGGACTGATTCTTATCTCAATGACTGTGATGCATGCCTGGGTAGGCCTTCTATCCAATGTAATTGATATCCGGGTGTCTTGTGAAATTAAAATTTTGTGGGGCTTGAGGCAGAAAGAAGAGCAAGTGACAAGGATATCAACCCTGTTCATACATCTCTAAATTCTAAGAAGCAGATGTCTGTATATGTGACTTTATTTACTTGGACTGGCTTTGACACTGGATTTCTTCCCTCAGCAAAGTTCAGAAGGAGTTCTGCCTTTACTGCTCCTTGAAGCTTGTGCCCATGGAAATAACACAATATGATTGATCTCCTTTGCATAAACTCCAGCATGGCTGAATCCAAGGAGCAGGTAATCTGATTCTATAACTGTTGCCCTCTGAAATCCAAGATCCCAGTGGAGAACAGTGCTGAAGAAAGGTTGTAAAAGAAGAGTCATTTGCACATAAAAATACTCAGTATATGCTTTCTCAGAAGCATGCTGTTTTGTAATATATATTAAACTAAGTTAACTTTAGTGGCCACAGAGCACTCATAATGAACAGGAAATATCCCTTGAAAGGTGTTTGTTCACCATTTTGTCAATATCTTCTCCTGGGGGTTCCAACAGCACCGACTTGGGCTTGTCACGATCCTGGTAAATTATTACCCTGATATTACTCTTATGAGGTGGTATGGGCATGGGTCATACACGGGTATGACAGCAGACAAAGCTCTTGGGAGGTTAGAATCCAGGGGAAGCCACTGAAAATCTCAGTTTGGTTAAGAGCATCAGATCCTCCCTGAAAGTCTGCCATTGTACTAAATATGCATCAGCACTGTGTTACCAAGAATGCATCCTGGGAAAGTGCACTGCCACAGAAATCTCTTTCCCAGTATTTCCTGGGATTCAGCTTGGCCACATCTTCAACAAGATCCCTGCACTGCTTGGTTAGTATGGCTTGGCTGGAGCTTGTCTTGGGAGACATTTGAGCTTTAATTTGCTTGCTTCTCCAGACCTTGTGAGGTCTGGTAGAAGAGGAGGCTTTCTTCATCCTATATTTAAAGAAGCCTCAGCAGGTTGCTCTAAAGAACTGGGGTATTGGCTTCATGAAACCATAGCAACATGCTGTGGGCTGCAGCAGCTGATGGGCTACATATCAAGAATTGTTCAGTCACTGTGAAAGTGAGAGTAAGCCTCCAGTACCTGATTTTAAACAACTACAAGTTTGGTTCAGACTCTGCATTTAACACTGAGGGGTCTAGGACATAAACAAGCTATGGAGATTTCATCTAGCTGAAGCTAGATCTGTTTGCTTTAATGTAGCTGTAAGGAACTCTGTCTTCACAGAAGGACTAAGCGTACTCTGACACCAGTTGTCTGTCTATAGACACTGACAAAATCACAACAAGCAAGACATGCTGATTATTGGCTAGAAAATGCTAGGAAAAGTTAGGTGGTTCAAGGAGCAGCAGGCATGTTATACTCTGTAATGAGGCAATTTCTTTTCCAGTCTGGTTTGACCTCAATTTTGTTCTTCATTCCCTTATCAGAATTGGTGATCTGTAAGTCCGGGACACCATCTTTTAAATAATGCCTGTGACATTTATCACAGTTTTCCTCTCCATCTCTGGCATTGTGAAACTCTTCAATTCAACAAAACCTAAATTGCTGAGGTCAACCTCTTTTGTGTACTTGTAGGTGTTTAAGTGTCTTTCTTAAGAAGCTATTTACAATGCCCCAAACACTTACTGATGCTCTACAAAACCAAATTCCAAGGAGTGTTTATTCTTGAGCATTATTAATTTAAAGTATTTCTGGCACAAAGGAAATCTTAGCTCAAGTCTATCCCAATCCAGAATAAAACAAGTGTTTGCAGTTATCTGCAAATCAGAAATTTTTATGTAACCCCTTGGAAATGGCAATTGCTGCATGAAATAATGTGTTTGGTTATTACACAATGAAAGGTTGAGCAAGTCAGAACAGCTGATTAGAATTGGGAAGCTTTGAGATTCCCAGCCCAGAACTTCTGCTTTGTGAGGAGTACTGGAAGTCCAGAAGGTCTGCACTTTGCCTCGAGTTCTCTATGTTCTAGGTTACCTTGGAAAAGAAGAGTAAGGGCCTTTACTGCCTGTAGTCCTGGTTAGTGCACTAAATTACTGGATTAGTCAGACTAGATTAGAAATTAGAGTAAATAGGGCTTGAGCTAACTTGATTTCTTTTTAATTTTTTGACCAGATCTACCAGTGAGGTCCTACCTTCTTGTAGTCTTCTAGCAATTGGCAAAACAGAAGAATTGTGTGTATATAGAACTGTAACAAGACTTGGTTTTACCTGAAGAGGCACTTGGGTTTCTCAGTCCTGAGTCTGGGTTGAAATTCAGCACAGAGAAGTGCACTAACAACCAGAGAAGAATGAAATACAACAATGCACTTTACTTGGGATGAACTCTTCCACTGGGAGTCTGGGATCCTGTTCTACTCTCAGTTTTTGGTGTGTGGGTCAGGACTGAGGAGGGTGAGAACATAGATGCATAAACAAATAATAAGAGTTGCAGCTCATAGCAAGGTAGGGCATGCTTAAAATGTCAAGAATGACACAAATTAAGCTACTTTGTTTTTCCATTAAAGAGAAGCTACTGAAGTGCCTATAAGCATTTTTCCTGACTATCTTCATGCAGTTCATGTCTGTGGAGTTGGAGATACCTGCATAAAGTTAGATATTGTGTTGTGAAGAGGACAATGTGTTTTGGGGTAGTGAAATCCTTAGTGTACTGCCTGGTGTTCTTGGTCCAGTCAAGTTTCAGCAGCTTTTGTTTGATGTAGAACCTACCTGTTTTATGAAAACTAGTTGTGATTTAGTTTTCTAAACCTAACGTCTGAAGTACTGTGTTCCGATATAAGGCTTTTTGAAGGCCTGGGTTCATTAATCTGAATCTTCTAAAGCATTGGTGACAGGCTGTTCAATATGCTTCTTTAGTCAGAAGTGTACAAGTGTTCTTTAGCTAGAATTGCAAGAGTATTTCCATGAAAAGCTATTGTAACTCCACCTGGCTATGTGAATCATCAGGATTAGTCAGCTGGTGGCATTACATGGAATAAAAAAGCTGTTTTTTTACCTAGGAGGAACTTGTCTTGAAACCTTTGGCCCTTTTTTAAAAATTATATTTCTTTATGTTGTAAGTAAACGGTCTCATGTGGTGGGAATTTTAAGTCCCTGTTATTTGTAGCAGGAAATAATGAAGGTTATATATCAGCTCTCTAGATACCTGTTCATATGACTGAATGAGTTGAAGGTTGATGAGTTTGTATTATAGTAATTTTGAGAAATTATTTGGACGAGTGACTTTCTTTCTTGGAGTTCCTTAAATCTGGAAACTGTATGCAAAGCAAGGAAGTGAATATGAACTGCCTCGTTTGGTTGGTGTTGGTTTACAGGCCAGCCAGCAAACCCATCTCAACTGTTGCAAGGGACTGCAATATAATGCTGCACTGTGAAAGTGTCTTCCAAAGGAATAAAAAACCCTGTTATCTAAAGTACCAAAACTGATAGTAAATAACACATTCCCCTGTATGTCATCTGTGACCTTTTCAAGATGTGGGATGCAGCTTGAGGATTGGCTCCATGAACATCTGAAGAACTGATAGGTCCACCCTCAATCCAAACATCTCTGGGTGGTTCTCCCATCCGCAGAGGAAGGGAACCAGCTCTAGGAGCACACTCCCTAGCCTGTTACACAACTCAAGCATGCAGGCACTCAAATAGGTGATCTTGGGATTTTCAACTCCCTAAATAGACTGACATTTTTCACCCACTTTCAGGAACTCTGGCTGCCTTCTCTGTGTGTCAGGGAGGGCAATGGGAGTGGCTTTTAATCTCTCCACAAAGCAATGTGGAACACCATAGAGTGTGGCATTGTTGAGGCCCCACAAGTAGAGACTTCTTGCAGCAGGCGGTGGCAGGCAGAGCTGACAGGTGTAATGATGAGCCAGAGGCACTGCAAGGTTCAATGCACAGCTTGAGAAGAACCTTTTAAGCTGTGTTTTATGTGTGTGAGGCTATCTGTTTATCCACATTTTATGGGGCTTGTTTTTACCCATAGCCAGCCCTGTTAGCAATGTTTAGACAGATCTTCAAAGCATTGTCAGATGTTTTAGGCCAGCAGTCAGTCTCAGTTTTGTTGATATGGAAATTGATACTAAGAAAAATCAATACATGAGGGCTTTTACACCAGAGGACACAGCTGTACAATAGCAAAGTAGGACGTTGGAGTCTGTTGACTTCATATCTACAATGCCATTGATTTGAGGAGGTATATTGTAATTCTGACTCCTAGAAGGCCATTTCTCTGCTTAGTATGGAGAAGGCACAAAATGGTTTTCTGGAGAGCTGGGAGCTAGGACCAGGCTGGGAATTGGAGTGTGTCCAGTATAATGGATAACTGAAGTAACTGTGGTAGTACTAGTGTAAAGGCATCAAAATTCTGTGAAAAGTCTGAATATATCTGGTGAGAAAGCTTTCTTCTTGGTTTCAGTGGAGACCCAGGTGCTGAGGAAAAAGGAAGAGACTAAGAAAAGAGATGGAAGAACTTGTAAGCAAGATTGCTTGTGTTGGGTTCTGGATGAACAGCAAAATCCAGTTTTCACTGCTGTTGCGAATTTTTAAACAGCAAGAAGATAAATCTGAAGAAGGAAACATGCAAAGCTACAAGATGGAGGTATATGAGAATCCTTGACATAGCTTAAAAACCTGAAGTTGGTCTGAGTGTATCTATTTGGTAAATCCTCCATTAGAATTCTTGTTGCTCCTCAGAAAATTCTGCAGACTTGTAAACCAGCTGTTTATTTCCTTCAGTCTAATCTTATGTTTGCAGGAAAGCATTTAGAAGCTTGAAATTAGGCTAAATCATCTTTCCTTCAAATCGTGGTCACAGGAGCGGGTTCTGATGGTCATTAATAGTTAACCATGATATCTGAACTGCTGGATTTGTCTGCAATTTGTTCTGTTACAGGGTACTGTTAGATTGGAGAAAGGAAAAGTCCAGCAAAACAATATGAAAAATTGTGTTGGTTTCAATATGTAGGTCCAACCACCAATTCCTTGTGATCGTATTGCAACTGTGTGTTTTCATTTTCTGCCTATAAAATGTGACAAATACTTTCTTCTTCCCATCATATATAAAATTGTGTGCTCTTTAGGATGGTGACTTCTCCATTCATAACATTCAGATGACCCTTTGTGTCCCTTAAGCACTCAATGCTGTTACCAAGAAAATGTTCCCAAGTCTTTGGCAACTGGCTCATTATCCAAGCCAAGCAGAATGGTCAGAGTCTGCACTCACAGGGACCATATACTAAATGAAGTCTTGGTGTAAAAGAAAGCCATTTCATGGTGTTCTTGACATCAGCTGTTCATCTTCTCATCATGATGTTTCAGGTGGTTTTTTGGTTGTTTTTCTTTTTTGTAGCCAACTAGTTTTGATGGGTAGGAAGAAGGATGTTCTCTCTATTGTGTGCTTCTTCATGGAGTATTCTGTTGCATTAACAAGTTAAAAAAGAAGAAAAATAGGAAAAATGAAGAGCCTATCTGGCCTAGCTCAGATGTAATATTCCGGAAATACAACTTCCACTGGCAGAGTTAATAGCCTTCCAAAAAAATAACTATTACATGGAATATGCAGTTCTGTTTTGGCATTGTATATGTCTAGCATTATATATTTATCTAAAAGATAATTGATGAAATTAAAGTAGCTCAAAACAACCTCCAGCTGAAAAAACACAGTATTTATATAGTATAACCACTGGGAAGCTTTGATTTGTGTCTTTTGGATCAAATTGATTTTTGAAGTTGGAGATGACTTTTGAATTTTGGATCCTCTTTCATGCGTTTAAGATATGATCAAAAGGCAAATTTGGCATCTAGTTCCCTGTGTCTGCTGGTTCAGAATATATTGGTAGGAGTTCTTCTAAGAATCAATTCAGTATAATTTTTGGAAAATAACAATATATGTTAATTGAATGTTATGCAATGAGTGATTCTGCAGTAGACTCCTGTGTGTCCCCAGAGATGAGTTTCCATGCAATTGTCTGTGTGCTAAAGCAACTGCCTGGAGAGGGAATTGGGTAAGTATTCTCTGACACCTGTCTGAAGAAGGGCATAGACAGTTGTGGTGAGGTGTGGAATATCTCCAGTATAATACCAGTAGACACTGCAAAGCCAGTTGGGCCCACTGCCAGGAACTGCACAGTTAGGTGTGTACTGCTGAGCACAAAATTCATCAGAAAATCAAAGCAGCAGCCACAGAATGGAAAACTACTAAATAAGCACACTGCAGAACACACAAGGGAACAACTTAGAATCTAGCCCTTCCCTTCATTCCTCATTTAATCTTCCCTTAGGGTAAGTACCAGTAAAGATCAGTTTAAGTCATGAGTCCTAAATTTGTCAAAAGTACTTGAATATTTGTTCAGTAAATACAGTTCACCTGGAAGACAGAGAAGATGGTTTGTGATGGGTAAGTGAGAGATCACACTGTGTAATATTGTCATGCAGTGCATGGTATTTGAGGTTGACCTTTTTCTTTTGGCACTGCAAAATATTTTCCAAAATAGGCACAGTAAGTTCCGGCTCAAGAGCTCTCTGAGCTGTGAATCCATTCCTTGCAAGGGTCAGTATTTAAAACATCCATCCTTAATTGTCTTGAGATGCAACTCCTTATTCTTCCCTCACAGAGTGGTGTTATACTCTTGTAGTGAATTTAAATGATCTGGACAGAATGCTATTTTATATATTTAAATTTTTTTATTTTTGAAGTTTCTTGCTAATTGAATAAATTTTATTTTTCTTTCCTCCTCAATTACCATCACATTTTCCCCCCACAGACATTCACATTTTATTTTGATCCATATATGCCTAAAACCTCTCTAGGTATGAAACACTAAATATAACTGCTTACACTACTAAACTCTGTAACAAATCTTTCCCCATCCCAGTCAGGACTAAAACATGCAATCAGTGGCCAAAGCAAACATCTTGCATGTTTGAGAACTACAGAATGGCATTTTGGTACCCTGGCTTACAGTAGAACCAGGAGCTAACCTTGTTGGAATAACTGAAAATCAGTGGGGCTGGAGATCCACACGGTGGCAATCTCTCTGTTTCTGAAGGTTATACTGAGCTGGTGAAGGGACTGAGCACAAGTCTTATGAGGAGCAGCTGAGGGAGCCTGAGGGGTTGTTTAGCCTGGAGAAAAGGAGGCTCAGAGGAGACGTTGCTCTCTACTGCTGCCTGAAAGGAAGCTGTAGTGAGCTGGGAGTCAGTCTCTTCTCCCAGGTAGCAAGTGACAGCACAAGAGAAAATGGCCTCAAGTTGCACCAGGGAAGGTTTAGGCTGAATATTAGGAAAAATTTAATCACTTAAAAGAACGTGCTGCCCTGGGAAGTGGTGAAATCACCCAGAAGTGTTCAAAAGGCATGTGGCACTTGGAGATACGGTTTTGTGTTGAACATGTTGGTGGCAGGTTAATGGTTGGACTAGATCATCCTAGAAGTGTTTTCCAGCCTTTGAACCTATGATTCTATAGGTTTTTGCATGCTGCATTAGCAGAAAAGGTCCCAGTGTGCCCAGAGAGGCAGTAGTTTGGTGCTTCACATGGCATGGAAGACCTGTATACAGTCTACTTTCATGAGATAGCATAGAAGCAGAAAGAAGATGGTTTTCAGTGTTTATTTGCTGCTTTATGTCACTAAGTAGTTTGTTTTGATAGTGTAGTGCGTTACAGGGCACGAGACCAGAATGTTCTTTTCTTCTTCCTGGAGAGCTGATAGCCTATGTTGTTAACTTGCTAGTGCTTGGTTCCCTCTTTATTATGCAGAGTTTTCTAAACCGTTAATTCCTTTGCATTCTGCCGGAAGATGATATATTCCTCCAGGCAGTTAAGAGCATAATCTGTAAGTGTTGTGGTTTTGGCTCGTGTACCAAGAATGCTGGCTCAGGCCAGGCTGCTCAGATGGGCATTCCTGGGTCTGCAGAACAGTTGTTATAACTGAAGTCAAAGGGCAGTAGCTAGAGACCTGAAAGTGCTTCCCCTCCATGCATTTTTAAGGCAGTGTCAATGTAGAGAACAAGAGACCCCAGTTACCAGCTCTGTAAGAGCTGATCTTTTTTTTTTTGAAGGAAGTAGTGTGTGTGTTATTGGATGGAGTTGTCTTTATGGAAATGAGGCAAGACTTTTACAGAAGATTTCAGGAAGCATCACAGCAAACCCAGAGTGAATGTGTTCACTAAGTGTTCACCAGATTTTTCTAAGGTCTTTTTGGAAGACAGTTCCAGTGACCTGCATGTGCTCCCCAAAAGGAGCTGGAGATCACCTGGCATCAGTACATATCAGTACTGTCCTTCTGCAGGCCCAGTGTGGTTATCTGGGGTAGTTGATAATGGCATGATCCTAAGAAAGATTTTGAGTTGTCAAGATGTACTGCTGAAGTAACTTAAGTAGTATTTTGTTCTTGCTTTTCTTTTAATTTCTTTTACCTTTATAGTTTGACCTTATTGCAAGAGAACAGGGGAGAGGAATGAGAAGGAAACGTTGAAATAGAGGCTGGGCATTGAGTGCTGAATGGTGCTGCCTTAGAGTTATCTATGCTTGCTTATCATCGTCTGAAAACTCTTCGTAGTTTGGGGGGAGTTTCTGTTTCACCGTGCATAAGATTGATTGTACATGTAACATTCAGGTACGACAATTTGAGGAAACTCTGGTAGAATGAGGATTCTACATATGAGCTACCAGTGTCCTACAAGTTTGGGTTTTTTCTACTTAATGCTTTCCTGAAGGGTATTGAATTCTCTTAGAAATGGAATACTTTTAGAAAAAGTCATACCACCCATAGATTTTTTTTTAATCCTCCACCTTTCCATTTTTAGAAAAGGGAAAGTATCTGGGAACACCAAGAACACTTACTACATTTAGTTACTGGTATTTAAAATCTCCAGTTCCTAGAAATGGTGCTTCCACACTGTCACACAGCATGTATTTCAACTGCTGATGAGCACAAAGTTGCCTGGTTGCCCTATAACAAGGAAGACTTTCTATTTTGTGGTTTTCACTGTTACTAGGCCTTCAAGTATTTTTCACAGATTGAGAAGAGAGTCTACAGAGCACTAAATTACCAGTTTTCTTTTACATTCAGGGATCAAAAGCTTGTTTTCAGTGGGTAATTGTGTGTCAAGAAGAAAATGGAAGGGGAATGGAGGGGGAATATCAACTGAAAATGTTTGCTGTGAAACATCCAAAATTATACTAAGACTTAGTAATCTACTGTCCATTTTAAATTAGAAATGCCATTATTTTTCTAATGCAGTTGATAAGGTGCTAAAGCACTGTCTTGCTGTATCTGCTGGCAACAAAAACACAGATTAGTGGCTGACACAACAAAATTGACTTGCAAATTCTATAGCTGTGTTGAAAAGCAATGTGTGGAATATTTTTCCTTTTTTTTTCCCTCTCCAGTTCTTCAGAACATTTTTCCATTTCTGCCGTGTGACTCAGGTTTTAGTATTTAAAGGACTGATATTGCATGAAAAAATCTGAGAACAGAAATGTTGCTTTTGGAAGGATATTGTAATCGAAATTGGAAATGCATTGAACTAAAAGAGCTATGGCAGGCTAGGAAGTAACAGAAGTACTGAACCTTGGATTTGTTAGTGTAGTTTCCACTCCATGAAAATAGAACTGTCCCAGAAACTGAACTACTGTTTTGAACAGACTTCACAATGGATCCCCACAGTTTTTAGCTTGCCTGCATGAAAAGTCCTGTATTATAAGGGATATTTCTTATTCAAATGCTTAATTAATTAATTAGATATTCAGTAGCTTGCACTCTGCAAGCTAAGAAATGCAGTTATTGACCACCTGAAAAGGTTTATGTTTGATCTTAACAGAATTGTGCTAGGTTCAAGTATTCCTCTTATGTTGTCTAAAGATTGCACCTAAAATAGCAGAAATTGTGTATGGGTAATAAATCACGGATATAATTAAGACTTTTACATTGAATTACAGGCCAGGGCAATATCATGTCCCGTACTCATGACCCAGAGAAAAAAATTACATAGTTTGTGCAGACTTCTAAAAAGGCTCTTTGATGAGTATGCAAACAGCATGTAGGCACTTTTCTATCTTAAGTCTTTCAGCTGATATTGTATCCAAGATAACAGAGCTTGTTGGAGACATGGTTTTGCTGTAACTCATATGGCTTGGACAGAGCGTCTGGGTAGAAGTCTTGTGGAAATCCTCAGCTGGGTCCAAAGGCTATCACAGAGGAAATCTTTACCTCTGGGGGACTTGTTGGTGTGATGCTGATAATAAGTTGCCTGAGGAAAATGCTCAGGGTTAAGTGATAAAACTGGAAAATGAAATTGCTTCCTCCAAAACTGAGCTGAGAACATTCAGAGAGACAGGACTTGTGTAAGTTTCAGAATGATGTAAGTGTCAAACACTAATACCTTAAATACTTTCTGAATGTTGGGACTTTTCTGAAGGCACTAGCCTATGATGTCAAATTATACTTTGTTTTGCAGGCTTTGAATTTTTGGTAATGATATATGTGTGTTATCTTCATCCCTTCTTCTCTCCCACATTCATGGGGATCTCTTAAACTCTATGTCTGAGGAGATTTTGAATGTTTGCCACTGGTTGGAAACATTCTTATAAATTGAATAAGGACTCTCTATTTGCAGCTAAGCTCTTAAGCATTACTAAAATTATAGACAAACTATAATTATGGCACAAATACTAATTATTGGAAAAATGGAACAAGTTCTAATTTTAAGACTGCTAAATATTCAAAACTATTAAATCCTGCGGCTTTTTTCAAGTCTGAGCTTCAAATTAACTTATTTGAATTTAGGCAGTGTTATGAAATTGATTATAATATTTTTGAATGTTAAAACTGGTGAGTTTTAATAGTTCAAAATAATTTATAACTGGAAGCAGAGAAACACATTTGAATGGTGCGAAATAACCACATTCCTTAAAGGGAGTGCACTTGTCATAAAACATCCCTTAAGAGCACCTTTTATTTTTAAAGAAACATTCTTTTACTGAAACAACTTTTAGCAACTGACCTTGGTATGGAGCCAGGCCATGGTGAACTCTGTGCATCCTTTGCTGTTCTGTTTTCTGTCCCACGCTTCTATAACCCATGGCATTGCTGGCTGGGAGCTGGAGTCTCAGCAGGTTCTTGGGAGGTGCAGGCAAGTCCTTCTTGCCCATGCAAGAAGAAATGTGTGGGGAAAGTAACACAAGGGACATTCCAGGCACTCAGATCACAGATATTGAGCCTGTTTGTTTCTTTTAAATTGTACTTCAATGCATTATGAAAGTTCCATTTAAAATACTTGAGTTTTCATAATTGTGGTTAAAAGAAGCACTGTATGAAAGTAAAAAACCAACGTAATCCCTTCAACCCAGCAAATGGGAATTTATATCCCCAAATGCGAAATCAATTAGCCATAAATTGAGAGCTTATGGTATTTGCCAAATGGAATCTGCAGTATGAATTGGAATAAAAACCATGTGGATTAACAATTCAGTTGCCATAGAAACTCTTGAAACTGGAACTGAAACTTGCTGAAGAATGCAGCTCATGACATTTTGGTACCTCTAAGTCTTTATGTGTAATATCAGTGGTGACAATAGCTACGTGCGTGATTTCCTTTTTTGGCCTCCAGGCTCCCATGAACATTGAAATGGGTTCTTTATGGTTAACTCTGTGGTTGCTCTGGTTGTTCTTGCTGCTAGGGATCACTACATACAGGTGATCACTGCAACTCCTGATGTTGCAGGTATTATGTAGAGAATAACAGGCTGAAATTATGTATTTAGTATTTGCATCCAGGTGACTTTGGCAATCACAGACCAATTTCAGGAATATGCATATACTTAGCAGTTATACTCCTATATATACTGTTCACTCTTTAGAAGCTCTGTATAGCTGAATTCACCAGCTTCCACAGCCCAGCTCCTAGACTGGATCTAGAATGACCATCTCTGCAATATCACTTAGCTGATTCAAAGGGTAGTTGACAGCAGGTGGACCTTCCATTTCTAGGACAGTGTTTTAGATCTCAATGTCTTCTCATTGCTCTCACCCCAGATTTGTTCAGCTCAATGCATCTGCAAAGCAGACATCTATAGCTTTTGAGGGAGACTACCATTACAATCTGCAGAGAAACATGTTGGTGAAGCTGCAGTCAGCATTTATATCAAGTCCACATTTATAACCACCAGTTGGATCATGGTTAGGTGCATGAAAGGCTGCTCTACCACTCTACTCTGTTATATGCTCTCTGTTGCCCGGTCTTTTGTCTTTAGAGCTGTTAGTCCAGTATTTCTTGTGCTAAAATCACTTGAAATAGAGATCTTTGAAATTACTTACTGCAAGAGAAAATGTCAAATCTCCATTCAACTGAAAGTGGAGGGATAAAAGGCAAGGGTTTTAATCCAGGCTTTTAAGTGCACTAAAAATCAAGTAACAGACAGCCCTAACCTCATTCAATGTTATATTCAGCACTTTTATCCTGGAGAAAGCTGAGACTTGGCATGACAAGAGACCACAAAAACCTTTAAATGATGGCAGGACAGCCAGGCCTGGCTACTCCAGATAGGCTTTTAAAGCCCCTATTAGATTAATAGGAAAGCCTACATTGTTGACCTGTTGGTTTACTTACACTTGAAGTCTTTGGACACCTAGTTATCTGGATGAGGCATCCATGAATTATTGAGGTCTCCATGTAGTAATCGCTAACTGAATCCCTTTTTAACTTTTAGCCTGCTATTTAACATTTATTTACAAGTTCTCAGTGCTTTCTGCTTGAGCAAAATGTGACACATATACTAGTTGCTATTAATCAATGCAGAATCATATTTGAAACAGTATTGTCTTGTGCACCCTGATTCTTCAATCAAACTCTGATTACTCCATTTTCAGCACTTTTACATCCTGTAAGATTTAGCACCTTGCTGCCATTTTCAACCTGTTCTTCTTGTAGGAGTTCTTGTTGAGACGTTAACTCTATGTAAGGGTCCTGCAATGTCCATTTTGGCTTTTCTTACCTCTTATTAGAAACTGAGACTGGAGTATTATAAAAACATAACTGGTGCACGCAGTCTTGGGCTTTGTGCCAAGATAAAGAAGGGATTGGAGGCAGGGGGAGGTAGGAGTAGCGGGAATGGAAAAGATCATGTTCTCATAAGAAGTGGCAACTACTTTATGCATAATTCATCACTAGATTAAACAGATGTGATTTCCAAATTTATGCCAAGTTGCAGCCACTTCTGAATATCATGTGGAATTTTAATCTTGATGTTTTAATCTTGATCTTTAATGGGTCTTGTTTCCTATTCTCTGAAGTTCATGGATTAATAATGTTGGTTGGCTAGGTCAGAAAATTTGAAAATTTATTTGTACATTTAAAGGGGCTGAAATTCTAAAGACTTCAAAAATGAATGCAGTTATAACATAGCCTTTACAAAAGAGTAAAATAATGAAAATTTTAAAAGTCATTGAAGCTGTAGTTAATGGATATCGTGGACAGATATATCAGTCTTTTTTGAGGTCACAGGTCCATTTAGAACACAAATCCAAAAGAAAAAAATGGGCTGTGCTATATAACTAGTTGATGCTGTTGAGTCTTTGATTCTTTATGGAGCCTTGCAGAAAACATGCAGTTTGCAGGAGTGGGACATTGCATTTCACTATTTTCATGGATCTGGTAATATGCATAAAAATAACAGTGAGCACTTCTGCTGCTGGAGTTAGTAAGTCTGGACTAGTTGCTATTGTTGTGACATAGTGCTGCTGTATGAACAGTAGAAAATTCAAAAACCTCTATTTATCTGCAGCTGGGTTTTCTTTGTTTGTTTGTTTGAAGCTGTTCAGTTGACAGCCAGCTAATTGCCATGCAATTGAAGGGAATGTAATTCCTTAGTACCTGAAAGCTAGAGAATTGTTTCTAGAGTTTATAAAGCCTGGTTGTAGTTGAATCTTCAGCAGTAGTGGAATCAGGGCTGGGGGAGGCTGTGGAGAATTATATAACTGCAAAACTAAATATAATTGGAGTGACATTTCATAAAATTATGAAATTGGCCTATGGAAAAATAGAGATAAAGAATGGCAGGAAACGCACACAAAACCTGATTCTGTGGAAGCCCATTTCTGTAGCCCTCCTCTTTTGACAGCATGTGAAAGGCCAGATCCTCAGTTGGTGTTAGTTATCCCTCAGCTGACACAAAAGAGGCTCTGATATAGCCTGGCTGACTTACAGCTTTCACTTGGGCATCTGGTAATACCTGTATTGGTGTAGGACAGAAATATAAAAAAGTTACAGCCTTTCCTTCTGCAAGATTAAAGGCTGGCAAACCCCCCTACTGACCAAACAACCAACCCACCTGACAACCCTTGTATCCTACCATTTTCTGTTAGTATTGATCCATGCAAACTTTTGCTTATAGGACTGTTCCTAGAAAGAGAAGACTAAAATCTTTGCAGGAACTGGTTGCATCAGTACTTGTGCATGATTTTGTAGTGACTGTGATTTGAGTCATACAGTGAGCCACAAATTGATACCATGTAGGACAGGGGAATGAGCATGGATGGTGGGTGAATTGTGTAAAACAGCCTTGAGGAAACTGGCATAAACCCCTCAATTTACTCATGTTTTTGGGGGTTCGAACAATGGCTAAGGAGCATAATTCTGAATTCAAAGTCTGGTTAAATATTTAAAAAAAAAAAAAGGAAAAAAAAGAAAAAGAAAGTAAATATTTTTTAAAGATTTCTGTTTTCATGACAAATGATGTAATTGTTTTGCAAATTTTTTTAGAATCATAGCTTTTTAGAAGAACACAGTTGAAAATCTGTAGTAAAACAACTTTTGCAGTTAGATTTTTACTCTGTTAGTGTTCCCCACATGGTTTGCTTTGCTTTCAGGAGCGGTTCCTCTGAATTCAGCAGGATCATTTTTGGAATAATAATGAATATAGGGTCTAATTCTGAAACTTCAGTACAAAAATGGTTCAAATAGCTAAAAACAGGTGTGCAATATCAGGTTGAGACAAGTGTTGCAAACATAAAGGGGTGCGGATCTGCATCCTCTACAGTTAATTAATTTTAAACTCTTTTAGTCCTGACCATGATTTTAACATAAATCACCTTCTAACAGTAACATTACAGACTTGCTGCTACTTTGTCTCAGGATGTTGCTTCTCAAATTTAAGAATTGACCTTATTTTCTCTAAAGCGGAGTACTAAGGAGCACAGATGTCTCCCTTTACCTGATCATAAAATATCTGTGCCCAAAAGTGATGCAGAGGTTCTAAGAAAAATGTTTCTTACCTGCTTCATTGAGATTCCTTGAATGTCATTTATTAGCAACTTTTTGCAGCTATGAATAGGAAGCCTAAAAACAGAGTCATGTGCTCAACTGCAGAGACAAAAATTATTTCAAAAGACATACCCTGTGAAAAAAATCACTCTTTCTTGCACAAGTAGGTGTAAGTTTACCAGAAGAATAGATATGGGTATCTAAAAAGTCCACAGGCTTCCTATAGTGCTACCTAAACACACAAACTGGCAGTCACAGAATACTTCTACAGTCATGTTGCTGCATTGCTCCAGCATCTTCAAAGTGTATTGATCCAGCTCTGCTTATGGATTTGTAATGTCATCCTTCTTTGCATGATCTTGGACAAGTATGGTCAACTATGTGGGATGATATGTGTGTTGCCTAGTAACATCTATGCATGAAATAACTATCAGAATATTCTCTATAGGGAATACTTGCTTAAGGCCTACCAGCTTCAGGGAATTTTTAAAAATCTGTGACTACATTAACATGCTTACTCCTATCTTAATGTCTAATGTGAGCTAATGCTGAGATGCTGATAGCACTGAGATTGGCCTGAGTATCTACAATATGTCCCTCAGACTGGCTCAGTGCCACAGTCACTACATCATGATCTGTATCAAGGGTAAAATTAATGGCCATTTTTGATTTTACCCTTTATTTACAAAAGATGTTCAGTCAGCCCTATGGACGCAAATGTTTCACTGCTGTCTTGTAAAATCACACAGTGCAATAGATGAAAACTTTGCTTTCCTTTTGTAATGTTTCAAACAGCAATTCCATTGCCTGTTATATGTGTTTCTGAGCATTTGAAACATTGAAAAATTGTTCAAGAGTAAAGTCCTAAATATAAAGCAACTTAGATGGTCAGGTTCCTTTTGTCTAGCAAGCCATGATAATCACCATGTACTCAAAATCTATCTCTCAGGAAGAAAATTGACTTAAACATTTCACCTTCACTGAGTTATTAAGACCTGGCAAGTCATGTATAACTGTGTTAAACTGCACTTTGGGTAAAGCTTCAAAGTTGACCATGCTGATTATTTTAATTTAAAGAAAAATGCAAACCTAATTAATGTCTCTTACTGGTATGATGAAGATATAACTGCTAATTCAAAGGCTTAAGTAGAAAGTTTGAAGGGTAAATGATGACTCGACAAGGTCACCGTATTAAAAAAAAACACCCCACAACTATAACACTACACTGTGCATGGAGTCAGTAATGTTTTCTAATCCAATGCTCTTATCAGAATTGAGTTTGTCCTGTTTGTAGCCATTCAATATCCTTCAGGGGGAATTATGAAGGTGGGGTCTCTGAAATAAGCCAGAACTTGGTTTCTATCTTGTTCATGCAGCTGAATTTACCCCGATAACAAAAAACTCACAGTTGCTTTTCAGCTATATGTTGGGCTTTCCTGCAATTGCTGTTACAAATATAATGAACTGAACATGACTTTCTCAGTAAGACTCTGAAATCTGATGCAATTTGCATAATGAAATATGCTTGGGGTTCATGGTTTTAGCTAAAGTTAGCACAGTGAAATATCTCACAAAAGAAAAGTAACCTAGGTGACTCAGATTAAAGCACAGAGAGATAGTCGTGGTAATGGAAGTTGGCAAATTTAAGCTAGAAGTGATAGGTGAACTGTTATTGCTGGGGATAAGTGAATAATTGCAAAATGTGCCTAGAATGCAGTGGGCTTCATGTAGTTTGACATTCTTATATCACAACTGACTTTCACTCTAAAGTTTTCCAATAGTTTGTTATTGTCTTCCTCCTTCTTACAGGAAGTGCATATTCTTGTGTTCCAATCATGGAACACTGATCTCTGGAAACCAGTGGTACTACCAACATTAAGGGAGTGGAGGAAGGTGAATCCTTGAAAGATTAAATACTGGATAATGGTATTCCAGAACAATATTGTGACTTGGCTCTGGTAATTTTTTTATTACCTAAGTTGATGTTAGCCATGGAAAACTGTGCATTAGTCTTCCCATTCAGCTGTGTTGTTTGTCCTGTGGCCACCTGCAAGTTCAGATGTTCTGCAGTTTGAAGTAGAGGAACTTAGCATACCTTTGGGGGACTGTTTGATGTTTTTGTGTGACTTACAAGTACTCTGGGAGTCTTGGTTGCCAGCTGTCAACAGTGGTTTGTAACCAAAACACAGATCAGAGGGATCAGGACCTAAAATGAGGAATGTCATGGCCTGATGAAAGGCCTCACATGGAGGGAAGCTGTCTGGGCAAGGCAAACTCAGTGCCAACCTCAGTGTGCAGTGCAGTTGCGTTTAGATGTGCATTGTGGAGAGGCTGCAATATGTTATAGTATCAGGTTTCCTTTTTCTGGCTCCAGTGGGAGCAGGCTGATAAGGATGTTGAACTGACTTCTAGCCTTCCCAAGCAGTGGATTCTGACTCTCACCCTCATTCAGGCCTTTTTGACAAGTTCAGCCTGTTGAAACAGGAGATTACATTTAGGCTACTGGAGGTAAGATTTTGCCTATTGTCACTGCATTTTGACCACCAAGAATTCTGTCCTGAATGGAGCACAAATCCACTTTTGTCTTGTCTTCTCTGAAGTAAGATTACCTTTGTTTCACCCTAGAGTGGAGAGCCTGGCTCTTTTAAATATCTGATGGTAACACATACTGTGTCCCTTACCCTTACTTTCAGCATCTTTAGCATCTGTGTGCCATTCTCTACATGCTGTGCACATGGATTTATTAATGTACTGAAGATGCTAAATTTACTTGTGGGACTATTTTGAGCCCAGATCACAGTGCTGCTTTGATTTGCTGATGGGCCTCTGTATTTCTTTGCCAACATTCCTGCATTTTTCTGGTTCTTATTTATTTATTTTTCTAATGCCAGTTTCCTCTCATTAATTACTCTAAACCTACACAAATGCGATTTTCTCATATTACATGAAATCTCTTACAGGGCATGGACCTTATGTTACTTCCTGAATATTATAATATCTTAATTAGGCTATGTATTAAGTAGCAAAATACTTGATTAGGTCACTTGCTATTTCTGTCTATTGCAAACTAGTAACTGCAAGCTTAACCCTAGAGGCTGATTCTAGCTAATCATATGGTGCATAAATCATGAGTGGCCTTGAAGTAAGCAGCTTGGTAATGCCTCAGTCTCTCAGTCCTCCTAGGACTCTTCCCCAGAGGACAATTCAACACCTGGTTTTTGATTATGAAAAGACAGATGTATATAAGGTCTCCCTCTTACTGAACATAAAATGAGCTGCCTAACTCTGATTTTTGAGAACCTGGTCTGGGACTGAAATAAGATTGGGCTTTTTTAGCATTAGGTGACTGAAATACATAAAGCAATCCCTGCAGCAGAAATATGTGTCAGTTATAATTAAGCATCATCTATATGTGTGTGGGGGAAGAGGACTAAAACGGGTGATTTAAGAGCAAATTCCTCCTACACTGCATTTCCTAGTGAGAACAGGAGTGAATCTTGCTGCACTGCAGTACTTTTTACATCTCTTCTGTTTCTGAGAATCTGAAAAGTGGTCAGAAAACAAGTGAATGCCTAAAAGAAGGGAGATTATAGGGAAAGAATCTAAAGCATGTTTATCATGCTCAGTGTATCTGTGTCAGTCTGTAAGGTTTGGGACAACTGTGTGTTGGGAGGATGGTCACTGGAATTTCAGGAACCAGCCCTTGTTGAAGAGGAAAGTGATTTTTCGTGCCAGATTCCATTTTCTGGTTATTAGTCATGCAACCCTGTTTGAGGTTCACGCAAGCAATTTGGGAGTAAAACTAAGTTACTTTTAAAATGCATCTTCTTATACCAGAAGAGCAGTTACTTTTAGAAGACTGGAAGAGGAATATGGGGGGAAGGATCAATCTAATTCTCTGCATAAAACCTCAGCACTGCTTTGGGTTCTACCTGCTGAGTTCTGTGCACAGCTATTGAGTATGCTCAGTACAGCTTTCAGAAACAGAGAATAATCACTTTCAGCAAATTTACTTAGGAGGAGCCTGTCTGCCAAGTGGAGCCACCTCCCTCCTTGGTTGTGTTTATAAAAACATTGTCTAAATGGGGAAAACAAGAGAAGAGCAAACAGATTCCTCGACCCACCCAGCACTTCTCTCTGCAGCACAGCCACTCCTCCTGTGTGGGATTCATCACATGACAGGGAAATGCTTCTGGGAGCTGTTATTTTAAAATATTGGCAGCACAACTTCGGGTGGGACTGCTCTATCTCATATCTTCTTACATTCTCCTACCAGCTACTTCTCCTGTTTTATGTGTTGCTCTGACTGTATTACCTATAACAACATAATTCTTGTTTGTCCTCTGAGTGACTTTTTCATATGTTTTGAATTAGGGTTGTTCTGTGGATGATGTGCCAAAGACCAGTCACCAAATCAGACACTGTGTTCTCTGGAACCCCCCTGAGGAAACAGTAATCTTCAAATGGCACGGATGGCTTTGGACACTGTATTAATGCACCTGCATAGGCCAGAGTGTGTCTGTGCTCAGATGTACAGAGAGGCAGTGCTACTCCAAATTCACATTATCTGTCAAGGTGTGAAAAATGTCCCTGCATGTCCTTGCTCCCTGGTGCAGTAGGGAAGCCTGAACTTCAGTCTGACTGCAGGTTCCTGCTGTGCCTTTTGCAGCAGCTGGCACTTCACTCTGAGCCAGACTTCAGGAGGTCCTGCCTTGCAATATCCTTTCCATTCACTAGACAGCAACCTCCTGCCCTTTTATTGTTTGGGACAGTTGTGCGTGGGGTGTGCAAAGAAGTGATAAAGCATATGTAAGCCCTCACATTGTTTTTCTACTGTCTTGCTGTCTTGGATAGTAGCTAATGATATTTGCAAAGCTTCTTGCTGTTACTCAGGTTTGTTCCATTCCAGTGAGGGACACCCTTTGCTTCTTGCTGGGTGTTCAGAAACAATGGACCAGTCACAAAAGGATTTTGCTTTAGCAGTTGTTTCTCTTGGCTGGGCTACTTCTGATAACATCTCCTCCTGCTGTGTACAAAGAGTGCTTGAACTGAGGGCTTTAATGTCTTGCATGATCAAGGTTTTGTTTTAAAGGGTGTAGTAGTTTATTTTTGGAAGGAACTCTGAGGAGCGGCCACATAGCATTGAACTCTCCTATCCTGTTTATCACCTCCAAGTCCAGCCCTTCTCCCAAAATGGGTTTTCAAGATGCAGCACTGTGCTGAACTCAAGGTAAGATTTGGCAGTGAATATTCTGCTTTTGGCAAAGTATTAGTTGGCACAGGACTTTGAAAATTGCTTGGGGATAAACTACTTAGGCTAATTCACACCTAGAATAATCTCACACACTAGTGGAGTTCCTTTACAAGTTACTTTGTTGTATTTTCCCCATGTATTATCTTAAATCTGCTGGAACACAATTGCCATAGCTCCATGGAAAGGCTGATTAAGTCAAGAAAAGCTAATACAAATTTTAGCTGAATACACTGTTTAAAAAGTCAAAATCCTGAATTTTCTTGCTTTATGAATCTTGTCCTGTTTTGCTTGTGCCTTTGAGAGAGGCCTGCACTGGGCCTTTTCTGCATTGCAGGCAATGTACAAGAAGTAGAGGGAAAATTATTACTTAAGAGACTTGTCTAAAATAGATTGATGGAAACCAGCAATCCTAATTTGCAGACTCTTGGAGTTCCAAATAATCTAATTTAGCTGTCTGAGGACAATTTTGCTAGACTTCCAGTTGAGTGTTCCAGAAACATGACTAGACTGATGCAGCAAGAACTCTGATGTGCCTAAATGCATTACTTGTATAGTTGCTTGACTGAATGCTGATAAGCAAAGCTACAGAAGCCCATGTGCTTAAATCTGTTGACTTCAATGAGACATTAAGGACCTTTTTCTCAAGTGCCCTTCTTAAATTGGTGTCTGACTATTCCAGTACTTCCAAGGCAGTTGTATCCAAGTCAAGACTGCTAAGAAAACACAAACTGACCAAAGCATCACTACCAGACTTGATTAAGAGGAGGTGTTGCATGTTCATATTTAAGTGATGGGCATAAGACAAGGAGTAGAGTACACTGTAGTGTGTTTCCTATTGCTTAAATGCATCTTTGATTATTCCCCTATCACTCTGACTAATTAATAGTAATAGGGCAAGCCTTTTTCTTTAGTGTGTCATCTAGCCTAAGGTAACATGTCTTCTCTTTGTACAGGATACTACAAATGGTTATCTACAGGGTACAAAATGAGTTTTCCAATTTTAGAAGAAAACCATGAATTTAAAATGTTCTGTTTCCCTTCTGCAGAAGATCTCGGAATACACATCTCCAGATTCAGCCCCTGTAACAGTGAGCAGATTAGCAAGGTTCTGAATTAATTGGAAACACCAGCTTCCTGGAAGACTTGCATCATACAAGACTTGTATTTTCAAATGTAATTAAGTGCTGAATGCAGATGGAAATAGAGTTGGAGACCAGGTGCAGAGAACACACTCTAATTTTTCAGATTTTTGTGGCAAACTGCGCTAAACTTGACCAAGCAAAATTTGTCAGTTCATACCTTTTTCCAAAAGTTATTAAAATAGTGGCTGACCCATTATTCCAGAAGCTGAGAACAGAGTAGTTGTTGCTGTCCAGGTCTTGCTAACTTTTCCAGCTGCATTTCCTATAGCAGGAGCTGAGGAAGGAACAGCTGCAGTTGTCTTATGCTACAAAAGGATTCCCTCTCACAGGAGAAATCCCCCGCTGAGAGGGTTCACAAGGTTTTGATCCTGCTTAGTGAAGTGTCTCACACATAGGGCAGCTTTAACAGCTACAGAATTCAGTCATTCAAAAGTAAGGGTAGATACAGAATAGATGATTTCTGAGAAGTGTTAGGATACATTTTCAAGAGATCCTTTCTCATGGATTTCAGTACATACTCCTGTGTGTTCTGTTAGGCACTGTATATGTGACTTGCAGTTGTCTCCAGTTAACCCCTAACTATGAGACTCCTGTGTCTTGTAAATAGTACCATCTGTGTCAGTAATACTCTTCTGTCCTCCAGTAAGGATTTATCCTCCTGAGTACTGTATGAATCTGTAATCTCTTCCTGAAGCTCATTCTTCAATAACCTAAAGTATTGCCTTGGGCTTCTCTAGATCCCGTGTGACTGTTTTATTTCTAACAGTGACACGAGTAGCTATCCACATGCACCACTTAGGTATTTCACCTTAGTCTCTCCTTCCGTCAATCTCAGTGATCTCTTCTTTATTAAAAACAAATAATATGGACTGGGTCTGTCTCACAAAGAATTAGAAAGACTAGTGACAGAAATTAAATGCAGAAGCATTTGCTATTTCTTCAAGAGGTCAATTTGACTTGTTAGAAGCGAGAAGGCTCTAGCAGTACCCCTGCATCCTTGCTCTTTGGGCTTAGAAATGTGATAAAAATAGGATATTTGTGCATTTTGGAAAATGCTTTAACAAGTTCAGAGATTCTAGAAGACTGGTCAGAGAAACTGAAATGTATTGAGCTAAGTGTTGTGATTTTAGTATGTGTTTTGAATAATAACACTTTTATGAGTGTTTGAATACGCACCATGTAGAGAGAAACAATCATCAATTTTTGGTTCCTTTTAATGAAATACCGTGGCATCTCTCCCATCCAATACTGAAGGAGTTTCCTTTTCCTGTGGAGGTTGCCTTGTTCCTTAAACAGCATTCATGTAAGCATAGAAAATTCTTTCATATTTCCAGACACTTTGCTTGGAAAGCAGTAGTAAAACCTAAGTGGAAGCCACTAAATTATTGTGGTAGTAAACTGTAATATGATAGTCACACATTTTCTGGTATTTGATTCCTGTAAGCTTTTATGAAAGATTTAGTAATGTAGATCAATCCATGCTAGTGACAGCACATGTGGCTACAGAAAGTGCACAGTGAATGGAGTTCTGATGACAACAGCAGCACTTACTTGTAACTGTATTGGCCTTGCACAATGTTTCTGGTGGCTTCATTTGAGATGCTGTGCCAGGCCAGGTCCAACTTGAATGTCATTAGGACAGTAAATTTCATTCTATTCTGCTTCCTGTGAACTGTGGAAGAGAAATGAGCGTGGGGCAAAGAGACTTGCCTTTAACTAGAATGCAAGTCAGTGACTACAGGGAAATACAGTATATGATGGTGGGAGGAATGCAGTGAATCACCACTCCTGCTAGCTTATCCTCAAGATCCTTCATGACTGGAAGGGAGCAGATGGCATTGCTACAAAAACACTGCCCCATTCCCAGAGCCAGGGAGCTGCAGCAGAATGAGGCAACGCTTGGCTAAGGCTGCTGCAGGGGCACACACCAATGGTACAGGCAAGCTCCCAGCACACCCGTTTGAAAGGCAGCTAGGTATTGCTTTTGCAGCCTTTATTTTGAGCTGTATCTGTGCTAGCAAAACAGAAGGGATTGTTCTCTTTTAAAATAGCCCAGCTAGGACTCTAGGAGTTGTTATCACCAGGGTATCTAACATTATTTTCATATCAGTGTTGCTAAAGGCAACACAGGAGAGATTGCCTGTGGTTTGAACTCTTATCATTGTTGAGCAGACCCAGGGTCATCTTTGCTGGGGAAAGCCATTCTCTGCAGCCTCCTGGGACATGCTGCAATAGGAAGAGATTTGGTGTCTGGAATTCCCATAAAAGAGATTTGGCTGACGTCTCTTCATCAATGCTAGCAGTCTCTTGCTGCATTGAATTACTGCTTTGAAGCCTTCAGATGATATTCAGCTGAGACTGGATGTATTCATTAGCAATAATGTAAATTTTAGTGGAAAAATCTGTGACATCTATGCTATTACTTCAATTACTGCTGAAGTTGCTTATGTGTGGACTGATTCCTAGAGGATCTATAAAAAGTACAGCTCTCAATGGGATAGAGCTAGGATTTGCTAGGAAGACACCAAGCTGTACCATTTCTGTTGGAGAGGAGGTCTCTGGCACCTGTGTTGGGTGGTGCTCTAGAAGCTGAGACATCTAGTAGACCCTTGAGCAGCTATAAGAAGCATTCACTAAGAGGAAAACCCAGAATTTGCCTGTCCAGTGCCATGCACTTCGATGCACTTGAACCTCCCCTGTGCAGCCTCCCCTCCAGAGCTGATGCTGCAGCATCAACATCACACCAGTGATGCATTGACTTGGGAGACAAGATTCCTTCCAGTGCTGGTTTTGACATAGATTGTGAAAGTTCATTCAAGTCCTACTGCCCTCATTCAGGTCGGGAAATACATAAACTTGTAACAAATGCAAGTTTGCACGAAACCAGCAGTTGAAGAATAAGATTTTTGTGGGATGCTGTGCTATGGGTGGATCACCAAAAAGCAAATAGATTTGTCCTTCATCTGCCCTTTTTTTGCACTTACCTGTAAAGGAAGTTTGTGCTTATTGTGAGAAGCCATGAGCAAGATATGACAGCTAAAAACAATTATTCTTTCACTTGTACAGTCCAGTATTTTTGTGATATTTGGGATACAAAAACATTGCATAACAGCCGCCTTTCCCACTCCTATTATATTTGACAGACTCACAGTCTTTGTGTAGTAATTATCTGAGTGAAAACAAGGTATGCATCTGGAGATAAAGGGTGTGGTAATATGCTACTAGATGACTTTGCCTTTGATACATAACATTAATTTTAAACATGAGTAGATAAAAATAGTTCCACACTGATTTTTTCCAGATTTTTCTCAGCATTTGCAATAATTCAGAGATGGTACTCTGAAACATACATTCTGCTTTGTGATCAAATTGCACCTCTGGGGAAACTTATATATCCTCCTTATGCTACAGCTCTATGTAAAGTGACCTGAAGGCTGTGACAAGGAAATACTGCACTCTGACACCACCAGCCATGGCTTTTGATGCTAAGAGAAATTAATTCATGAGGTATGTTTTAGCAGCTGCCTTGAAACAGAAGAATCTGTCAACAGAATACTGTGTGAGATGAAGCTCTAGCCATAGAGGGGTGGAGAGAAGAAAAACATGTCAACCCAATTTTTACAAAGGAGGAATAAATTTCAACCAGCACTATGCAGAGGCGGGAGTTGGTCAGAGAAGGCCTTTTATGTTGTCACCCAGAAGGCAGTAACAGATCAGCTTCATTTCCCCATTCCTTGTTAGCTGTCTTGAACCCATCCTTGGTTTGTTCTATGGCTATTTAGTTAGATAATTAGAGAAACCAGAATATCATTGAGCTGCAACTAAGTAATTCTTCTTTGTCAGAAAAATGAAAGAAATTAACAAAATTGCTGAAAATGGCTCCATTGACGTTAGAGTCAGAAAAAAGACAGCTAATGTTTGAATGAATCCTCATCCCTGATATATTTAAATTGAAATCCATGTAACTTAACAACTGTTTTCAAAAATGCTGCATACTGCAGACACTCAGCACTTGTGAGGGAAAAAGTACAGACACAAGAAAATTCAAATTGGGCACCTGCAGTCAGCAATCACTTAAAACAATTTTCACTCTCTTTGCTGCTCTCCTCTCTAGCGTTGTTGCTTTTCCTTACATAGGACAGCTCTGTTCTGAACTACCATGCTACTGCATTCCTAATTCATGTAAAAAATGCTACAGGACATGTTTCTAGCTCATCAGATTTAATTTATTTGACATTTATGTCACCAAGATACTTGATTAGTGCATTCAGGGTGTCAGCTTTATATAAACATCTCTCATTTTAATACTTTGTGGAAAGCTGTGAATGTTGTAAAGGACCTCAGTCACCAACACTGACTTTTGGAAAACAAAGCCATTGAATGAACCTGATACACAGTTTTTGAGAAAGAGAGACCATTATGTGTAATGCTTTTTGCAAAATAAAACTATAATCACATCTGGATATAGATGTGCTGGCCCACAGCTCAGACAAACGAGAGCCTGCATGTCTTGAGGTTCATGATCAGAGGTCTTAATACACAACTATTTTATTAGTGGACAATTCAATTCTATTTAAATTTTAAATGGAAAGGATCTCTAGTGTATAAATAGGATGATGTGAAGAGAATTTGATTTAAAAATATGCTTTTTAGGAAATAGAGCAGGAGTATTTTCAGAATTCATCGTAATTTTCTGATTTACTAATGAGCTTTAACAGATTAGGAGAGAGTGGAAACCTGATATGTAGCTAAAAACATTAAATAATAATATTAATAGTAATAATATAACATATTTAATTAAATGATACTGTCACCATGCTGCATAACATCTCCACTAAATGTGCTTGTAAATAGCTTGTGACAGCCCCACCTTTTCATGGCTTAGCAGCTTTGGATAAACACACATTCTGCAACTATGTCCTGACCTTTTCGTTAAGTAACAGAACTGGTTTGCCAAGACTCTTCACGTGGTTTAGATGGCTTTAGTTTTCTTGCCTCTGTCAGGGATAGACCAAGAAAGTGACATTTGAATTTTGTAAGCTTTTGGTGAGATTTGGGTCAGGATTTTGTGGACATTATGAACCTTGACATTAGCTGGTTTTTTTGGTCCCAAAAAAACCCCCCTGCTCTCAAATGATTCCTGGATTTTATTCCAGTCTACAACTGGAAAAAGCATTAGCCATGTCCAAACTTCTGCCTGACACAAACTCAAAATAGCTGAGGGAGGTGGATTGCATGAGAAGTTTTGGTCTTGTTCCAGCTTGTCTATGAACCTTGCACAGAATTTGTGAAGTGCTCAGCATCAGTTTGGACACACCAAGTGGAAGAGGGACCTCCTGAGTTCCCCTGCCTTCCTGCTCTGTCCCCTGGACATGGGAGAGCAGCCTGTGGCTTGGCACCCTCCTGGGGATTCCTGCTTCCTCCCACTCACAACAGACCAATGCAATGACAGTACTCATCCTCCACATTAAAAGAGATGAAGTTAGGCTTGGTCATTAAGTGACAACACCAGATACCTGTTAGGGGAAGAGTACTCATAACCAGGTCACCAATGATTCAGCACTTTCTCTTCTTTGATTCAGTTTGTTGTTGGGTGTTTCTTCAGTAACCCTGTACAGTTGTATAAGTACAATGAGCTTCTTTGCATTTCAAGTACAGTGAGCTTCTTTGCATTTTTTTCTTTGAAGAGTAGCATTCAGTCTCTAAACAGCCACCTTCCCAAGTCAGATACATGCCTAGAATCTTTCTCTTGCAAAGTAAGAGCTGGTTCTGTATAATAACATAAATAATATTGAGAGAAGTCAATGGGCCAGGGTGTGGCCCCTAAAACTGTAATGTTTTATGTTTTGATACTTGTCCTCGATACATGTCACTAAGGAAGGTATGAAATTTCTCTTTGCTTTCCTAGAAATTTAAGGAAATTGGTGAATAGTTTTGGGTTTGCCTTTTTGTTTTTCTGTGGGGTTTTTTTGCCCTCCTCTGTCTCTGCTGATATACAGAAAAATTGAATAATGGTTTTCAAGATCTCAAATAATTGAATGGTCTTTGCAAGTGCTTGCTACTTTCAATCACTCCCAGATGCCAATGTAAGCCATGGGCTCTGTCGGGACCTAAACAGGGAGGGATCCAGGCTTGCAAATTTGTTCTAGAATGATGCTTATTTGGAACTTCAAATTTAGACTCCTCAGTTTGTTCCTTGTCTGAACATGTCCACGTCTTACTCAAGACTGTGTTATTCTCTATAGTTATGTTACTAGCAAGTTAAGTGGCATATTCAGATGTTTGTGTCAGAGTGTCAGAGAAGGTAAATCTACAGGGAATGATTGAGTGTTTCTGTCAAAGGCTTGGGAAACTGACAGTACAAAAGTTTGTCTGTTTTTTTTCTCAGCTGAATCAGTTAATTTAGGAAGAACTATTACCTTTGCCTACAAAATTTGCCCTCAGTGATTTTACTAGTAACATTACAAGTAGTTACGATACAGAAAGAGCTACCAAACATGATATAGATGACCAGGGATACAAAATTGTGTTTGTTATATCAGATTGATTTTGTGTGCACCTTGTTTCTCAAAAATATACTAACAGACTTGGCCTTTCACCAATGTTCCAGTGAAAGCTCTTAATATTTTCAGAACATGGGTGTCCACTATTTTTTCCAAGTGGAAAAGACCCAACAAGCTTGTTAATATAAGCTTGTAATATAGGATGGACAATTAAAACCAAACCAAAAATTATGTCTTATTTTTAAAAATAGCAGCTTTAGTACTTATAACAAAGTCAAAGGAGCAGTTTCTGTTTTGTTGCTAAGACTTCATTCACTATTTAATGCAATACCTGATTTTCTGTGCCTTTTCTTTATTCCACTAATATTTACCTCCTTATTTGTCTGCATTTTAGACACCTTCTCTTGTAAAATCTTCTGCCAAACTTCAACTACCCCCTGACTGTCTTCCAAAACCCCCTTCAAGGCCTGTCTTTGCTGCACTGCCTACAAATCACTGTCACCTGGCAGTCTTGAGGCTGGAGGCCATCTGTGACCATGGTGACTGCTGATTTATGTGAGCACACCCATCTTCATTGTTATTCACACCACCTTCCTTCATTCTTTCATACATTTTTCCCTTAGTCATTCAATTTCTTGTCTTGGGAACATGGAGTGCAAGGACTCTGGGGTGGGAGCTGCCTAAAATAATGAATATAAGGTGCAAATAGATGTAGAGCTTTGTGAAAAATATGTCAGGAAATAATAATATGTTTGAAGTGCGTATTTGTCAAAACAAGATTATATCAAATTAATTGCGGAGTAGGATGTGTCTACCAAAATATGTAGGCCAGAATCACTGATCCAGCCAAAGACTGGAAGAGTTTTGGTGTTTTAAATATCTCATAACCTTCAGGCCTTTACATGCTGCCATCTAACTCAGAGTAACATTGAATCTTTTCTGAATTTTCATGTTTTCACACCTCTCAGAGTACACCCGAGTTTTGGTATTTTTGGGACATATCCTCTTTCATATGGCTAAACCCCCAGCACTGGTGGCAGAGACTGGGGCATGGTATGACAGAGAATTTTCTGGTAGATCTATCCCACGTGGGACTCCTGCCCCACAGACTTCTCAAGGGACACATTAGGAAAGCTTTTTGGCTGCCATGTGTTTCTGGAATGAGACCGAATGTTTACCCTTTTATAAAACCATATTAAAGGCAAACTAGGAAAATACATAAGTGGAAAACATAAATCTGTGCAAAGAAAACTGCAAAATCTGTGCAAAGAAATCAGAAGGGACACTGTTTGGGAAAACCTGTGTCAAGTGATCATGATCTGAAGTTAATTTAGTGGTAGTTAAAACACTTTAGAGGAACATGCTATATTCGACAACAGGGGCCCAATCCTGACTGTGCTGAAGCAATAGTGCTGGGGTAGTTACAACAGAATTTGTTTAGTGAAGGTCATTTATTTTCTATATCCATGGATGATGTGTAATGTCTACATTGCTCCTATCCTGCCTCTGTACATTTTCACATGCCCTAGCAACAATCTGGGATGACTTTGGAGAAAGCTGGCTTATCTGTGCAGAGCTGTGCTGCAGAATCAGCATAGCCTTTTTGATTTATTTTTCAAAGCTCTTCTGCATGATTTCTGTCTTGATTTTCTTGTCAACTTGATTTAATGCAAATCTCTGGGGATGCATTGTGCATTATATGAAACTGGTGTTACTGTTGTTGAAGCAGACTCAAGTAATGAACTTCTGTTTGTGGAACTGTTTTATGTTATATACATTAATAATGTCAGACTTCTGAAGAAAAATCTCTTGTAGCAATCTAAAGCTGACTTCATAGAGCAATCTCGTCACTCTTCCCTGTAGTCTTATTTTTTCTCTATTCCTTGCTTCCCCTGATGAACTGTTTTTGCTTTGAGTCTTGACTGATTAATAGTTTCATGTCAGTGCTCTAATTTGAGCCTGACTTGCTAGCAAGGTGCCGAGCACAGTTGTTGAGTCAGTGGGAGTGGCTGGTATTCAGCACTTTTACAAACCAGGACACTTACTTCAGTGCCTCAGTATGGGTTCAGGAGTCTGATTTAGGCTCCTATTTTTAATAACCAGAGTAATGACATCCAAATATATTATCTGGTGGGTTCTTTGAATAACTACAGTTAGTATTTAAAAAAACCCCATGAAATCACTTAGTCAATTTTTAATGGGAGTTGTGTGTCCAGTGCCCTGAGCTTTTCTGAAAATCCTGACTTGTCCCTTTTGTTCAGCATAGCTCTGGTCCAGGAAGTATTTATTTCTTCTGTTTATCAGCTTTGCTAAATATATATAAGAACTTGGTTCTTCTGCTTGCTTGAAATTGCTATACCAGTGCAACTGGGACAGGGTGAATGCCCTAAAATGTGGGGACAGTTAAGATGCATAGATTACTATAACTTTGATTTCAATACATGAGCATACAGAATGTGTTTGGGGCTCTAAAGGGTGAACAAGGAATTAACAACGAGTCTCCGTGTTCAGCATTTCTCCTAAAGGTCCTGTGAGTCTTTGGTTCTACCGAATTTCTCATTGCATAAATTGACTCAGTGAACATGTCAGATCCTGAAACTTAGCAGGCTTTTGCAGGTGGTATTTGAAATGAGCTGCAAAACAGGACAGCCTTTGATAGGTGTATGAATTTGTATAAATATAAGAGGAATTGTTCACATAAATCCCTCTGCTGCCACAGTGATTTATTACATGTGCAAAGCTCAGGACATCAAAATGGAACTGTAGCTGTGCTGCCTAACAGCTGGACCTGGAATGAATTAATGCAATATCATAATTCAGTAAAGGAGCTCTGCTCATGACACAGAACCAAAGAGCAGTATATGAGTGTTTTATCAGCCTAGCAGTGACCCGAGAATATATTTACACAAGTATGTAGTATATATTACTCTTCTATTCATTATCCGATGCATTAAGACATTGTTTCTGTGGTATCATATTCAGATTTAACCAAAGGAGCCAAAGATGTAAAAACATACAGGTAATTGAAAATGTTAATAGAAAAAAAACCCTAGAAAACAGCTCTTACTTTGACTATTTCCTTTGACTTTTATATTCTTCCCTATCTGAATTGATCAATGCACATGGTCAGATGAATGACAGTCTTCTCAGCTAAGCATTAGGAAAGCTGCACGTGGTGGATGAAATACACTCAAACTCAAATTAAATGCCTCAAATCCTGGAACTGGATAGCCTCATCCTTCTCATCACAGCCAGTAGCAGAGATGGTGAAATGTGGTAGGCTGTGATGTATTGAGAACTTTACCTGTAATATACATTACTCATAGACATTGCTGTATATAGATCTTTAGCAGAAAAAATGTGAAAACCCAAGTTATGTGAAAGCTTGCTTGCTTGTTCCAGGTTTGTTGAAGTTTTACTCCTTAAGAAGGCAGCCTGCTTCAGAGAGGGTTCTGATTCCATCTCTCCCAAGACCCATTGGTGCATTGGATGAGTGTCCAAATGGAGCCTGTGTCCCACGACAGAGAAAATTGTGGAATCAGAAGGAAATTACCCAGTGTACTTGGTCTGGTCAAACATAGGTCATAGTCTGATCTCCATAGACGAAGAAGGATTTCAAGAATATTTCCTTCTGTTTTGGGGAAGTCCAGAGACTGTCCAGCAGCATTCAGTGGTCCCTAGAGCAGAGGCCTTAGGATTGATTGCTGCTTTACAGTTCCCATGTTTTTTTTTCTCTAGACTTGAGGTGGCTGTGGGATGGTCGTGCCATAGGGCTGGGCTACGCTGCACTATTAGCAGCATGGCAAGTAAACCCAGCAGATGTGAAATCTCATTCTTTCCCCCCTTTTATGCACAGATAAAAATGACATCTGCCAAGAAATTAAAAAGGAGCACGGCAGGAAGAATAAGACCATGGTCAAGACAACTTGAGGACTCCTGGTTCCCAGTGTTTGGCCTAGACACATGTATTCTTTTGTCCCATATTTTTCTCATAAGGCTGCTGGCGTCTTGAGCAACTTCAGATCCTTCTGACCCTGGAGAAAGGGCCAATACTCAAGTCTCAACACAGAAGAAGGTCTGAATGCTATGTATCTTGTCAGCTATGACATTCATCACAGCACATATTTCTGTGTGCAGCTCTGTGTTCTAGTATATATATTTCACACACAATTTGTAGGTGTTTACAGATGAAAGGTGAAATCTGCAATGTAACAACACAGAACTCTATAGGTTAATATAAGGGATACCATTTTCTCCCCTTGATTTCTATCAGCTGCTGTGTGAAGCTATCTCTAATAGTCCAGTAGCCCAGCTGCCTGTTTAAGAACTGCCAGGAAGCTGGTGCTTTTATTTGGTCTTTCCAGATATGATATTGTTCATTTTTATTGTGTTATAAATCCTGGTTCATAATGCATCTGACTAATTTGTTTTCTCATGCTTTTTGGTGTAGGCATTATATCTTCATTTGCTCTTGCAGTTGGTTATGAATTCATTATCAAACTCAAGGCAAGCTTTGTTCTCCTCCATTCTGTGCCCCTTTCAAAATCCCCCCCCCACAACTTGGGCAGTTTATTTGCTTCTCAGCCCCCATTAATCATTGCCACATGTGCCTCACTTTGCAGAGATACTCTGGACCACTCATTGCTGTTGAACAAATGTAGAAGACACACGTGAGTTGCTGGTCATACTCTGCAGAGAGAACAGACCACACACAGACACAAGCTCCAAAGTCTGAGAAGTCAAAGGCACGTGTTAATTTAATACGGACCAGCTTTTTACAGCCAGAGTGGGAGAGGGGGAAATACTGACTTCTGTTTTTGCACAGAAACTGATTACATGGTGATTATTTTAAAGGGAGATCAGGTCAGATTTCTGTTGATAACACAACCCTAGGAATTTATTTTAATATTAATCCAGCTTGAGGTTAAGCTCATGAGTTTAATTGGAGTTCACAAGACAGAGATTTGGTCTATTGTTCGTTACATAAAATATGCTTCATATAGATGATATAAATCTATTTGCACGTTCCAGGACATGTAGTTGCTTTGAGCTGTTCAGCTGGTTCCAACATCCAAGTTGCTTAATTCCGTGGTTCCTTAAGGTATGTAATGTGTCTGGCTGCAGCAGCAAAGATGGAGCAAAACCAATAAAACATCGTTACAGGCTCTACTATGATTGCTCTACCTAAGCACAGTAAAGAAAAATAATCCAGAATTTATGAAAAGTTTTTGAGTTCCTGATGAAACCTGAAGATTGCAACACTTTTAGGGTGTCAGCTTGTAAAGATACTAAAATCTGAAATTTCTTCTAGACCTTTTCATGGTGCCAGTGGTGGTTTGCCTAAAATCTGAGTCCTGATGTCTCAGTACTATTTATCCTTTTAAAACATCCCAGTTACTTTTTATTTTTTATGCTGTCTAAGGGTTCCTGAAAGCCAATGAATTGCAGTGGAATAAGTTCTTTTTAACTAATCCTAGAGTTAACAAGACATGTTGCATAGCATGTCAGCAATGCATTTTTTGCTAAATAATGATAAGTTGACTGTTCTCTTTCCTAATAGTAGTAACTCAGATTGGTGTGTGTGTACTTACTACATATTGCTATGTTTTAGGAATATATACAACTTTATAAGCATTTAGAAATTATAGGAAAAGAAATTTAAAGAAGTAGGTAGCATAAAATGAATTAAAAAACAATCAAATCTTCCCTATTTTGGCACGTGTTTTTCATGTCTCATTAGGACCTCAGGGGAATGCAATTCAGCATTGTCATATACTTCCTTTTGGAGGGATTTCTCTCAGTGTCCTCTCAATCTATTCAAGTTCTGAGGGTGAAGGAAACTCAGCACCATGTGCATAAACCCATCAGGACCTTGTTCAGCATGTAACTCCTGTCATGTGTTTCCCCAGAGCTGTTGCTGGCTTGGTGATAGAGGTTTGGAAAATCTTTTGGTTCCCTTTCCTTTCCTGCTTCTCATCTGAAACTTGAGACTTCTGAGAGCACAAAGAGCTTAGCCTACAGGCCTGCTTCTCTGGCTCTAAGGTATGACAAAACTTTTCAGAGCATAATCATTAAGTGTGTTGTTGCTGGCATCAGATTTCAACATGTTAATAAATATTGCTCCATCAAAAATGCTGGCATCAATGGCAGGAGTTGTACCTTGAAGTTAAAGGTTGGTCTCACAGTAGCCATCAGATCACCATTTCTTTTTGCTAAGGTGATGCTTTTGCACTGCAATCTCTTCTATGAACTTTTGAAGGTTTATCTCATAAAACCCAATGTAGCACAATTTCTGTCATAGACAATAGTTCTTTTAAAACATCTTTCTCTAGGCCAATAACCATCTAGTCTAGTAATTTGTTTATATGAAAAGTGTATTCAAATTAACATCTGTCATTTTCTGCAAACCATATAGAATTGCTCTTTCTGATTCTGCTGCAGTAGTGTTTATTGCATTGTTGTCCTGCCACAGACAGTATTTGCATGGGGTGCAGAGGGATACATGTGTTTGCATGGGATACAGAGGCATGGGTTGGCTCTTCTGATGTACCCAACTCACAAAGGGCTGTGCATCTCTATCATTTTGAAGTGTTAGGATGCTATTAATAGTCTTGCTCTACTATAAGCAGTTTACTTTCCAAAGCCACCAAGCACATTTTACAGACTCAAGTTGCAATGAAGTAATAGAGAAATGGATTAAACTTTCCAATATCAGATTTATTACAATCTATTTATCATAACAGCTAACCTTTAGGCAAATTAAATGCTCACTGGAAGGCAGAGCAATTTCTTTAAGCTGTGCAGCTTCAAGCATCACCAGAAGATGATGCTACAAAGAATAGCAATTTTCACATAATGCATTGTGTGGCATGGGAACAAGAATATACATAGTATGTTCATACATACATACATGGGTTTTCAAACAAGAATGTACCTGGCAGGATTATAGATGAACATACCTTGGACTGTGATTTTGTCTGACTATCAAAATTGCTAGTGAATGTGTCCTTAAATCAATCACTGTGAAGTTCTTGTTGGAAGAAAAACACAGAGTTACCCTTCTCGCATGCAGAGTGATAAAATGGCATGTGGCAATGTCCTTAAAATGGTTGCAACAGCCAATAAAGCTGGAATAGTCTTGATGCAATATCCAAATTTATTTATTAAGTCGAGCTGTAGGACTGATAGTTTAAAGGCTTGTTACATTTGTGTATATTCCCTTAGGTGTTATGCAGAAGAGGAAAATCTGTCCCCAAGCTTCTGGATAATAATGGCAGTCAGGCTGAGTTAGCACAGGAGACTGATCATTGCAGGCCAGTATCTAAATCAGTACTCCCAGGCTTTGCCCTGTAGGTCCCCACTGTTGTTATCCTCTCATCATTCTGAAGTGTGTGTGATAAATGATACTCAGTCTCTTCTCCTTTGTCCAGCCCATCACGGTCAGTCAAGCAAAGAACCAGCTAAATAAGGAAGGTGCTTATTTCTTAGATATGGTCTTTAACAAATATAAGCACAAAGACAGTATTGTAAATACCCCAGTAGTCACAACCTGTGTTATTATTTAATGCAATGAGGTTTCACATTCAAAACCCTTAGGTGGAAGCTTTCATCTCCCTACTTCAGCTGCACCATGTCACACATTTAAAATGTTTATTGATTTCTTATAGATACAGTTTCTATTGAAAAACATTCCTAGACAAAGGCTTGTGTAAAATAGGTTTCCTAAAATAATGTGCAATCCCAGAGGAAAGCACTGGTTTCACAATTAATAGAAGTGTTGCAATGCCAAAATAAAACTGACAATTTTAATGGCTTGGAGATAAAGAAGGGAGTTTTCAGGGTAATTCATGGGTATGAGAAGACAGATTTCTTAATTTAAGAGAAATTATTACATCTTGCATCCAGTGTCCTGTGCTGAGAACAGCAGGACTTCTGTCCCAGATTCACTGCTTGGTGTTAGACTGTGACAGTCACTTAATTTTCAGTCTCAAAAATAATTGAATTTTGCTTTCTATCTGAAACTACATTGAAAGCTACAGAGGAAACTTGACTCCTAGCTTGGACATTAAGGGTATCCCAAATTAAACAGCAAGATTTCTGTATGCTTATAAGGTATCTGTCGTAGAGACATGACATGTTGATATTTTGTGTTTTCAAAATAAAGCACTGACATTCCCAGAGTGGAGTGGTTTATAAGTGACAACAAAAGCTATATGACTCAGGGTATGTCTTTCAGTAATTCTCTGTAATTTTGATGTTTATTTCAAACAAATGCTACAAAATGACTTGTTATTATCTAACATTTCAGAACCTTAGGGATCCTGAATATACAGTTTACTTCTCCCTGATCTGTTTTAAGCCTCAGACTGAGGCAGACATAGACTGTGTAGCAAAATAATAAATGTGAGGGCTCGAGGGTTTTGGCTGACTAGTTGTGATAATTTTTAAAACAATACTGTCCTCAGTTTTCCTTTCTGGCCCTTTATTAAAATTAACCATCCCATCAAAGGGGCAGCACAGCAGGATTTGTGCTCTGTCCTAGGACTTACTTGCTTACCAGTAGCTACCAAGCTACTTGGTAGATTGGTTGTTGGGAAGCAAGTTAATATCTAAAGTTTGTTCATAGCACCTAACTTACACAATGGTATGGTGGCTATGCAGAACACTAGAAAATCCTTATTTTCAGAGTGTGGATTATATTGGTAGTTTGGGTATTTGAAAGAGATAGGGGATGGGTCAACAAGGCATTACACTTGAATTTGCCATGAAGGATACTGAGGCCTAGAACTGAACTGGGTACTGAGAAGCTATCCTTGTCAGCAGGAGCTAATATATTCTAGCTGCAAGTAAATTGGTCAAAGGACAAATACCTGGGACCTACTACTTTACTCTGTCTCTGGTATCATAGAGGTTTTTTGTTAAAAGCCCACCCATAAGGATAAGAGATTGCGCTGGTGGGAAATGGAGATTTTGGGAGCTTGTTAATAGAGAACTCTGGAGCTTTAAACAGGTCACCTAGATGATGTTTTGAGTTTAGTTATTGAGTGAAGCCTCAATAACCAAATTTTATTTTAAATTTTAAGGCTAAGAGGGGAATTTTATATCATATTACTTAATTCTTTGACAGAAAAGAAATTTGGAAACAAAAATCAGCCTGTGCAATGGCCAAACTGGGAATATTAGTTCAGTAATATGGAATATTAGTTCCAAAATGCCCTCTGAGCCTTTAATGGAAATGAAGATTATGATGATGATGACTGTTATTATTTCAAAATCTGTGTGTTAAGTTTACTACTATTTGCTATGATTCTTTATGCAAAATAGGTCTGAATTTAGACCTAACATTCTCTACACACTTAGATCTGCTTGATGCAGGAGAGATGAAGGAATCTACATTTTAAAAAAATCAATCTTAGCTTTATTTTTGGTTTTGTTTCTGTTTGTTTCTGTTTAATGTTGCTGTGCTCAGGTCCTTCACCTTGCAAATGGTTTAGGCTTGCTGTGGGTAGATAAAGATTCCCTTGCGGCTGACAGAAATAAAGACGGAAAGCAAATTAAATTCCAGCAAAGAAAAAGTGCTTTGCTCCTCTCCCAAATTGCTTTCAAGATTTCAGTCTTACAAGTGAAAATACTGAGAAATAAACTTAACTGCCAGTGGTGCTGAGTAAGAATCCACAGGCCAGAGATTTCATTATGGGCCTTGGTCTAAAGTATTACAAGCTTAGGGTTTTTTGCATTATGTTCCTGTGTCCCCTAAGCTTCTTGTTCCCCATTTCCAAGTAATTTTAGATTTAGCACATCTCTGTGTTGTTTCTTTATCTTTTGGGTAGAAACAGGCAGAAAGTAATGCAAAGAAGAAATTTGAAACTTTTCCTGCTCAGTCCTGCTCTGTTCAATTTGCTTTATAAATTAAAAATCAGACTAAGGAAGATGTATTGTTATTTCATCCAAAGCAATCGCCTTTAAGTAGTTCTAGATGAAGGAAAAAAACCTATCATTACCTGTACTTTTGCTCTCCCATTTGTCTATGCAAACTGTTAAATCTGTCTCTAACTCTACACTGTTTCAGCAATTTCACTTTTAAAATTAGTCCCAAACAATACAACTCACCTTCTCCTGCAGGTTTTAAATTTTAAAAAATTTCTTCACTCTCCTTTTCCAGGGTGGGTGGACCAAGAACGGGCAGAAGAGCCCACTCAATTCTTCCACGAATGGAAGGGAAGAAAATGTCCTGAGACAGAGACTATTTCTGCTCTTTTAAGGTAGAAACAATAGCAAATCTTGAAAAGTGGGATTACAGAAAAGGCATCCAATCTGAGGATACTGTTACAGGTAGTCATGGACATTGCATACTCTTAGTGATTGCTTAGCATTTTCCTCACTATTTACTTTTGAGACCTAGCACACATTATGCATCTCTCTGGGTTATGTTTCCCTTTCGAGCTAGATAAAGAGATTTCTCTACCTGTAGAGATAGAAGGGAAAAATCTCCCTACTGCTGAAACTTATTGTTCCCTATGTCGGATCTGATCCCTTTTTAGGATGGGATGTCCCTAAGAATTCTGATTAGAGATGAAAACTTATCAGTGAAAGTAAACATATGTTGAAAATTGTTCAAACCCAAACCTGAAATGTGCTTTGACTCTGTCTATACCCTTTTAAGTTATTGTTGTTATTTACTCATAAACTTTCTAGTCAGATGTCAGCACTATTAATCACAACAAAAAGTTGAAGTAGCATTATAATGCATTTATGGAAGGTATTTCAGGTTCATAAACTATTTATATTTTTATGGAAATCTTATTCTAAGCATTGTCTATACCTTACTAGGGAACACATTGTTCCCTGTTGAAATGATGAGCTGTATTTAATTAGCAGAGACGGCTGTATGTTTTCTCTGTAAACCTGTGTATAAGTGCACATATATATTAACAGATATGAATTAACCTGCAGAGCCTGCCAAAGAAGCATTGGTTATTGGAATCATTTAATGATTAATTAGGCCAAGCAGAAACATATGCCCACACACCCTGTCACAAGTGCACAGCAAGGCATGCCCTTTGAGGAAGTATGGATTTCTTGCACATATGGTCTGCAGTAGACTTAGACAAATCAAAACTTCCTTGGCTTTCTGTATTAGGGACAGAGAACATATATGTGGGCACTGGTATGTGTGGCTGCTGCTACTTGAATTGAAAGGGTTGGAAATACAGGCAAAGCAAGAGAGTGGACAAGTGTTTTTGCAGCAGTGGCAAAGCTGGAAACAGCCAGGTCTCTGAATTTTTACGTCTGAACATCCTCCTCTATACTACCCTGTTTACCAGACAGAGAGAAGGAATAGATGTGGTGGAAGGTAGAGAAAGAAAAGTCAAACTTTATCCCTGCTCAGAAAAAACATGTCTTTGTTTGCAGAATCTGTTTGTTCCCTTTACACAGTTCCCAGCAAGAGAAGTGTTAAACCAGCATTCAGAGTCCTCTTTCCTCCTGGGGTTTGGAACATAGCAGCAGATGCCAAGGTTACCTTTGTCCTGTCTCTCCAGTGAGGCTCTAGTGCAGGCACAAACAGAATGCTGCTCTCTTCCCTTTCTACTATCAATATCAACAATAATCATGGCTTCTTACAATTACTCCATTTAAATTATAAACAATGAAGGTAGTGGGATTCTCTAGTTTAAAAGTAACATAGAGTCTTGAGGACAAATGAAGACTGCTCACTGAGTTCAAATCATTTTTTCTAAAGGATTTCCGGAAGACAATGCTATCCTGACCCCTCTCAGACCAGGGGGGAGTTGGCAGCATTTACCACAACCAAAGCTGAAAGCCATGACACAAAATCCCTGAGCTGTTCAAGATCACCTCATAGCTGAACCTTTCCACACTGTAGCTTCTCTGCTTCCCTTGTTTGTCTGTGCCAAATTGGTATAAATCACCGTTATCCTGGTTTAATAATTTGTAATAATTTTTATGCAAAAAATAAGGCAGTGCTGCCTAGTGGATAGATGATGAAATTAGGTCTAAGAAAGCCCGAGATTTCAAATATGCCACTGATTTGTGGGGTGATCATGGTCAGATTGCTGTTCTCTGCCTCAGTTTTCTCCTTCTGTAAATTGGAGGCAATTTGTTCACTTTGCATTTGTCCACCATGGATATGAATGGTGGTCTGTGATGTAAATGAGGTGGATTCTAGTTCTTAATTTTTTTATCTCTATTTTAGACCCTTGTGCTTGGCAGCTCTGTAATTTGTGCCATCATTTTCACTCTGCTCTTTTCATACAAGATCAAATGGGAGGGGACGCTCTCCTTGAGGGTGGCTCACCTGCAGTAGTCAAGATATAATGTTGACCAAAAAAGCGGGGAGGTGAAGTTCCAGACCACTCATTCTGACAGATGACAGCAGAAACAAATGTGTCTCACTTTTGCCCTACTATTTACTCAAGCAGAAAACAAAACAATAGAGATGGGAAAAGATCTGAAAGAGCTGTCACAGAACAAGTGCACCATGCCAATAATTTGAAGGATTAAGGACCCCAAGCTGTATGTCCTGACACAATAGCTAGGGCCATCCTGTTCACTGGGTTCATGGATTAGAGGGATGTTTCATATGATTCTGGTTTTCTTTTCAACTCTGGTTGAACAAACATAGCCTGTGTGCTTGCAAATCCCTTGTTAGCAATGCAAAAGGTCAATACAATTTCCCTTTCACTACACTCTATGATTTTGCCTTTGGAAAATGTTGCAGTTGGTCTGTCTGGATGCCTTCACAGAATCAGCATGACTTTGTGTCTGGTTTAAATAGTGTGATGAAGAATGGTGGGAAGCCCAGAGAAGGGGCCTGGAGTCAGTATACCTGCATTGAGTCAAAGACACTGGGAGGCTGATCTGAGACACACTTAATTTTCTTGTTTAAGCTGTCTCTTATGAAGTAGGGTAGTTCAACCATGAAGTGCACTTCTGTTCAGGCTATAGCTACTGGAAATGGCAAGATTTGTGATCAGTGATGTCACAAATTCTAATTTAAAGACTTCTCTGTTTTACAAATAAAAAGATGGTGTTGCTTTAGTGCTGTGGAAAGTTCATCTGGGTTTGAGTCAGGCAGAGATTTTTTTTTTCTCACGTTACTGCCAGCAGGCTGTTAAGAAGCTGTCCCACCCAGTTCCTGTGTCATCTCAGGCAGGGGATTGCCATTCCAGCACTAAATATGTGCCTCCTTTGACATAATCTCAAGGCACAATTTAGGAATTTCATGGTCAATGAAATAAATTCTCATCATCAGGAAAGATGATCACAGAAGTCCCACAAACTTCAGTAAGTGAGGAGTATTTGTGCCCATCTACTTATTACCTATGAATATTTGTCATTAAGAATCTAAAAAGTTATATGGTTTGTGGCAGCACAGAAAAATTTCATGAGAGGTATCACAGTTCCTGGGACCAGCATGTGGACTCAAATACACCCTGTCTAATGAAGGGTCACTTCTCTTTTAACCTCACACCTCAAAATTTCTGTGGAAAGGGATGAGGGTGCAGAGCAAATGTGCAGTGTAGCCAAAGTCTTCTGACTAAGAAGGATTCTGCTATATGTTTGAGTGCTTTGTCTGTGTTGCCATATAATCCATTTATCTCTGTTTTCTCGTACCAGTTATTTTGCCATTACATTTATCTTGTTTCAGGGAGGGTACTTAGATTAGCATTAAAATTCCAGTGCACCTGGGTAATGTCTCAGAGTCATCTGATGCAGTCTATGTATCTGCACACAGAAGAAACCCCTTAAAGAGAGGGATGCTATCAATTGATGTTACTGTGAAGGCAGTTAGTTGCTCTTATGGGCCCATACCTGAAGTACCAGCACTGTTAGTTTCCTCCTGGTACTTGTCCCTGAGAGATATGATTGGGAAAAATGGGTTCAGCCCTTGCTCTGGGGCAGTTTGCTGAGCATGCAGGAGCAATGGGGGACATTCATTCATTCAGCCTGAGATGTCTCTGCATTGGATTCAAAGCAGTAACTTTGTGATGAAAGATTTGCTCCCTCTGCTAATGTAGCTCTTTGCAAGAAGGGCTGAGTTCACTTCCTAATGAAATCATTGGTCCTGCCACACACTTCAAGCTCTCCTGTTCACGTGCCATCTTAGACTGACTGCTGTTATTAGTTTGGCTGCTAGTAAGATAACAGTCCATTACATGCCTTTTTTAATACAGCCTGGACACAAGCAGGAAGGCAGACTTCCTGCTTTTGAGAGGAGCAGGAAGATGGGGCATTTCAGGAGACAAATGTTTGCTATTTACGAAATGCATAGCAGATGGGCAGCTGTAAAGTCACCTGCTGACAACAGTGAGGTACAAAGCCCTCTCCTGTTTCAGAGGAAATGCTGATTTCTCACAGATAGCCCAAATAAAGTTTGAAGGGTTTTTATCTGCGCCAGCTACATGGGGCACACTTGGGGTTTGGGCATATTTAGAAAAATATCTGCTCTTATTTAGGTGAATATTGAGCAAAGTTCAACAGCTTTTGAAAACTGAGTCATATAAGTGTGATTTCACTTAAAATTGTCATTTCTCCATGGTTTGACTTGCAAGTGCCTGCTGCTGTGCATAGGACTAGTGTGGTGGCCATGCCAGTGCTGAGATTGTAGCAGACCTGACTCCTCTGTTGCCAGCAGAAAAGGCCTACATTCGTGCATCCCTTGTGATCTTGTCAACTCATTTTTACTGTTCCACCATGTCCATAAGCAACTGTATAATCTAAGGATAGGGGGAGTGGATTTCAACAGTGCAGATAAAAAATACAGTCCAGAACTTCTTGCATTGAGATGCACTAAGGCAAAAGCAGGTTTACTTTGTGCTGCTGGTGAATCTGCCTGAAGGATGAACCTACCCTGCTAGAAAGCTATCTGCCTTCCCCACATAAAAACCTGGAAGAGAATAGTTCTTCTAGATTAGTGGATGGACATTCCTGGGTTCAGAGATGAACCAGCAAGTCCCAGTCTAATTAAAGGTACTTGTACTGGTTTTTAGAAGCACTGTTTTAGGAGGAGAGACAGGCAAACAATGCTTGCAGACCCTGAACAGATCAGGAGAGAAGAAGGTTACAATGTTTAACTATCTGTCCACCTACGTTGCTCCTGGCTTCTGCCTGTTTTGCACGGAGATGTACACATACACTTGCACACATTTGGCACTTCAGTAAGTTTCTCAATTAAAAATGAGCATTTCAGCTATTAAGTCAATCCCAGGACTTTCTTTCAATTATTCTCACAGATGGCTATTCTTATGATGAGGGATTTTCTTTGAGGGATGGGAATACCGATGAATAAAATGTTTTTTTCTTTTTCTTTTTTTTTTTTTTCTTGAGGATATTAAGCCTGGGTAATATGAGGTTTTGTGTCTAAGTGGGTTCAATGGCTTTGGCAGAATGCCACAAATTTTATCACCCTTCTCTCCATGAGAGGAGAGAGAAACAGACATCTATTTTCTGTCCTAGCTGGATTTCAGATTTGAGATTTCCCGGCTGTCCATTCTGCTCTGAGATGATGGTCACGTTCCTCTCTCCTGGGGATTTCAAGAAGCAGAGGGCTGCTCAGGATCATCACTGCAAACTTCCTGTCCCCATCTGGAAGGCAGCTAGCCTGCCTTTTGTATTTATTCATCTCTCTGAAATGAAGGAGATTACTCCAGCTGCCCTTGAGAGGTTAGTGTGCTTTTGGAGGGAACTAAGTTTGGGGTTAAACTTCCTTTGTGTCTTCTGGTCATTGAAAACAAAACATGTTTGATCTTTTCTCAAACAAATTTACAGATTGAGATCTAATTAATTTCTTTTGGCAATTGGTTTGAATTATTTGCTTATTTTTTTGATTCATGCATAGCATTCAAGTAAAGACAAACCACATTCTTATGGCTGTCAGTATATTAAAGTCAACAGGAACTTTGAAAGTGAAAAAGAAAGAAAACACAAAGATAACCTCTGAATATTAAAAAACAATCCTCATGATGTCCCATGATAGCCTGAGAAGGATAAAATTCCCTCTGTGTCCATGGTATTTCTTCCTTATACAGAGGCAGCACAGTCAGGCCATCTGTGGATTAGTACCTTCATGTGTTTTGTATGCATGCTCTTGAGTATGGACTGGCTTTCCTCCACTTTTCTGGAATACCCAAGCTGATCTGGGAGTTGTGCCCTAAGCACGAATGAAACCAAAATAGTAATATTAATAGCAATATTAATCCAGTGAAAAGCAGTGTGAATGAGACAGGGATTTATTTGATATATTTTCACAGATGGAGCATTTAGTGATTAACCAGAGTCCTCTTCCCCCTTCCTTCATGTCTTCCTCCCCATTCTTCAGTGACTTGTGTTACGCACAATCGCGACACCGACGGCTGCATTGAAAGCCCCCTGCTCAGCCGTGTAGCGGTGCCCGGCTCCCCCAGCGCTCAGTCCTCAGCCAATTCCACCACGCCGGGAACCCACGGCGACCGACACGCGCAACAGGTCGGGCAGGGGCCGCCTCGCCCCCCGCCTCACCGCTCTCGCCTTCCTCCGGCTCGGCTGGGGTTCGCTTTCCCGACTGGGAAGCGCAGGCCCTCTTTGCCGGGGACCCGAGCAAAGA
>JAHLSL010000018.1:19437646-19599101 GCA_025920805.1 Petroica traversi | reverse complement strand
GCGGCGTCCCGTCCGGGCGGGGACGGAGGCTGCCGTGCCGCTCCGAGGTAAGCTCCTCTGCGCGGAGAACTTTGCGGGCCGGCCGCGGCTTTCGCAGCTCCGGCAGCTGGTCATTGCCCTCCCTCTGCAATGGAAATCGCCTTGGCTCCATTTTATTCTTGAGATTATTTATACCCGTAAGGACCAGTCGTTCTTTAAAGGGCCATTATGCTGTGGGATATTAGCGCCTCTGTTTTTCCTAGTATCCAGTGACGGTGTCTGTGTTACGCCACGATTTTCGCGAGCCTGTATTCAAGCCTTATTATTTTCAGGTAGAATAGATTGCAGATGCAGAGAAGTAGGTTTGGGAATGAGCTCCTGGTGCTTGTAAATAGAAGTGCTGTATTTCTGTCAGGGGGAAGGGGGAGCAGATTACAACATTGCTTTTAAAATGAGAGGGAATGCACACGGGCATTTTCTGTATACCTTCGGACTCAGCAAACTGAGTGAATCTGGTGTGGGGAGTGTGTGTCTACTTGTCCCGAGAGAGCTAAAGCCAGGATGTATGCATTACGGTTGTTCATTCATCAGCGGCTGCAGATAATGCAATTACCAAGTCAGCGGCGCATGGATGCTGCCCTGCGTGCGACATGCTGAGAATACTGTACTTTAGGAAGCCCACACTTGCTGTAGTTTGGATAAAACAGAAGCTGGGAATGGCAGGGTATGAAACCGTTGTGTCTTTAGGTGGAAAGGAGGCTACTGGTTAGTCTCACTCTATTGTTTCTGAAGCTTTGTATTTTGTGTGCTTCTCTGCAGAGGTGTAAATACCTTTTGCAAGCAGTCCATAAGGAATTCAGGAGTGAAAAATAATTAGCAACAGCTTCAGGTATCACCAGTGCCTGATGAATGGTAGGTGGTTTAAATGTCTGAGAATATGCAGTAGTTTTAGTTAAATCCTGTCACAGAAAGGGCTTCATTTAGCTCTCAGTTTTTTATTTACAGATCAGATTCTGCAGCCGGGGTATGGCTACCTCACTCCTGAGGTGTCTTGGAAAGGAAGGAAAAAAAAAATCACCAGCGTGATTACCATGGACACAACTATTCCTTATTTATTTATTAGGCTATTAGGGTAATGAAGAAAAGCCATGCCTGCCCTGCTGTGCAGATCTCATTTCAGCAAAACTGCCTGGGCTCCTGCTGTTACCCTTGTTTGATTTTTAACCAGTAAGTGCCCTGTGCTTGTGTCAGTGCCGTGGTTGTTACTCCTTTATGTGTGAGTTCAATAATGGAGCCCCCAAATCAAGGGCACTTGAGAGGAATCCAGATGGTTGATACTGGGATTTGTTCTAAGTAGAATCTTTTCTTCACTCTTTTGCCCAAAGATGAGTGTTTCCTTACTTGTAGTTGATGCTTTTATATTCTGCATGGTATTGCTATTACTTCTGCTGCTTTGGGGAACTACTTGGTATATTAGTATTTCATTTTTATAGATTATGCCACTTGAAGATTGTTCTCTCTTGTATGTGTCATAAAAAGAAACTGTATGTGTCCCAAGTGCTTCTCTGCTTAGGAAGTCAGGCAAGGCTTAGCTTGGTGGTTTAGCTTGCTCAAGGTTAGTAGCAGATTGGTGTCTCTTGTCTTCTAAAGGCTGGACCACATTGATTCTGCTGCATGGATAGATATACAAAAAACATGTATGTGTCACATTGGTGTCCCTAATGAATCCCATTCTTTTTCTTTTGCACTCCCCTTTTCTTGTTCAGTAGGCATACTTATTATCTTTAAACAGGAATAGTTATTTTTAAAGATAATCCTGCCCTGTAAAGCCAATATAGATTCATAATGATATATAAAATAGAGATATAAGTAGCAATATTTATAGAGTTAGAATGCAGCCAGTGTACCTTCTTTGGAATACATCAGATATTTTGTAAACAGAAATAGAAACACACACATACACACAAGCTCACACCTAAGCTGTTTAGAAGAAGAAAGAAACAGTGCCTAATAAATTTCACATGCCCAGGAGGCTAATCTAAAAGTCAGGAAGGTAAAAATTATGTGCTTTATGTGAATTTTATTTGTAGCTTCCTTTTTCTTTGATACATAAGTGATTCAAAGAGTACAAATATAAGGATTCCTCCAAAGGAAGGTCATGTGATAAACAGGTCTCTTCTTGTGTTTTCTGTTAGTAGGGGAGGGAAAATATTTGGAGTAGGGGGAAAGGAGAAGTCAGAGAAACTTTGAAGCACTCTGCAAATGTTGAATTACAAGTTTACTGTTTTTACAAAGGTTCAATCTGGGGGAAAAACAGGAATGTTAAACCTTTGTGAAAATTACAGGTTGCATTTTGAAAAATGCACTCTGTGTACATGGGTGCAGCATATGTGTGCACACACTCAGGCCACCATTGAGACATGGCAGCAGATGTTCACAGAATTTACATATACTGATGTGTTACTGTATACAGTGTGCTAATTAATTGATGAACCTACTACAGAATGCTTTGTCTCAATGGTATTCTGCAGCAGAGAGCTACACTGGTTAATTCTCTGTTCCTTTATGTTTCTTTGGTGTTATTTTTCAGTTTTTTTGTACCTTGACTTTGCTAAATACCCCTTTGCTCTTATGATAGCACTGTGCAGATGGGGAGACCAAAACAGTGCCCTTGCTGGTTTTGTTTACTTTAAGCAAAAACTCTAATATTTATCTCCTGTGATGGATGAGAAACCATGGTGTTTTCTCTCTCTGCTGAGTCCTTTGCAATGAGCCACAGAGGTTCTGTTGGTCTGATCCTGAAGTCTTCAATCTCTTCCATAATCCCATTATCTGCTGTGGTGCTATATATGTGAATGAGCATTAAGGAATTAGGTTGTACAGTGTGTGTTGTTTGTGGTGCAAGTTAAGACAGGGTCAGCACTTTCATTGCTTAGTGTAATTTATATCAGAGTAGTGGCTACCTATAGGATTATGGAAACTGCTGTGCCTTTAAGAGCAGACAAGTTTTCAGCTGGGAAGCCTTTTTTTTTTTTTGTGAGATATTTGATTTGGATTTATTCAGCATTGGGAAATGCGCTGGCAGCATGGATAAAGTTCAGTGTTCTTTGAAAATTGTTTTTACGTTAGGCCTTTGAAGTTCTCAGTCATGGGTAGGTTGTTTTAGTCTTTGCTCTTATTGTGTAAAATACTATGTTAGGGCTTTTACTTGCTGCTTAGGATCTCTGAAGTAGGAGCATTACAAAGGCCTGGGTTTTCAACAATGCTGGATACCCAGATGCTTTCTTTCACTTCTTCCTTTTCCTTGGGTGATTGGCACTTATTATGTATCTCTAAATAAGGTGTTGTGAACCTGACCTTTGACTTTAATATGACTTTAGCCTCTGCACCTTTGCAGACTGTATTGTGATCCTTCTGCTTTTCACAGTATAAGTAGGTTTTGGACTTAGTATTTGGATCAGTTAGAAGAGAGGGTTTGGGAAATGATGATGTCATGTCTTCACACTCAGCCAAGAGAGTGCTTACCCAAGCATGGCAGTAAAGGCAAATGTGCCACTGTAGGTGTCTTTCAAAGAAGGTGTCATATGTGCTTGGGTTTGTCAGTGCTTCTGAATTCTTTTTTGCATGAAAATTGATCCATGCCAAACTGCTTGGACAGTGGTGGTCAGCCACTTTGTGATAACTCTGCCAACTAGATACAGTCATGCCTCACTCTCATTAGGGTTACTAAAACAGACACTACATGCCATCACAGAGAGAAATAATGTTTAAATACTGGAAGGAATAGCACTTCTGTATATGCTTTTTCATGGTTTCACCAAGATATAATGAAGCATGATTAAGTAATTTTGGATTCCTGCATCATGGATGCTGTTCTTTGTAATGTGTTTAGGAAAACAAATGGTATTAAATGAGAATAATGAGGTAGAAAAACTGGTTTGTGATGTGCTTCTCAGATCAGACACTTTGTATTGGAATTTGGGTGTGTGAACACCCATATGTCAGTTGTTATTTTATTATTTCTCATTTCTTTACATCTTGACATCTGTCCAATGTGTACGATGTAAGCTGGGGTGTTTGGGTTTCTTACCTCTTCAGAGTACAAGGAGATGGTCTGGATTGATTTATGGGCAAGTTTATTCCATATCCTGTGTGAAGTCTCTCTAGCCACAGCACTACAGTGTAGCACTAAATCTGTTTCTTATCTACAAATGCCAGCATAGGCAGGCAACTCTGCTATCACTTTCCAGTTGAAGGAAATGAGATGTGGAGAGGTAAAGGAATTTCTAAAAAAAATTATCTTTTATATCCATAACCAATCTTGCAACGGTTTATTGATGTTTGCCCTCTTCATAAACAATAAAACTTTGAAGTGAGTGACCTTATCTTAGAAAGCAAAGTGCTGCTGAAATTATTCTTTGCTAGGAAAACTTCTGAAATAATTCTACTTCCTCTCATCCTGAGAACTAAGAGAAGAGTATTTGATACTGTAACAGCTGGGGGTTTTCAATGCCCCCATCAAAATGGGGAAACGGGAAATGCAGCATGCACGAAAATGTAATTTGTCTACAGACTTGATTTATAGCTATAATGGTCTTTCAATTATTTGCATATAATAACAATGTGAATGAAATCTGCCCCAAGACCAGAAGACTATTCTGGTTTTGAATAAACACTGCAACACTCATTCACATAAGGAATAGGTATTATATTTTTCTTAGAGCAGAATGAACATAATTAAAATGAAGATGACTGTTTGAAAAAGAAGACTGATACCAGAATATGCGTTCATTTTCCTTTATTTCTATTTCTGTATTGATCCTAGCATTTAAGAGTCAAAAGTAGTGGTTGGTGAATTATTATTATGAGCTTTGTGAGTTTCCGACCACTCTCTAGTGTCTGCAGTATTGCCATTACAAGAGACACACCAGTGGTGCCAGGAAGGCCAAGTCAAATGACTTTTTATAATCACAGGCATGGCTTTTCTGAGTTTGGCAGGGTGATTGGTTGTATGAGGCCCTAAGAGAGGTCAGATTTAGGGAGTGTGCACTTAGACTTTTGCCCAGCTACATCAATAGCAGTAATGGCATGTGAGGTGGTGTTAGCCATTGCTTAGATCAAGCCCACAGTTTAGAAGAGCTAAGAAAAAGCAATGAGCCCTGCATCAGCATAGAATCTTGTTTAACATAATCTGGAGTTATAGCTAATGTTATCTTAAAGATATTCATATCAATTAATCTGAAAGTTTGTACAGTGTTTAGAGTAGGTAATGATATAATTACAAAAACAGTCTAGGTGAATTTATAGATATTTATCCTTTTGTCACTGGTGTTACTTAAACAAGAAAGGGTACAAGGCTGAACTAGGTCTGTTTCCTACTCTAGCTACTCTGTTGTATGTGCTCTGACTGAGCTCTTTAAATACTAGGAAAAACTGTTCAAGTAAGACATGTCTTTGCAGTGCTGGTATTTGTAACTTCCTTCTGTTGGCCAATTTTGTAGAATGTTATGGAATAAAGTGTTGGATTTACAAATGGTTATTTTTCTGAAAACTTAGCTGAAACTTATTTTCATATGAAGTGCCTCTAATCCTCATGGAAAGCCATTCTTGTGTTTTTGGGACAAGCCAGTCACAAAATATAAGCTGTACTGAGAGAGTTGCCAGACGTGCAGCACTGAGCTCCATAGACACTTGTTGGGTATTTGAGTGAGGTTGGCAGTCTTTTGCTTAACTCTGAATTGAGTTTTGTGGTCATGACAGGAGGCAGACGAGCACTGCTTGTTAGGGGAGAAGACCTCAGGAAGATTAATGTGACCTGTTGGTGTCTACATTGTGCCTTGGAGGATGAGCCAGGTCCTTGATGCTGGGTAATGCTCTAGCACCTGGGGTCTGGCTTCATACTGTTCCTAGCAACAAGTCTGAGTGTGAGTCCAGGCTGTCTAAAAGGCTATGAGTCCTTGCAGCAGATACTGTGAGACTGTGGACTATTTTCAGATGATTCCCACCTCCTCTTGCCCATCTGAAATTGTCACTGCAAGAGCAGAATGCTTGACTAGGGGCTGTACTGTGTAGAGTTTACTCACAGTGCTGGCTGTGTCTAAGCTCTCCTCTGGCAGTACCCGCAGAGTGACTGAATGCTTATCCTGAGAGCCCTTCCAGAAGTAAGTGAATTCAGTGTTCTACACAGTTGTGAGGATACAATCTCTGTCTCCAAAAGCCTTAGACAAGATCTTTGTGTGGAGTTCCCTCCATCATGTGGTATTCAGTGTATCAACTTAGAATTACCAGTCAAATCTTTTGTTGCAAAAATCACTGCAATGAATTTTTGCTCAGTTTAATGTATTTCAGGAAGATATCTCTCAGAAACCTGTTGGGCAAAATCTGCAAAACTGGAAAAGAATATATAATGTACACAAACATGTTGGGGGTAGTTAAAAGCTATATATTCCCCAGAGTTACAGCTTCTGGAAAAAGCCCTTAGGTATTGCAGTTTCTCCTGACGCAGTGTGACATTTGAAAAGCTAGAAATAGTATTCATAACACATTTTTATAGGTGACAAGATATTTAGTTTTGTTTTTTATCTTAAAAAGTCTGTTTGTGCTGTCAGTACAGCTATACTGGAAGCTTTTAGGCTAATTAATTATTAAAACAACTCACTAAATATTTTATGCATTTTAATTTTTTTTATCTTATCTATTGATACTTTTCTTCAAAGAGATTACAATATCAGAGGAAAACCTTACTACAAAATATGCTAAGAATTTATATAATTTCCTATAAAAGATTTAAAAGTGGAAAGGTTGTGTAAATATTAATTTCCTCACTCTATCTTCGACAGTTTCTTCTCTCTTTCTCTCTAGTACCTCTCTGAATCTTTTAGTTGGGTAAGTAACCAAATAACCTTTAATTTTTCGAGAACTTATATGTCCAGCAGATGTGTACTCCCCTCGTGTAAGATGATATATGAATGTACAATAAATGAAAATCCATGTGGCAGAAAGTTTTCTTTCTAGAAGGTAGGATGTGCCAAGCAACAGTCCTGCTGTAGCACTGGGGTAGGCACACAGTCGTGAAGAACACGTGGTTTGTGTCATGCCTTGCCATATTAGGCACCATCTCTTAGCATATTTGTGAGTTGTCAGTCTTTACAGCCAAGTATACAAGTTTGCAAAAAATAATAGAATCAGAGACTTCAAACCTGGAAATCACATTTTCTCTGACACTGAAGACACTTGGATTTGAATTCAATGTTTTGAGAAAGGCATCAAAATACTTTGCTTGCTATTCTAACATATAGATCTTTCAAAGACCTGTACAAATTGTGTTGTGATTCTCCTAAAAGTGGTGCTTAGTTACAGACATGGCAGTGCACATATGTGCACACAAACCCTGTATTATTGTTCTGGACATTTTTAATATTTATTGCCTGGATTCAAACAGCACTGGCACCAACTAAGATCAAAGTCCTCATAAGAATAGGCTTGTGTAAATAACACCAGAGACAGCATCGACCCAGAATGCTATTGGACTAAGCAAGTGAGAAGTCTTGGATAGGGAGGACTGGGAGGAAGATGAAAAGGCAGTGGGGCATAGTGCTGTTGACATGGGCTCTTGCATGAGGAATGAGATGGGGCCTGGTGGGCCTCACCTTTTCCTTTCCTTTGTAGTTTGGCTTTGGTCTGTGCCCTGGCATTACTCAGGAGTTTGCATATTTGGTAGTGAGTCCATTCCTGCCTCAGACAGGTATGACACAAAGCTAGCAGAAAAAATCTCACATTCTAATCTCTCTTTCCTAGCAATCCACATAGTTTTGTGAGACTTCCTTTGTGAGGACTTTCATAAGTCATACACTGCTTATTCAATTGTGAGAGATATTATCCATTAAAAATGCCTGAAAGTACTTGGAAACAAAGGAAACTCCACAACGTCTTCACAGAGAGATAGCTGTTGTACTGGATGTATGACTGACACTCATGACAGATCTTCAGGCCTGGGTATACTTATTAACAGTAAGCTTTTAATGAAAGTGTTCCTAAAATATGTATCATTTATTGCTTTAGTTCACTACGTGGTCTCTAGAACACTGTTCTAAAAATATCTGTGTTTTAATCACAAGGCTGGTCTTATTTTCTAAAAAATTATTTATACTTAAAAAAAGGAAACAAAGCCCTCAAAGACCATTTCCTATTACAATTTCTGGGTCACTGCACCCCATTGTATAACAAATGAATATGAACAGGGTAAATGACTGGCCATCAGTCTTTGTGTTTATGGTGTTGAATGAGTGTTTATTAGACTTAAATCATGCTACTCATGTTTTATTTCTAATTGGCTGAGAAATGGGATGTATCTTTACATTATTGTTGTGATCTTTTATAAAAACATTAGTCAGTATCTGTATTGGTGCTAAAACCCAACAGAAAGAACTCCAAGAAAAGGGTTTATCAAGCAAGTAAATTATGGGGAGAAGCCATGGAAGGACAGAAGGGAATACAATTACTTAGCTCCGAAGGGTGGAAAGTGGATAGACTTAGCAGTCAGACGTTCCACATAAAATCACTCTGTTCAATGCAGGAAATGAATGAGGCAGAGGTGTTCCTTCTCCCTACAGCTGGCTTTAACTCGTGGCACTTCTGCCAATAAGTCTTTTTCCTCAATGTATGTATTTTGTGTGGCTTTTTCTCTTTGGGTGGAATTTTGATTAAAAAGAATCCAAGTCTCTTGTTTTGCAATCAGTTTACTGGCAGGAGTAGAACCTCTCACCTCAGCTCCTTCAATTTCTCCCTTTGGAAGGGGGTTTTACAGAGTCCTAATGTGTGCATTTGGAAGATTGGGAGACAACATCTGGAGAATCACCTGCTATGGCCTCACTAAAGAGAGAACAACAACCCTTTGCCATCTCATTGCCTTCACTTTTGTTCTTTCTTGCTGTCTTGCATTGTTTTTTACTAGAACAAACAAGCTATGAGCGCACTCAGATGTGCGTTATTTGTGCCCAGTGAAAACCATCATGTCAGGCATGCGCTCATTGTGTTGATCTGAACAAATGTTCTGCTGCTGATACTGCACTCACTAGAGCTCAGACACTGTGTGAGCTGTGGTATTTTGTGACTCATGCTTCATCAAGCTGTAACTGTTAGCTGTGTTCTAGCCTTTACCAGTGCAAGGGACTCGATATCTGATCCAAATTTATTGGACTTGATGGAAACAATCTCATTGCCTTCCATCAGCTAGATTCATCTCCTAAGATTTAAGGCTGAGTTGTCGGGAGGATGTTAAATAATTTCTCCCTTTTGATTTTTAAATTTCAATATATTGGTCTGGAATTAATAGAGTGAGAGAAACTGTGGAAATACTGTTATGGCATTGTAGTTACTTTTGAACAGCATTTGAGGCTGGGTGGATGGAATAGCCCATTACTGTCATACCACAGCTGGCATGTTTCACAGCAGATGCCAAAAACACCCCTTAAACACCACATTGTTTGGCCTGTGATTCTACCCAGCACTGCAGAAATTCCCTGCTAGGTAGAGAAGATGCTTGCAATTTCCAGAGGTCAGCCCAAGGGGAAGGTCCAGTCATGAGTGGTTTAGTGTTCCTGTGGCTCTGGGGCTTGTACAGATTCCTCAAAGAGAGTTGATAGAGGAGCTCTGGAGAGTGCTACAGATTCTACCAGCTCACAGTCCAGTAAGAAAAGACCATGTGGGCATCTCTGTCTCTCCCTTTCAACACAGAAAATTCCCCAATCTAAATGTGTTTAAATTAACATTTTCATTTACTTGTTTGTTGACACTGGAGCTGCATCAGTTTTTCTCAAACATTGTCTTACTGCCTTTTTATTGAAGTATTGTGTTGTGCTGTTTGTTTTTTGTTTTTAAAAACAATGTTATCTAATTTACAGAGTCTGGCATTCATAAAGGTTTGTAGTTCAGCCCTGTGAAATCCTGTGAAGTTCATTATATGTCCTTGTTCTATTATGAAAGTTTGCAAGCCTTTGGCTAAGATATATGGTAGATATTTCATAGTTAGTTTCATTTCTTTTACAGAAAACCTAAAATTTTATGACAAATTATCTCATGCCTATCGTAACTTTTATGCCTCTATTACTATTTTGCAGTACAGTAGCAGCACAAAGACCATGAGCTCTCCCACCTTTCTGATGAAGATTGGAGAAGTCCATAGGAATTTCATGCTGATTACAGGCTTAAAGACTCATGTGGTCTAGTACATTCCCTGCTTCATGAGCTAAAGCAAAATCACTATTAGTGGATACTAGCTCAGTGCTCAGCAATTGGATCCCATCCAGGTTTTACACTCATATAACTCAATTTTGAAGCTTTTTGAAGTGAAATCTGCTGTTGAATTAAAAAAAAAAATCAACCATAATAATTGTATATAGACTCACCACCTCCAAAAATATCATGCTGCTTCTCTGGCACATCAGCTACGATAAGAATTCAGTCACCTGGCAACAGAAGTCATTTGTGAGTCCTGAGTACAAGGGCACCCCAAAGCCTCTGTTTGCCATGTAGCATTGAATGACAAGAAAGCCTCACTGCTTGAGCTGCTGGATGTCACAGATCTCCTTGTCTTGGGTGGCTCCTTCATGCTGAACTAGCCTTTGGTTGACAGTTAGCTCCTCTGCAGAGCTTAATCCTGTGAAAAGTCTGCTTTACATGGCATCTTGCCAAGCCATGGTCTGTTCTTGTATTAATTCAGATTTAATTAATTAATTATGTTTCTAATGGCTTAATAAACTAAGGCCAAGTCTGAGAATGCAATTGATTTTGTATTTGCAAAGGCTATAATTGAAATGAAGACGATTTTGCTTGAATAAGGAGCATTGGGATCATTGCTTTTCATTATTAAGGCTCTATTAGAAGTGAGTCACTGTCATGTTACCTCCTCTTGTCATCACATACATGCATAGGTACAGGTGATAAAAATTCTGCAAGCTGGTGACTGAATACAGGGTAAGTGCAGGGGAAAGTTCAACAGCAAGCTTAACCGAGTCTGCCTCAGCACTCTTCCTTGCCTCCCTGCCATGTATGCCCACGTTCTAGTTGACACATGCTTTGGAACAGGGCTCTCTGAAGCACCTGTCACGCCTCTTGATGTGGTGTCTAAGAGGGGAGGTTTCTATTTCCAGCTCTGTTACTGATACAGTGCAGGGTGACACGTAAATTACACAACGTTCTTTCATGCTTCCACTCCCTCGTCTCTGATGTGGCTGAAGGATCCAGCCCAGTCAGGGTAGCCTTCTACTGTACAGTAGGAACCCTGGTTTATTTGTGCTAATGTCCAAGATGATTTTGGGACAGGAGAGGGATGTTCTGCCCACATGTAATACATGAACTTATGTGAAAACATAAATTCTGCAGGAAGCAATGCTGAAGGCTGAGTGCAAGGCAGTCCTTGCTAGGTGCATGCTGATTGTGGTACCATCCACAGCAAGTAGTTGATGAACTCATAAGAGATAATATGAGCAAGAGATCTGGTTGTCTTTACATGGCATTTTGTAAATGTAGAGAGATATTAACTCTGGCAATATCCACTAATTTTGGATATACCACAGAGTCACAGTTCCATGCATCTGTTGTCATCTTACCGAAGAAGCATCTGTGCTCCCTGTAGTGAGCACAGGAACTTTCACCACGTGTGGTTTATGGGAGTGACTTTTGAGTCATTGTGAGTGGAAAGTACAATAGAACTGTGAGATGATATCTTTATGGGGAAAAAAAGAAGTCATTGCTGGTGTTGATTTAATCATCTTCCCTTCCTTAAGCTTCCACTGTAAATGCTGGAACTTTCTACATTTTCTTTTGTTTGGTCAGTGCTTTGTGCAAGTCTGCTAGTCACAAGATTTTCAGAAACTCTGTATGTTATCTTTCTATTTTGCTTTTCCCTCTATGAAATGTTGAGATAAACACTTTTGTAGACACTGAGTGGTTGTGGACCATATGTTCCTGTAAAAGCTGTAATTTCCTACTGAGGTCTCCTGTTTCCATTAAGCCATTCTGTGTGTGTGCTGTGTGCTACGCTGACTTGAGGAACTGCATTGTAACCCAGCTGGATACAGTGCTGATGCCTGATGCTGAGGCCTGAACCCAAAGCATAGCTCGAGTGTTTGGAGCCTAACCTGATGCCAAATCTGAGTGCAAGTGAGAAAAATTTCTTTGTTACTTGTATGCAACAGAGAACATATGCAAAAGGTGTCCTGCTACGGTCAAGAGTACAAGACTTGTTTATGCTCACAGAACAGTGATAGCACAGGGAGACTCTGAGCCAAACAGACCATGTAACAGAGGAGCAGCTATTCAATCACTAATCACACATAATTCAATTCACTATATTCACCAGCATTAAAATAGCTAAAATAAGACTGTCACTTTCCCCCAACCTTTCTATACCTCAGTCACTCACTTTATATGTGAAGGTAAAGTTAACAAGTGCCATGGATCTTTCCAAAGTCCCTGATGGCTCCTATAGTAAAACCACTGTTGCCTGAATTCCAGACTGGATGATGCTGAATTTACTCTGTATGCCACAGTATTCACATCCTTGGGTGTCAGGCCCTCTTAAAATACTTATGTAAGTTTACTCTGTTTTTATTAGCATTATTAAGATTGACCAGCTGGTGCCTTAGAGGATATTTGGGTCCATCAGTTTGCATCTAGCTCTTTTTTTTCCTTTTTTGTAAAGGCCAATTCCAAATCAGTCAAGGACATGGATGTGGCAGAATCAGCTTTTGTTGTGACAGCTGGCCTAGCACGTATCACAGATGTGCGCTTATGTTGAAAGGAGCGGGCACAAAGTTCACTGCAGCTATAAAAATAAGGTGGCCGGTCTCCCTGCTGGGAGTGGGCTCTTGTGCTTTGTGCTCCCAAGTGTGGACCAGAAGACCTGTGAGCTCTGTGCTGACCCAGCCAGAATAAGAGGGCATGGATAAGGAACAGCAGAATGAGAAATTGTGCAGCTTTCTTCTTATTTCATCGTAGCCTTCTCTAGTTATTCTGAACCAGTAGTTACCCAACTCCATTTACTATGGAAAGCATCTACATGATTAGTCCTTGGTTGAGTTTTGGATGTCCATATTAGGAAAGCTGGAAGCACTAGGAAAAAGAAAACAAATACAGTTAGCTAAAGGAAGAAGAGATTTAGCACAAATACTCCTTTCAGCTGGACTTTTATGAGCAACTGTTTTCCTGCCTTTATCTTAAAAATCCTTTTAGATTTTAGTTTTTTAATCCAAAGCAATTCTGTTTGTTATGCAAATTTTATTATAACTTCACTTTCTGCCACTTTAATATTTAATAAGAAAATATAATTTTGAATCTAAAAATTGTGTTTATGATATGCTTGCAGAGCAGCTAGCTGCCTGCTAGATGCTTGTCCACTACCAGAGGGTTGTTAATTTTTATAACCCCCTGGTATTTAGGATGCACTAAATGTATGAAATATTTAATGTTCTTCTGGGGACTTCTGCAAGCTATCATTAAGTAATCTATGAAAGATAAAAAGGATGCTTGTGATTTATTTTTTCCCTGTTTTATATAAGAAAGGCCCAAATGGTCCCTCTGTTTTGTACCTCTCATTTTCTTCTAGAGAAAAGCATGTTTGTTTTCTTTTATTTTCCTTTTAAAAAAATAAAAAGTTCCAGAGTATATGCATTATTGATGATCTGGTAGAGTTATCTCAGGGTTATTATAAGAATGGAAGCTGACTAACTGTCTAGGGAAGAAACATTTTTATTTTGATTATTCTACTTACAAGTTTTAAACAAACAAATGAAATCTCCAAGGTTTTGAACACCTGAATAAATACTTGGGAGAAACGTTGCTGTTTGCCAGAATGTAACAGCTTGCCAGATAAATGGCTGAAGGAGCTTTAAGTCTATGTCTAAGGACACCACAGAATAAGCAAAGTGATATTTTAAAAGAAAGGAGCCAGTGGCAAAAAAAAAAAAAAAATCTGGACACCTCTCCCTCTCATTGTAAAATTTCCAGGTCCTTAGGGATTAAAAAAAAAAAAAAGAGGGCACAGAACTGAAAAGGTCATCGTTTATGTATTTTATCTTGGAAGTCTCTGTTATATATATTAGACTGATAAGCAAGACAGAATTTGTGGTAGTAAATATTGACTAATTTGTTAAACACATATTTTTGTATGAATTTGGCCAGGCAGCCACTGTTGGCTAGAAGTAAAAATATCTCTGAGTTGCAACATATTTTCCCCTCATCAGTTGTACAGATATCTTTATAATTTCTGTTTCAGAGAACATGGAGGGAGTTTAGAAAACATCTTTTTTTTGCTATTCTTGATGATTAGTAATTACTCGGGCTTTAGGGAGTGATTCCATTTCTTTCTGCCAGAGGATTTGTGTTTTCATTTTATCAGGCCCTAGTCATGCCACTGTATCTTACTGTGTAAAATCTGACTCTGATAAATCATCAGTGTTTATGAGTGTGTGATTTGTGGTGATGCAGATGCACAGGGCTGAGAATGCTGCAAGGCAGAATCTGTCTGGCAGACTAGGATTGTCCTCCTTTCCTAGGAAATAGGTAAGCCATAAAGTCACACCCTGTCCTTCAGTTCCAGACAGTAAACGAAATCTCAACTCCTGCTTCTGTCTTGCTTAATTCTATGTATCTGGTTCATGCTATGTGGGTATGTAATGTCTTCTGTGAGCTGTTTCTCAGTTACCTCAACATAGCTAGCCAATTGATTGATTCCCTGAGGAGCTTAGAGCAGTATAAAATGAGATTTTTTTTTTTCTTAAACTCATTTATCGAACAGAAAGCATTTTCCCTTAGATGTTTTTGGGGATTATAAAGTATTCTGCTAGTGCTTTGCGATGGGCTGGTTTTTGGTTGATTGGTATGTCTATGTACTCAATGATCTGTAGGATAAATCGTAACTGTTTAAACTGTGAGAATTATCCTAAGTCCTCTGCTGCCTTTGGAGTAGCTATTGGAGAGTATTGAAAATCACTATCTGCTTGTTAAGGGATTTGTGCTTGTGGAGCAAGAGCATGTGCCTGCTGTCCTTGCTGAAGGCCTGTGAGTACTGTGCCACCAGTGAATCCACAGGTAACTCACATGTTGTTTCCACAGTGAAGAACTTTGCACAGTCTTAGTGCAAAGGTGCTCCTTTGCACAAGCTGGTGGTTTATAAATACTGTATAAATACCGTGGGGAACATGATTCTCAAGTGCTGCTTGAGAGAGAGAGAGAGGGAGAGCAACCGTGAGAAGACATTGGGAGAATTGCGAATCTTTACAGCCTCAGCTCTTCCTCACATTGTTGCTGCTATCTTTAGGAAATAGATGATGGGATGACACTTTTTTCCTGTACTGGTTTACTTTATTCAGGTCTAAGTTCAGGCAAGATTAGAAGCAGAATTTCAATTTGGATTTCAACAAACTGCTGTCACTAGAGCTGCGTTTGATTACTCCAGTGCAACCTTTCAGATCTGTGTTCTAGTGAGCACTGGCTCTAAACTGGGGAAAACAACATTGCAAAGTTAATGTAAAAGGACTGTAATGCCTTCTCTGTGTGAAATTCAGCATAGCAGTATGCTGTGAAGCAAATCCTGTGGTCAATACCATGTTTTTGGGTTCTGTTAATGCTGGTAACTGACTAGAGAGCTGTTTTTCTAAGTACCTCAAGACAGCCCAGAATTCCAGATCCCTCTTTTTAAGAAGCACAGAAACAGGAGTAGAATACTGTGAACTTAGTTCAGTTGGTCATTTTTGGCCTTAAGGGCCATCATCATCATGAATTTGGAATGATCACTAAATCATATTTTCCATGGAGTAAATGGACAGTGACTGTCCATTTTCTCTCAGGGAAAATGCCTTAGCTTACTTTTAGCTCCTGCTTCAAGGAACCTCACTATTCTACATAGAAATTAAATTTTGCTCTTTCTGTTTCTGAGCCAACTCAGATCGGCAAAAGCCTCATTCTTACACCCGGACAGTGCATATTCTGATCCTTGTCACTGAATTTCTGCTGCAAGTTCAGGTGATGCTGTGTGAAGCTCCATGAAAATGCCTGCATGGAGAAGCTCAATTGCAGTAATTACATCCCGGTAGCTGTGCTGCTATAGTTGTAATTGCAATATATAATTAAGGTGATATGGAGCTGTATTTCTCACATGGGCCGTTTTTTCATTAAAAATGTGTGATTCTATTTAAATTCTCAGGTGACCTAATCCAATATAGTCACTGATGCCTGCAATTGAGGCAAAAATGCCAATGTAGTCATAAAGACCTTTACACTTGGTTCACTGACCCTGACACCATTTCACTCTAATTTGTCTTTCAATCTAATCAGTCTGTACTAGAATTTAAATTCAGCATTTTTTTTAATATATTGTCATGGTTTCTGTCTGGAACATTAGACACTGGTCTTTTAATTTCCTCTCCCAAGCAGCATGATGGAAAGCAGCAAAGAGGTCAGTGGCAATGTGAGATTGTTTAATGACAGACAAAAGCAGCTACGAAAATTCTGTGACTTTCATATGTGGATGTCTCTACAGCTAATCCCTCCTCTCCTCCAAATTAGTATTTGTGTAACGTGAGTGCTCTCAGAATTCCTTTTTGTTTTCCTATTCTTTCACAAGTAAGGTCTGAACCCAGAATCTGTGCATCCTTTAAGATTATATATATCTGGTATTTTAAAATTGAGATAAAAATTGGATGGTTCAAGCTCAGATTTAAATTAGTTAATTAGTTAGTGATGCTTTTCAGACACTTAAAAATTATTTATGAAGTACTTCAGATGATTAAGTAAGAACACTTCTTTCCTTTCCAATCTCCTTCTTAACATGCTTGGAAAAGGGAAAATGAAGAATTATTTTCATTACAATACTGAGGTGTCCTATTGCAGGATTATTGTTTCTCTGGAAAACAACAGACAGAATTTTCAGAGTGAAGTATCAAAATGGGATTTCTAAAAGTTCTCAATCAAACAAGAAAAAATGAAATATAATAAAGATTCAAAAGGTCTAATATATGAGGTTATCTGAAAAATAAAGCAAAACATTGATTAAAACAAAATTCTTGAATTGAGAAAGGCAGCTGCCATGATTTGTGTATGTTTAGCCATAGCCCTTGTTTCAAAGTGGTCATGTAAACTCAGATTTTATTACATAAAGATAAATTGCGTAAGGATTCTAAGCCCAGAATGACTTTTGCCACAAAAATCTTAATTCAGAGCTCACTATTGCAACTCTTGTATCTCCGATGAGCTATAGTGCAGGTCCTAAAAGCAAGTAGTGCTGAGTGGCTGTTATGAGGCACAGAATCATCTATTAAAGTCCTCCAATATTGATAAAAATGTGTGTCAGACTCAGGCTGGTCAGGACCTGTGATTGCAGTTTCCGTCTCCAAACGTCTATGTGAAATGTCTCCTTTAAACTATTACAGTTGTATTTCCTCATCCATGGGCTTAGAGTCAAAATTCCCTGCTTCTGTAATTCTTTGTTCACAGTGCTGCTATTCTGAAATTTTCTCTGAATCCTTAGCAACTATTTCTTGCTGGTTTTGCTATGGTCCTGGCTAAGCTAGACATTCCATTTTTCCTAAACAGTCTTTTATCCTAGTTTAACTTATAGCCCTCTGCTTATTTTTTCTCTTTTGTCGCTATAGTTCTGATTTCTTTTTCAAGAAGGTTTTTCATTCTCTTGGCAATTATTCTGATGCATCTGAGATTCAGGTTATTGAGTAGCTTCTCCCCAACTTGCCTGGTCTTGGCTGGCACCCCTTGCTAACCCTGTGCTCCTGCTGATGTCCGACCACCACTTTACACCTTCATTAATTCAAGTGTGAAATGGGAGGAGTGGTTGTCACACCAAATCCACCCCCACACATGTATCATGGATTGAAACATGCTTTGATAAATGTTTTTGGTGTGCTGCAGAGTTTTCAGCTATGAGATGCTGCATGAGAATTCCATGAGGAGAGAGATGTGCCTGGGTCCTGTGAAGAGAGTCAGGTGTAGGGAACAGGCCCTGCCAAGGGCTGTGTTTCAGGTGGCTTTGAAACACTTTCCACTTGGTCATTTTTGTCCTTCAGTTTCTCTGTAAATCCACATTAGGCTTTGTTTACAAACATTCAGAACCACTTGTGAACTGGAACTAAAAGGTGAAGGTCTTATTTACAAGTTGTCATGATGCTGCGTGCTGATGATGAGTCTTTTTCTCGTTTCTCCCGTGTTCTCAGATAAGATGAGAATGGTTGAACACAGTGTACTAGGAAATTGTGAGGGTTAATGACTCATACCACTATGCTCTGAACATTACAGAGTACTTGGAAAGGATTTTTGTCTCTATAAAGATTCTGCATTTCTGATATAAGTTGAAGGGTTCAAGCAGGTGTTTTGAAAAGCATCTCTTTGTATGTAAGTCACATATTCCAAGAGTTTTGTGTGGCTATTGTTGCAAAGCTTATTGGAGAAGTCGTGGGAGGACTCCTGCCCCCATTTAAGTTGCCTGAGTGGTCGAAAGGGCAAAGCTTACAGTGTTTTCAGATGAGTATAGCCAAAATTCTGCCACTTGGCTTGGGCCCTGCTTTGTTTGGTGCAATTGCAAATAGAATATGAAAATGTTTGTTGTGAAAGATAAATTTTTAGGAATCGTTGTATTTGATACTTTTCCTTTTTAAGTAGAAACAGTATAAAGAGCTTAATTCAGAGCAGAATAAATCTCAATGTTGTTGCTACAATTGTATAAAACTACACTGCTCTGCTCAACATTTGCCTTTAAACTGTTTATAATAGTTAAAATGTCATTCCAGAGGAGAGTTTGGCTTAGGACATCTTTTCTTAGGCAGAGAAAGCCATTTTATTCCATGTATGGACCTGGTCTCTCAAAGCTATTTTAGTGAGTAGCTAGAAAATATTTTTTAGTGAGGCATGATTTCATTTGTGTTTATGGGCTTTGGCCAATTTAATGAGGGAGCTACACTGTTTGCAATTCTGCTCTGCATTGTTTAAGGGAAAAAGCAGGAATTTTTAGGTGCAGACTGGATTATGTGTTTTTTGATCACTTTTCTTAAAGCCACATCTTGAAATCCCTGTATTCTCAGTTTAGCTACTGAAGAATGAAACCCTTCTGTGCCTAGAAGAGACTGTTAAAAAAAGTTACATCCTCGGTTGGTATTAATCAACATTGCCTTTAACAGAACCAAGCCATTTTTAAACCATTGCAGGCACTGATTCCAGCTTTTCTATCTCAGCCTTCAGAAAAGCATTAATTTCTCTTGTTAGAGCACAGTGACAGGAGGGTGAAGAAGATCCCCTGATTCTACAGTGGAATCAAAAGCCTTTCTTTAGCTTTCATCTTTTGGACTATATTGTGGCAGATCTGCAAAAATCTGATACAAGGATATGGGTCTGGGAATGACAGCTGGGTATTTGCTCCCAGGACAGCTTACCAAAGCAAAGGATCCCCAAAGGGTGGTAAGGAAATGATACATGTTTGATTATATCTATATTTTGACACTATTCAAAGCTTAAGAAATAATTTTCAGTCTTTTTCTGTTTGAGGCACCATTTGGTGTTTGTTTAGAATCCTCCCTAGTAATGATTGATATGATGTGATCTTTTAAATTGGAGGAAATGTTATAAAAGTGGTGTTTAGATATATTAATACTAGATACAATTAGAAATAAAAGTTTTTTATGCCATTCAATAATCCTTTGAAAGTGCAGATCTGTAAGTAGCAAATGGTTATGCTACTAAGACTGCCCAGTCCTCCATATATATTCTCGAAAGTCCTTCATTCTTCTTCCAGGGAATTTACCTCTGGAATGAAAGGGCAAATTGCACCTCTGACAAGACATGCAGCCTTTGTGTTGAGACTACTGACTGCTGACATCCATTGTTATAATCTTTATACTCTAAGTGACCTGGAGTCAGATTTTCAAGGTATTTATTTGCTTAAGAGCCATTAGACTCTAAATGGGATTTCAGAATTGCTTAAGTAAATTAGAATCCTAATTCACACTGTAGATCTCATTAGGAGACTTCACGTATCTCCGGGTGCCTAAACACCTTTGTATAGCTGCCTGCTGGGGACTAGCCTGGAAGCATCCCTCAAGGCCACAAAACAATAGCCAAGCACAGCAGTTTTTGGCAGACTTTTGAAATTAATAATTTGATTCAAATTACTGAAGAAGAGGTGAAAGGCTTTGAATTTGTTGTTGATGTTTGTTTTTCAAAGTGCAGTGGGTCACCAGTTTGAGGGAGCCTGTGCTGGAGTGGATGTGGGGCTGATAGGACACATATGTAGCCTGTGCCACTTCCAGCACCAGCTGGACTCAGTCTGGAGCCATTTCATATTTCTTCCATTGATGTGAATAAAGACTTACAAGAGACATTAGCAGCTGTCAGAGAAATCTGTGGTTGATATCTCATCAGCTTGAACCTTAGTATCTCCTCAAAACACTGCCATTCCTTGAATTACTTTTCTTCGTCTTGCGGTTCTTGCAAGTTTGCTTTTTGGGCATGTGTTCAGTATTCAGTTAATTCCAAAGAGAAAGTTTTGGGTGATCTGTCTGGATCTTACATCTTCTAGCATCACACAGTGGCCATTTTTTCATTCTCTTTTAAGACTTCTTTGAGAATTAATGCAAAGCATTTTCTCAGAAACACTGAGGAATTTTTCTTTATTTACTTCTTTACTTTACAAATATTTGATTTTCTCTGTAACCATTGGGAATTATTACATTGTCAAATACACGTGGAATTTACTGGATGCTGAAGAACGCTTATCATTAAAAGTGGTAAAGACAGAGAAGTCAAGAGAAGTCCGAGAGACCTTTATTAACATACAACAATATCATAGTAGAGTAGCTCTCAGTAATAAAGGGTGGCTTTATATGAACCAGGGCTAGACCGCATGGTAGAGCTTTTTGCATTTGTTGTGTTCTTAGAGGTGATAGACAAAGTGTTTTTATCTGAAGTAGCAGAGGTTCATATTTCTAAGTTAAAATGTTTTGTCTGGGAATGATATTCCTAGCATATTTTTTCCTTAGGACAAAGGAGGATAATCAGTAGCAAAACACAACAAAGTGTTATTAGTTAGGCACATTGGTGTTGAGAGAAACACGCCATGTCATAACATTTAAGCCCAAAATGCCAAAGAGCTATTTTGTCTCAAAAGCTAACTTTGAAATGTCAAGGCAAATTCCCTTGTTTGTTTTACTGGGAATTTCACAGGTGCTAAAATTCTTAATAACAGTTGGGTTCCCAAATACCTTGAACCTCTCTGAATAGTTGGAGTAGAGAAAGTGAATAACACTCTTCTGAGAATGTACCACATGGAGAGGACGAAACACCTGTTTTTGAGCAGTGGTTAGCAAAGGCTGTAAATACAGCTGGGAAGATATTACTGTATTCATAGCTGTAATGGCATGCTGCTGTCACTTGAAAATGCTGAAGCTCTGTACTAAGCTATTAAATGGAAGTCCATTAATATCCCCTTGAAAGTTTTTCATTGCAGGTTCTTGAATATGTCTGCCTCCTTTTTTGCTACATTAGGCAGTTTTGCTTTCTGCTCACTTGCATACCAAGTACAGTTACTTAATGAATATTTAATTTCTGCTTATGCAGAGACTCTTGTTATGTTGGAAAATATATTGTACAATGAAAGTTTCAGACCCATTCTCACGCTAGAAATGGAAATCTGAATATTTATTGTAAGCCTGCTTTTGGAAATTTTGCAGTTTATTCTAATTTAAGTAAAAAAAAAAAAAAAAAAGAAATGGTTAGATGTTAAAGCTCCATGTTACTGGACTTTTATCATAACTGTTATAAGGCAAAGTGGTGATAGATTATTGAGCCTACTAAATGGCAAAGAAAAATGTATAATGGAAAGGGTTGTGATGACTGATTCCTAGGCTTTAAATCTTTAAGATGGTGTTTTTAGGGGCTTCGATAGATTCCAGCTTTCATTACTGCCTAGAGACATGTGGAGGCAGGAGATGAACCAAGTATTAAAGGCTTAGAAATAAATATGAGCAGAAATTAAGATTGTATAGTGTCTGATGCAAGTAGAGGTGGATGAAGGGCAAGCAAACTCACACCATTAGAAATATGAAGTATATCTTTAATGCCTGAGCCCTCAAATGAATGGATCCTTCAAGATAGTTTCTGTTTTGTATGAACAAAAGGTTGTGCTGTGGTGTAACTAGTCCAGTTCACTGTGTATCAGGAATCAGGTTGCTTGTTGGGAGGGATTTTGAATTAGTCCAAAGTCCTCACAAATAAGATATTTGATGCTCAGACAAAGAGTTTTGGTAAATGACATTGCAGCTTGAGAACAGAATAACTCCTGTGTGTGTCTGCTAGGTTAGGTGATATGTGCAGTGTTGCAATCTGTCCATTTGATAGCATGCTTTGAGTGTTCTAAATATTATGTTTATTTGTTTGACAGGCATTATGCTTTCCTATTGAGAACTCAAATGATTCACTTGCAGTAGCAATCTAAAATGAACTATCTTGAACATTTTTTTTCATTTAATATGAACTAAAATTATTTGTTGGGGTATCAGAATGAGAGGCCTTTTGGATTTGAAACAAACCAAAATAGCTTTTCACACAGGATTCTTTGCAATGTCTTTCTCTTTTCAGCACTTTCTGTAGCGCTATTCCCAGAGATGAACTCACTAACAAGAGACAGGGACTGTAAGATAAGAGTCTAAAACCTGATCAGATACCTCAGTGTGAGCTGTGGGAAATGTGCGTATCATGGAAAAAAACAGCTTTTAGAAAGAACACCACCACCAATAAAAAAAGCCCTATTGTTGTGAAGATCTGTGGATGTTATTCTTCATGTAGTGCCAAGAACAAGATCCAGAGTCAGGAAGTGGTATTTAACTTTATTTGTTATCTTAAAGTCCATGATATCTTCTCTGTAGAGACTAAGTCAAAGGAAAAGAGGCTAATTTTCTTACAGACTTCCTCAAGACCTGTTTTCCCCAGGTTGTTTAACTTAATTGCTCTATGACTGCTAAAAGTGAAATGATAAAACTGTCTTTTACTGCAGCCTGGGTGTCTGCAAAGGGTGGTGAGGATGAAAGGATGTTGTATCTCCTATTTCCATATAGCTGCATTTGATGGATGTGGCACCTCATCGTAGGGAAGAAAGGATTTAAATTACAATTATTTATTAAAATATTCATGTTACAGTAGTGCCGGACACAGGAGCACTCCATTTTTCAGGCTCTAAACAAAAGTAAATCTACTTCTTGCCCTGAAAAAGTTACATTTCAAAAAAATGTTGTAGTGTAAAAACATTTTGTCAGTGGTTAAGTGAAAGTATTTCTTTTTATTGGCCTCATTGAAGGATCATGTAATGAAGTGTAAGCTTGAGAAGAAGTGGAAAGCAATTTTCACTGAGCCTAAAACAGTGCTGTGTAATTCTTCCTTATGACAATATTGAGTGGTTTCTTGTACTCTCAAACTATAGTAATGACTGCTACTGAATGTCAGTTTTTCAGACCTCCTCCAGTTAATTTATTCTCATTTTATTTGGCATCTACGTTCTAGATGTAAGTTTATCTACGTGTTAATCATTCACAGCAAAGGTGTTCTTAAAGTAATATGTTCAACAGTATGCTGGATGTATTGTGGGTTTGAAAAAAAAAGAAGGAAAAAACTCATCCCCAAACCCCTTGAAACAATTTGAAGTCTTTCCTCATCTTGTAACAGTGGTTCAATTTGCAATATACATGAGCATACATGTTACAGTGTGTGCAGAGCCACAAGAAAGATAAAGTTATGAGTTGAAATATGGTTGTTCTTCTAGAATCAATCTTGCACTGCATTTTTCAGTGTCTCATTATATATATATTTCAGTGACTTGTGCAAGTTATTCAGAAAGCTTCTTCCAAGGAAGCTGAACTCTGCTTTTCACCACAGGGTTCCCCCAACTTTCCTTTGTGACAAGTATGGCCTCTGGCATTTCAGCCTTCCACCATCTTGCTGCCAGTAGTCTCTATTTATTTGAGGGTCTTTTCAGCTATAATTGAATTGATCGTGTTGCAAAATGAAATCACCTTCTTAACATTTGAAGGCTGGCTCCAGGTGCCCATGTGGGTGTGATGATAAGGGTTTGGGAGGTGGTATGAACTGTAACTAAATTAGAAGCTCTGTTCCTGTGTTTCTTCATCTATAAAAATAGGGAACTTGTTATATGCTTTGGTTCAGTCATAAAATGGAGCATGTGGGCGCAGTAGGAAAAGCTTTTATTTTCTTAGCTTCTGAACTAAAAAACTGTAAGCTTAACCTGTTTTACGTTGTTGTATTTCTTATTTAGCTTTAACAGAGCATGGCAAAACCAGGAAACATCTATAGTAGTGGCTGACCTAATCTACAGTGGCATCTCCCTTACCTAAGGTGCTCTAGTGCTCACAGTGATGATAGCTGCTAGTATTTTAATTGGTGTCTAGTGTCCTCTCGCTGTCCCCTTGCCAGGATTTTTGGTAGTCCCAGCTGGTGGCTATGGGCACTAGGGTTAATAGGAATGCAGATGTAGATGGTCTGGGTCAAAGCCCTCCTTGCTTTAGTTTGTTAAAATTTCTGATGGTCTCCAGGACGTGATAGAAAGGATATAGCAGTTAAAGGTATCTTTCACTATCACAGACTAATTAGAGCTGTCCTGACTTCCTGAGGGAATATGTAGTGAAACTCAGTAGTTACAGTAGATTGAAACCAGGTAGGAGTTATTAGGCTGTAGAGGAGAAAATGTACTTCTTTCTGCTCCTCTATTCTTTAGCTCCTTCCTCTATCCTAATGAAATGTAATCTGGATGAAAAACAAAGCTTGGGGGTGGGGAAGAAAAAGCATTCTGCACTCTCTTGGGCCTGTTCACTTAGCCCCTAAAGGAGACTAGCAGTGTTTTCCTTCTCACTGTGGAATTGTGACTACATGGCAGCTCTGCTTTTTCAAATTTGGAGATTTTTTTTCTCCTTTTTATCCCTTCATTTTTGTTTTATTTCTCACTTGCATCGCTGAGTCTGGTGCTATTTTGCCTACATCTCTAAAGTGAAAACAGGCTTTGTGCTCATGAACTTCTAATCGGAAGTGATGACAAGTCCTTGATTGGGGCACCATTGCCCTTGTTGAAATAATATTTTATCCTTTCTGATATCATTGGACTTGCAACTGTAACAAAGGCCAGTTTCTGTCACTGGATATGTGTAGAAGTTGATGCCTGTTGGGATTGTGCAGGAGAACCTCACAGTGACATCTGTAGCTGTGCTGAACATGGTTTCCTCCATTTCATGGGAATAAAATGATGCTTTTGCATTAATAAAAGGGCCTAACAAGATTGCTGGGGAAAGACTGTGAAATGCAGTATATAAAAATATTTAGGTAATTAATGCCATGGGATTTGAATGAAAAATACTGCTATTTTGCAACCATAATTTTCAGTTTCTGGCAGCCTCAGAGTAGCAAGGATACTGTAAATTGCACTTTAATGTCCCTAAGCTGATGTCTCTGATAGGAAAGGTTGATAATTTTGGCAGTCTTGAAGTGATTAGCTGGGATCTAATTATGATATTAGCATAGAATCACGTTCAAGTGTAATGTTATCAGTGTGTCCTTATGAGTATGATATATAGCAAGAAACTTAGTTTCTTTTCCCCTCTTTTTTTATTTGAGAAATGGTGAAGGAGATTAAGAAAAGTAGCCAGAAGGGAACCAAACTATGTGTGCTCCTCTGTCTTCCCTGAGCAGGTCAGATAGCAGGTGAGTTACCAGACACTCTGGAGGGACTAATATCTTAAGCTTTCATTGTACTTCTCAGCATGGGCTACCAGCTTTTTTTGAGCTGTCTGTAGTTGTGGTTACTCTGCTGTTCATAGCTCAGCTAGCAAAGTGATCAGTGTCCTATGCTTGGTGGCTGCAGCCACAACTGAAGGATAGTTGTGCCTACAACTCCCTCTTCTTTGACCTTCAAAAATGTAAAAGACAAGCACGTTGTACTAATGGAGCTAAAGCCCTGTCTGAAAGCCCTATCCCTTTGTGGGGACATAATTAACCTTTCTGTAATAGGGTTGAACTGATGGTAGTACCCTTGACCTGACTTAGTTTACACTATTGTGAAGCAACTGAACAAAGTTCAGTCCATTCATCCTTCAAATCCAACACCACCAAAAGTCCAAGTTTCTGTGGTGCTCAAAGACTAGCAAAATAATCTTCATTCTGTAGCGTGTCCCTGGTGCAGGACTCCCAGCCCTCTCCAGCAGCCTGGACAGGATGTGTGCTCCTGCTGTGCTGTTCTCCTGACAGTGGGGTTTGTGTGTGGGGAAACGAACACGAGCTGAATTGGTCACTGTGATAGTACATAACAGACAGTTTGCAGTTTTCTCCTAGGAGAGCCCTGTCCTTTGGCTTCCTTACAGAAAAGGGGGGGGGGATGATGAGGGGAAGAGCTAGTTCTGGGTGCCCTGGGTGGGTAGTCAGGGCTCTCAGGAAATGGGCTCTGTGGACTACAGGCTGATAGAGCCAGAGCAGCCAGCTTAGGAGAATTGCCGTCAGGTAGGGTGTAAGTTGTGGAGGTTTGTTTCAGTGGAGGATGGTATGAAATGCTAAGCAGACTTTTCTAGAGAATCTTTGCAGGTCTTAAGTTATGTCTTGTACTCAGTGATAACTTTTCAAATGTTCTGGGCATACAGTTCAGGATGTTTTTCCTCCAGACTGTATTTTCAGGGGGATTGCATTCCATACAGTGATAATAGACAGCCTCAGTCCTGTTGGTCCCAGGAGATTTTCTGGGAGAGTTTCTCAAGTGAATGATTTACTGTCTCTTGCCCTGCTCCTTCTCCAACAGAGCAGAAATTTAATGACCTCAAAGCTGATGCACTCCAGTGTCTCTGGATGGAGACAGCAACATTTTTGCCAATGTAGTTTTGAAGCATTATTCTCCCTTTCATTTCTGACATTTTTTGGGATGCTTCTAACAGAAATCATGACCTTAGAAGCATCTGCTGGAAACTAGTCACTCCAGACACAATGGAGAGATGAATTTTGCTCTTCATACCATGGTACCCTCCCTCTGTGAAGTTGGAACAGTTGATGTGTAAATAAATGCAGAGCATATAATCCTATGGCTTAATATAAACATCTATCTGTATTGTCTTAATCAGACCATTGAAGTTCTTTTATTTATTAAACTCTCTCCTAATCAGTGGCTACTGATACATGTCAAAAGGTTTATGAACAAGTTTCGCATGTAATTTCATATCTGAAACTTTCAAAAATTCTCTTATAGTGAAAAAAAGATTTCTTTACATTACTGTATTTCTATAGTTTTTCTTCACAGATCTCTTGCTTACATAAATATAAATTTTTGCAGTGGAATATCCTAGTGTTGTGAATATAAGAACTACATTATTCTGGTATATAATTCATAGGATTTTTTTGAGTGACAAATAATTGCCTCTCTACTGAGGTGGACAAAAGAAGGTGTCAGTTCTTGGCATTGGTGCATTCCCATTGCATGGAATAAAGAGTCAAATCTGCAAATGTAAAACCTAGATCTTGTGGGCTATATTCCTGTGGTACATTTGTATAGAAAATTGTTTGACCTGAAACAATTTAAGGAATTATATAAATTACAACACTTAAGGTATTAATGATATTGCATCAATTCTTAATAATTCTTAAAAATTAAGTTGATGCACCTGGTGCATAGGTGACCTGTCTGATGGATGAGAGGAAGGCTGTGGATGCTGTCTACCTGGACTTCAGCAAAGCTTTTCTCCTGGAAAAGCTGGCAGCCCACGGCTTGGACAGGTGCACCCTTTGCTGGGTGGAACACTGGCTGGATGGCTGGGCCCAGAGAGTGGAGGTGAATGGTGCTGCATCCAGCTGGTGGCCAGTCACTAAGGGTGTTCCTCAGGGTTCAGTGCTGGTCACAGTCCTGTTTAACATCTTCATTGATGAGCTGGCTGAGGGGATTGAGTCCAAAATTAGCAAATTTGCAGGGGGAGAGTTGATCTTCTGAAGGGTAGCAGGACTCTGCAGGGGGACCTGATCAGGCTGGATAGATGGACCTAATGGAACTAATCCAGTGATATGAGGTTTAACGAGACCAAGTGCTGGCTCTTGTACTTTGGCCACAACAACCCCATGCTGCGCTGCAGGACAGCATGACTGGACAGTGGCCAAGCAGAGAGGGACCTGGGGGTTCTGGTCACCTGAACATGAGCCAGCAGTGTGCCCATGTGGCCAAGAAGGCCAACGACATCCTGACCTGCCTCAGTAATAGAGTGGACAGAAGGACTAGGAAGTGAATCTTCCCCTGTACTTGACACTGGTGAAGGCCCCATCTTGATTGCTCTGTCCAGTTCTGGGCCCCTGAGTTTAGGAAGGATGTTGAGATGCTGGAGTGAGTCCAAAGCAGGGCAACAAGGCTGGTGAAGTCTGAAACCCAGATCCTGTGAGGAGTTGCTGAGGGAGCTGGGATTGTTTAGCCTGGAGAAAAGTAGGCTCAGGGAACACCTTCTCTCTCTACAGCTCTCTGAAAGGAGGCTGTAGCCAGTTTGGGGTCCATCTCTTCTCCCAGGCAACCAGTGACAAAACAAGAAGACACAGCCTTAAACTGGGTTAGGCTAGACATTAGGAAGACTTTCTTCACAGAAGGAGTGATTGGGCATTGGAATGGTCTGCCCAGGTGGCGGAGTGACCATCCCTGGAGGTGTTTAAGAAGACTGGATATGGCACTCAGTGCTATGATCTAGTTGGCAAGGTGGTGTTAGGACATAGGTTGGATCGTTAATAATCTCAAAAGTCTTTTCCAATGTAGCTGATTCTGTGATTGTGTGCAATTACACCACTTAAGTTTAGAGCAATACTATTTAGAGGGAAGCTACTGGATGCACTATAATGAAGATTAGAAGCTTGTGTGGGATCTGTAACTAAGAGATGTGTTTGAAAGTTGAAATTCTTGTGTTGGCAAGTGAAAACAGAGGAGAGGTAAGACTGTGTTAGTATTGTTATTACAGTGTTACACTATAAACTGGTGTAAAGTCATTGACTGCAGAAGGTACTCTTACTGTACTTGTTGAGAATTCAGTCTTTTGAGCCCATATGTACTCCAGTTAATGCTGTTAATAGCATGATAAGTTATCTTAATTGCTTTTGAAAATGTTCTTAGTTTTCCAGGCAATACCCTGGATATGATGGGAGCTTCCCCAATCAATTTTTCCTTCCACGGCTGATAAGAATCTGTTTATTAAAGGCTTTAAATCCTCTCTTTTTATATTAATGTTCTGGTTTGGCCTTGTTTATTCACAACTGAATGCCTCTAATTATTTTAGCTATCATGTGTTCAGTATTTGATGCTTTCCATCGTAGAACTGGAATAAACTGACTCTGCTATAAGATGTTCAGTGTGTACTTAAGACAATGACCACTTAGCTGTCTCATTTCCTTAGCAATATTTTAAAGATTAATCATAGAGAGCAGTGTAAGCCAAAAAAAGACAGTTGAAATAGATTTTTCTTCATGGTGTTTTGCTTGGACTCAATATTTTGATAACTTGGTGCCGAATACACAACAACCAGAATGACTTGTTCATGTGACTGAAATTTGGATGAGCAGCAATAGAGCAAGTCTTAAATATGCAAGGCGGAAATTGTTGAGCCTGTTTCTTGGCCTTTGATGGGATTTCAGTAAACAGTCAGATGCTTAATACCAGAGGCAGAATTGCACATGCTCCCCTTGGGATTGCAGGGGTGGCCACCCATTTGATAAACCCCATACAGAGGCAAAGGCAAAGACTTCCAAGCAGCTGAAGCAATGGCCTCTGTGTCAAGGAGATTACCAGTTGCTGGTCTCTTTCTGAAATAATACATTGATATGTTTTGTTTTGGCTTGGTTTGTTTTTGGTTTTTTTTTCGGACAGGTAATCCATCAGTCTTAACTGAGTAGCTGTGAATGAATGAGTCATGGGATCAAATAAATTTGAAGATGAGCATTTAGACTGCTGTTCAGCCTTTGATGGAATACTTAGTAATACAGCAAGGAAGGACTGGGGGAAATTTGATCTTACCTGATGTGGATTTGACTGGATTCTGGGGAGAGACAGCATGTCATGTACATGTTGGCTGCTTATAATCTAAACACTAGGCATTTAAACCCTGGATGAAGGAGATGTCTGGGAGGGAGGACTCTGAAGCTTACTGAGGCTGGATTGCCTGTGTGCAAATTAGGACAAATCCTTAGCAAGGTTACCTAGTCACTGCACAGACCTTTGCCAGGCCACGTTTCTCAACAGTCATGCCTCAGCTGAGTAAATACACCCTTTGAACAGGACCAGATTGGACAACTAAAATAATGTTTCTCATGCTTTTGGACTCAAGCACAAACCAAAGCCCTAAAACATGCATTTGAGATGTCATCAGTCAGTCTTGTTTCCTAAATGAATGGCGGTTTTTTTTCTGTGCTGTTGTAGCTTTTCAAGTATCCTCTATATCTCCTTTGTTCCATGTACATTTTTGTTACCTTCTTGGACCTTTTTTCTTATTATTTGTTCTTTTATACATCAACATGAAGAAAAGAATAAATTCTGCCACTCTGATGTGGTGTCATTTTCATCTTTAATTACACTAACTCTTTGTAAAAGATTATTCAATTATTTGTATTGTGATAGTGTCTTAGACTTCTCTCAGTCATGAATCAAGGTCTGCATGGATTTTCACAAATGCAAATATGTGTATTGCCAATAAGAAAGACCTTAGGCCTACTTTGGCCTATCTTGCTTTTCATGGAGAATAAATATGAAATTCATATCTATCTATATATAGATATATAGATATAGATAGATATAGATACAGATATTTATATATTTACATGGTACAGTTGCATTGGTTTTGTAAGCAGATTATAATGCATCTGAGAGTGAGAAGGCATCAGATCTGTCTGCTTCACTAAGTTATTCAATATTGCAGCTGGAGATGGGGAGGCCATATGCAGTGTGCTGTCCCTGCATGACAAAAGATTTCATTTGGCTGGGGCTGTCTCAAGCTGTCACAGGTGTTCCTCTTTCGTTTACAATAGCTCCATTAAAATATAAATGACTGCATTTATTACATCAGCTCTTTTTCCTTCTTTGGAATACCCCAGCTTAAGTTACATTACACATAACAAATGTTCTTGCTCCCTTGAGAATTAGTTTAATTACTGATGTAGGTGGGTAAAAGATCTATTGCGTCTGAGATGTTAATTTTATCATGCTTTAATTAAGAGGTCAAGTGTGAAAGGCTGAAGAATACCTCCCACTTAAAGATGCTGAATAGAATGGTGGGGGTAGAAGGCACTGATATGATGAGGCTTTTACTGTCTGTAGGAGTATCAGCTTTCCCTATGCATCTCATTACAATGAGGCGATCTGGAAATACATGCCAATTTCTATTTGCTCATTGTGTTTTCTACCATTAAAGGCATTTTCCGTCCAGAGTCTCTGAAGCCCCAAAAGAGCTTGTGTCTTCTTTTAAACGTAATGGTCACTCCTCCATCACTCATCACCAGTTTCCGTAGGAAATGTCAGGACTGTGTTCTCTTGTCCAGTGTGTTTGAAGCATGGGACTACAAGTAACCTATGACCCTGTGCTCTGGCACAAGAGGGGATGTGGGGCATGTGTTCTCCAGAGGACCTCAGGTGCCACCATCTCTGAACGTGCAGTTGTTTCTTGCTTATTTCTCACTGTGAGCGTGGACAGATTCCTTTTGGCATTTAGTTTGGAAGTCTTGTTTCCTAGCTGACTCAAAAAACAAGGAAATGGACTTGGAAAGCATTCAGGGAAAAAGTGGGCAGGCAGAAAGGAGTGTCTCATAACAAGATTAGAGAGAACTAGACAGTAAGAACTCCTTCCAGTAGGGCAGGTGGGACATTTTGCACTGAGCTTGTTGTATTTACTCCAGCAGCTGGAGCAGCAATGACATAGATAAGAGCTGGTTTTCACTGGCTAATGTTTGAAGATTTTCTTGAGATTTACTGCACTTTCGGAAAGACTAAGTGTCCGAGTGAAGCAGTACTGTTGCTCCCTGAGCAGCTTTAAAAATGACAGTTAATGATTTTTATTAACTCGTTTTTCCTTGCTTACTGTCTATGTGAATTGCTGATTCGCTGAGATGCTCTGTAATGTGTGTTACGAAAAGTATCTTCCCAGAAAATTTCTTCTTTGATTTTTTGCTCCTGTTTTTTTCTTTTCTGTGGTGGTCACTTTTCTTGCTTTGGAAGGATAATAACAGTTCAGATATGCCACTGACTTCTTCTGCATCCCTGGAGAAAGATTGGTGTAATACTGGAAAAACACAGAGTTAAATATTAACGTCTGCTACTAAATGTTCCCACTGAAAAAAATCAGGATCGTTTCCAAGCAGTGAAAGCAGACTTTCCTTTCCTGTAGTAGAGTTTTGCCGCTTAACTTTTAAAACTACAGCTTGCTTGGTAATAGTAGGTAGTTAAAAACTAGAAATTTGGGATCCTCTGTTTCTCAAGTGCTCTCGTCGGGCTGCTTTTTGCTTCCAGGTGATAGGGGAAGAATCTCATGTGGTGAATTAGTGCTGAAATGTATAATAAGTTTTTTCAAGGTAAGAGATTGTTCGGTTGTTTTCTTTTTTCCCCTTCCCTCTACACTTTGTTTTGCAAATAGAAGTTCCATTCTTGCTCTTTTGGTCAGAAATGTCATTTTAATAAATATTGTGATTTGATATTGATGATACAGTAACTCATGAGGGCAGAAAGCATACTCAGAATTGGAGTTTCTCTTGGATTATGAATACACATAGCTGCCCCAATTTGTACTAGCTGAAGACCTAATCAGCTAAGGCCACAAATGCAGCATTTCCTCCTGCTGACTTGAAATGTCACCACCAGTCTCTGCTGAGATAAAAAATGTGCACAAAGGAAATAGTTTTAAGGAAGAGGAGGATTCTTTCACTTTTTAGAGTTTCATGTATTTAGAACATGTATTTATTTTGTCTTGCTGGTTGTGTCAGGTGTCAAGACTTCTGCCTCAGGGCACTGGGAATTCCTGCTCAAAGTGTTCTCAAGGTGTTAAAGCTCTAATCTTTGTAGAGAGCTCAGGTATCAGCTGAGGTAAAGCAGGAGCAGCAAAGCCCAGAAAAGATAGATTGGTTAATGTAGTTGGTTTGTAGGGTGGTATTGCTGAAGTTTTTTCTGTATAAGTAAAAACTATGCTTGCTGATATGGACTTAATCCTTCAGAACTAAAATCATGCTTTTTGTTTTAAGTCTGATTCACTTCCATTTGCGCAATAGCATCCCAAAGCAAGAGCGGTCTTGGCATTTGCATGAGGCACGTGCTTCTGCCCACAAACAGCCAGTAAGATAAGTCAATAAAAATAAGCCATGCAAGGCATGAATTGCTTAGAGATGGAAGAGACCTATTAGGCTATCTAGCCCTCCTGCGTGCCAGTGAGGAATTGCTTCAACTGGATTTGCTTTAAAGGACAGATGAACAGCTGAGTAAAACACAGGATCCCATTTTCTGTATGATATGGCTTATATGCTTCTGGTTTTATATGTGCTTCTAGCTTTGAACCTCATAAGCAGCAATATTCCAGAGAAATGTTTTCCAGGCTCTTTTATTTAAAGTGTAGCAGTGGTCTGAACAGAAACTGTTGTGATTACACAGATGTGCAGTTTTGCTTTGTGGAGTGATTTTTACCTCATCAAAGGAGAACAAGAAGAAAGGCGAAAATCTGTGAGTATGGCTGTCTATGAGAGTATATGTGCATGTGTGTATTTGACAGAGTGAGAGGTCTGTCTGTGTTAGATCAATTGTGAGAATAAATTCTACTTCTCTGCCTGGCCATAGGAGGGTGTTTTACAAAGGAACCCATTGGGAAGAGAACAAAGGCCTCGCTGCGTTGTGGCCGTGCGTGATACGCTGGCAATGCTAAAGCCAGCTCCCATTTCCTATTAAAGTAGTGTCTCGCATGTTCATGAAACCAGGCAGTGATGCAGCGTGATTCAGCTCATTGGGAGCTGATGCATCTAGTTCTGACACTGAGAGAGAAGGTCTCTCTGTGGTGAAAAAGGCAGAAAAACATGTTGGTGATGGTGTTCTAAGGAGCTTCATCTGGTGATTGGACAGAGAATTGCAGACACATTTGTTTCATTGCTTTAATTTTTTGCATTATTCCCTTTTGTCTATTTTGTTTTCTTACCCGTATTTGAATAGAAGAACTGCTCTGTGGTAAATTATGTCCATGCCCCACTTCTTTCCAGACCTGACGTGTTTATATATACAAAGAATTATGAAGGAATTAAAGAGAGGACCAAAGAAGCTAAGGAATTCTTTCGTAAAGCTTGCCACATTTTTAATAAATGGGCATATAGCAGAGGGAGTGAAATCTGTTGCTCAATACCATAATAGGCAGTGCAATGCTTTGCCTCTCTCTGTCATCCTTAGCAGACAAATGTATTTTTGGTAATGAGACATTTATCTCTTTCGCATCTATTAAAAGTCAGTTCTAGTGTCAAAAATCAGTTAGAAATAACATGAAGAAGTGTAATGGTGAAGTGTGTTTCTTTTAGATGCTTGTCACAGCTCCACCAAATCCTGGGTATCCTTTTTCACTTTGTTTTGGTGTACTTTTGCCTTGCTGCAACGTGCGTTTCCAGATGATTTAGCTGTTTTTCTGAGAGCATCATATAGTAGTGTGAATACTGAGACTGTGTAAAGGAGCTTAAACAGATTACTTCCAGGACAATAATTAGCATACCATCAGTTTAAATAATTGTTTTTCAACACTTTTCTGTGTGTGGACCCTTTAGGAGTTTTTTGTTAGTGGCAGATCCCTCCATACCTGGTTTAAATCTATTGAAAGCAGACTTGCTTTTCTTCATAGTCATCCTTGAAGCAGTCCACAAAAAACCATGTATAAATAGCAGCCTGGTTGGACTTTTCTGGTGCTGTAGAGAAGGAGTCCACATAGAAGTAATTGTGGTAAAATAATGTTATTAGTCAAAAAATATGGGCTCTGCATGTATTTCTGATCTTGACACAATTCACTTAAGAAAGTGTTTTCACAATTGTGGACTGAGTACTTAATGTCATACTTATGCAGGTCAACAAGCAGAGCACTTTGCTTAATCTGTCCATAGAGAAGCATGTGTGGGTGCTAGATGAATGCAGTGGTGCTTTTGTAGGCATTTTTTAAAATCCTGTGGGGTTTATTAGATGCCTTTCAATGGATTTCAAACTGTTGTATAGCATTCTGCAGGTGGAATGTAATTTTCTTAGCGAGATCTGAAGTACTTGACAAGTGGTAAAAAAAACAACTCCCTCCTTTTAGGTTTGTAAGTATGATTCCTTTAAAGGAGCTGTGCACCTCCATTTTGTTATCTATAAAAGAGGGGAAATGGCCAGGATATCAGAAAGGCTTGCTGATGTGAAATGACCCTGTAGCTTATTCCAGGAAGTTTATTTTCAGAAAGTGTTGATTATTCATACTTTGAGAACCATTTAAAGTATTTATGATTCATACCAGGCACTCCTTTCAGTCTTAATTGACACCCATCTCATTAAGGTGACATAAGACTAAACATTGATGCAAGGAATGTTTTGACTTTTTAGCTGATAAAGTGCTAATTATGAGAACTGCAACCTGTCTAGTAACAGAACTACAGATAACAAACATTGAAAGGTTACTATTCCAGAGGAGTTACGTCATCTAGCTCCATGGATGAAACATCTTTTCCATGGAAGAAATTGCATCCTACATGGAAGGGATTCTCTTCTGTACTGTACAAATCCTACAATTGTCTTTACCTACCCATTTCCTTTCACTCTTCCGTTCTTGCACAGAAGTTATTCTCCTCATTTGGCTCCTGCTGCACTATAAACAATGCTATCCTTTCTTCCCCCTATCGTCCTACACCCACTTTTGAACAATTATGGTTGTTAGGATTACAGTCTTCATGAGGCTAGAGGGAGGGAAAAAGTGTTCCTTCATCTTCAGCTTCCTTTGGGGATCTTCTCTTGTTCTTTGCATTGCATAAGTAGTTTTTTCCAAAGTTTTTCATGTTTGTTTTAAGACCTTTCAACAGCAACACTACTGCTGCTGTGCTCCTTGAAGCTCTTCCTATCTTTTTGTTTATAAAGGCATTAAAAATTAGTGATTAAGTTGGGGAAAATTTTTTATTCTCATTGTATACTCTTACTAAAACGTTCAGTACTTTGCACAGGGGCTGCTTTGTGATGAAAAGGGACAAGTGCTCCAAAATGGCAGAGGCAGTGACACTGCTCTGTTCCATCTCCTCCCTCCCTTCTCCCCAGCACTCAGATTTTACAGACGTGGATACTGACTCTGATGTGTCACGTACACTGCGGAACTGGGCACATGTGTCTTGCACAGGCAGTGTGTGGCAAATGACTGCCATCACATTATTTCAAGTGGTACAGCAATCATCCTTTGATGTGCCAGACTACTTTTTGCAGGCGAGAATTGGCCCTGAGTTTGACTCTTATGGGTAGAAGGATGGATACACATGCTCTTTGTTTTCTAATAAATGTGATTCTGTATACTGTGAGCACTGGAGGGGAGGTAGTTTGCTTTTTTTTTTTGTTTCTTTTAAACATGGATCATGTTTGGCAGCATGTTTGAATTATGGAGTTCAGCTCCAGACAGTTCTAGTGGTTATTCCATGACTCTCACCATGTCTTATCCAGCTTTGTCAGATACATTCTTTTTGCCAGTTCTTCTACCTGGTTTACTCTTGAATATTTAACAGGTATTATGTGTGCTTAACAAAAGTATTGTATAGGAGGTTGAACAGTGCACAAGGGAGAAGTGAAAAGCTCACCGTGTTGCCCAGAGTATCTCCTCTTATCTCCACCAACTTCCAGTACTGTATCATCTTTAGTGATGATATTTAGGATGTGTATTTTTGCTGCTTCTATCTGGATATCTAAACATTTCACATTTCTAAGTAATTTAGAAAATTTGCCTGAGTCCTTGCTTTAAAAGTTAATAATTTGGGTACTGTACTCTCACCTTGCTCAAAATGTTTGGAAGCTGCATGGTTTCCACCTAACCAAAAAGACTATTGCACTTGCCAGAAAGGAAATCTCTGTGTATTTTGCCCTCACCAGATCCTTTTGCAGGGAATGGGTGGCATCCTGGATCCTGTTTCTTCAAGCTGTAAATCAGTTTAAAAGCACAATTTCATTTTGCTGTTGCTGCCTTTCCGGCTGTTTAGAATGTAGTTGCAATGTGTGTCTGATCTTCAGGGATATCCGTAGGAAACATGTGTTACTGATTGAACTTAATTGGACTTTCAAAGAATTTCTCCTCCATTGCAAACCAATGGAAAGAACAGTCCTTTGCTGCTCTGTATTAATATTAGATAAGAATGGTTCATGTCAGAGTTACTTATCTAATGGCAACACCTACTATTGCTGCTATTCATAATAATGTTTGCTTCAGTGTACTTGGGCTGTTGGCTGTTTTATGGAAAATCTATGATTTTCCTTGAGCAATTCCTGCTGGAATTGGTATATGTGTCTCACTTACTGTTCTTGGCCTTGGACTCTATATTCTAGCAAAATCAATTCAGGACTTTATTTTTTGAAGAGGTCTGAATTTTTTTGGTCTTGTTTTGTTTCTGTTTCCAGAGCCATTTATTTGTGTGGCTGAGGATAGGGCATGACTTGAGTTTAAAAGCTTTTGTGCAGGTAAACAATCTGTTTGTCACATTATAGGAAACCTGTAGTCAGCATTTCCCCCTCATAAATTAATATGGGGTGGGGGGGAAACTGTATTTTCCATAACAGCACTGGCATTAGAGCATAAGGTAGACATTGGATAGGTCTGATCCAGAGTAAGTAGAGAACAGAAATGGAAAATACAGCTGTGCCATTGTTCATTATTAGAGTTCCTCTATAGGGAGGCCAGCACATCAATTTGGGTAGAACAGGGTTACTCTTCCCACTTTACAGACAGTAAGGGAGAAATTAAGAACTGAATGACACAGGAAGACAGAAAGCTAGGCATGCAGGCAAAATGTGTGCTGGTGAAAGGGGCTTTAGGGTGTCAGCAGTACCACATGATACCTGACTGGTGTGCCCAGTGGTGTTATGGCGTGGCTGTGGGTTACACTATCCAGAGTGGTGGACTTTATCTGTAGACTGTTGAGGAAAACAAGGATCAGAAACTGAGTACATAGAGTGAAGAGGGATGAGGTGTTCCTAGCCCCAGTCCTTACTTCTGGGTGCCAGGAAGCAGTGAGGCAGAAAGCAGTGCTTTCTGTGAGGGAGGATGAGGTAGGAAAATAGAAAGGCATTTTACTCCCCATAGCAACATTGTGACAGGGAGGGAAAAATTCTTCACTGACTGGAGTACCAGTAAGAACGCATCAACACATGCATAAGTCTCATATTGAAAAAAGGATGAGTGGATTAGAAAATGTTAGAATCCTAGAATTATTTGGTTGGAAGGGACCTTGAAGACTGCCTAGTTCTGAGCCCCACACCATGGGCAGGGACACCTTCCTCTTGACCAGTGGCACACCCACTGTATCCCTACATATAGGTATCCACAGGCTGTGTCCTTGGCAAGTAAGAAGGCAACCTGACTAAATAGAAAAGGCCAAAGTTCTGAGGCACATTTCTCTGTATGTGAACTTTTGTACCAGTCCTGCCTCTCACATGACTTTGAATTAAACATAACATAGTAAAAGTAATGTTAGAACATTCATGTACATCAATCAAGCTGTCATTTTTGTGGCAAGCTAGGATAATTTAGCTTTTTGCAAACTTCTATGGTATTTTTAGAATGTTTAGAACACTCTTGAAAAAATTCAAATATAAGTAGAAGTTACTCTGCATAAGTTGCATGCAGAATGTTTTTATATTTGTTTCTATTTTAACCTGTTATGGAATCTAGTACCTTCTTGACACCAAGTGAGTCTGTGTAGGATGTATTAGATCAAAACATATTCCTGTCTCCAAATGCTAACAGCAGCACATTCAGTTCTCTGGATTTCAGCAGCTAAAGTAGGTGTTGCAGAATTTTGGCACTGCTTCTCTTTACAGAATGATAAACAGAAATTATGTTGCCTTGGGTTTCATATAGACATGGAGGCTCTCGTCTTACAAAAGCTGGTGACTTTTAGCTTTAAAAGATAGGAAGCCTACTTGAACTGGATGGGCTAGAAATAATTGTCAGATTTTCTTGCTTACCCCGGAGTGGTGGTCTCTTTTATTTTAAACTGAGAGAGCATTTTATCTATTTTTATTTAACAGCTGCATTGGATTATTGTATTCTATAACACTTATTGGTTGTTTTTTTCTTTTCCAGGACGAGTCCAGAACATACCTGTAGAGCTGCAGCTTCTCTTTCTCCAAGCTCTGCCAAAGGTATGTAAATCTCTGTTATACACTGCTACTCTCCTCTGTCTTCATCTAAAGACTATGCACTATGGAAATTTCCAGAAAAGTGACATTCAAATCTATTGGCAGGAGATGACTACTTCCTTGATTTTTGAATGCACTATTTCAAACACAATAAAAGGTCTTCTCCAGAGAATTGCATTGAATCAGAACTAAGCTTGAGAATTCAGGTTAATTCATAAAATAGTGAACATCCTGCTTGTACACTGTTGCAAGTGCTGTTCAAGTTTAGGCTGCCTGATAAAAGATGATAGGCATTTCAGAGACTGAAGAATAAGAACAGAGCTACTTAATAACAGGTGGATACTGGTTTCAAAGTGTCTGTTAATTAATGATTCTCCATATTATACTCCAACTCCTGAGTAAAAAAAGTGGCATAAGGAAGACACTGTCTCCTTCCCTTGCCAAGTCTGGGAGTCTTCCTTGCTCTCTGTAAGAATGTCTGGATTTCCAGCTGGGCACTGAATCAAGACTGTCCTGTCCCTCCTCAGCAGCTTGGTACCTGAAGGAGTTTTACCAGGAGAACTCCCTGACATAGAGAAAGTGGTTTCAGCAAATGTGTAAAGTTTTGACCTAAAAATAGGATAACATAGTAAATAAGAACCTGATGTTCAAAGGTTCAAAGCTGTCTTTGCTGTCTAGTTGGTTGTATAACTTGGAAGAATTGGAATAGCTTTTGTGGTGTTAATTATTGACATATGTTTGCAGAGTTAAGAGTAAAGAATAGAGTTTTTCTATAAATGTCCCTGTAAAAGCCCATAATACAGCATGATATGTTTTTTGAACGAATGTAAAGAACCATATAGCCTAATGATTAATTTATATATGTATTTATTTAAATGCAGAATTCCCAAGTAAAATTCTAATTTCTAATGTACTGTACATGTCAGCTTGACAATCCTGCCTAGTAACAGAAAGCAATGTATGAGGAACAGTGGGACTCTTTTTTTGGTTTTAGTGGAGTTTTTTGGGGTTTTTTTCTTCCTTTTGAAAAGAGGGTGGGAAGTGGTTCCTTTGAACTATTGTACCACATAAGCTTTGACTGCAATTTTTACTCCTCTCTGTACCTTCTAAGTACACACCACCCTCTTATAGCTGGACCTGGTGGTGGCCTGGGTTCTCAATGAGCCATAGGCAGGGAAGGTGCTGGTTCTCTCTTTCAGTGTTACAGGAAATGTGAACGTTTTCTAGCTCTGCATTTGCAATGCCATATATTCCCTGACCCTGTGTGAACTCGCCAATGCTTTTCTGCCTCCACAGACCCCTCTTTTCAGTGTGGAAGAAAGAACTGAGAATGAGTCGGAATTAATTTCCGCGAAGTTTTCCCAAGTAATTCTCAGCTACCCATGGGTTTTCCTGGAAGACTGTATACAATAGGCCTTTGTCTCCAAATGGCTTTATTTATTATTTTTGAATCAAAATGCCTAGCTTGACCCCAATTTTAAAGGGCTTCTTAGTCCCCAAGGCTTACCAGTTCATCCTTGAAACAAACCTATTGAACACATGACTCTTCTGTGAATACACAAGGCATCATACATCAGTTCATACCAGAATGAATGCAAATTAGTCAAATCATATCTGAGTCCAAATTGGTTACATTTTAAAGGAACCAGAGACAAAGCAAAACATCTATGAAAGTAGTTTTGTGATTTCTACAGAAATATATTTTTGTGAATTAGGTCTGGGTTCCTTGACAAAGCTAATTCATGGGTGGAGGGCATACACTGAGCAACAGGTTCACAGTTCCTGCAAGCTGTGAGCTCTGAATTGATCGTGTAAGATTAATTGTTCAGTTTTCTGTTCTTTTGATTGTTTGTTTGGGTACTTGAAACTGTGTTCTTTAGAGGCAGTATAAAACAACAAACAGATCTCCATCTTCTCCTCTTTGTTTCAAATTAGTTTGCATTGAGCACAAAGGCACTGTACCAGCTCATGAAGCAACAGTTAATTTCATTTGAAAATAATGTTCCTCAAACAATGAGGGCTTCACCAAAAGATTTACATTCTCCTGTGAAAATCCTCTCACGTGTGAGCTCTGATATTTGATTAGCTGGAAAGTTCATGAAAATTATTACACCTTCAGAAGAAGTGTTCCTGACTCCAGTTACAGCAGATAGAGAGCTTGGAAGAGGTTTTGGTGCAAGTGCTGAGCATTTGCTACTGGGTGGGAATTTCTGTAAAGAGTTCAGCTTTCAGTCTTAGAGGGACAAATTTTCTAAAGTGTTTCTGTTCTGAGCTTTCTGAAAGTGTCTATCCCTGAGGCATTTGCACCAAGCAGCCTTTCTCCTCCCTGCCCCATCCTTCAGATCTGTAATAATCATCACTTGATGAATCATGCACACCTTTCCTCCCAAACAGATTGTAATTTACACCAAGCCTGAACTCTGAAAATTGTGTTGGTTGCGGGTAAATAGATGTTGACAAGTATTGAAATATTGTCGTGCATAATCCTGAACATGAGAGAAAAGATAGTTATTAGCTCATCTGTTCTCCTGCCATGCTGATGTAGCTGTGGCCCTGCAATGTATTTCTGTACCGCTTGGTCCAGTCTCCTTTCAGAGCCTGAAGTGGTGACATGTTTTATGCTACAGAAGAAACTGTATAAAGTCCAACAGATTTCAACTCTACAGGATTTTTTCCTAATAGGGTTGGTTTTTTGCTTGGACTTGCTTCTACCAGATTTAGCTATTTCTCTTTCCTAATGCACACTGCCAGTTGGGAAACCTTCTCAATTCATCTCTTGGTCAAATTCTCTTTCAAGGCTAGGATGTCAAGAGTACTATTACTGAAATGGTATTAAAATGAACAGGAAAGAAGCTGATCTTAGGATGCAGTGTTGGAAGTGGATGGCTGGATGAGTTCTACCGAGGGCTCCTCATTTCAAAGCCCCTACAAACATGCCACAACAGTGATTCTTTATATCCTTGGATTTCATTGCAAGAGGGCACAAATTGTTAAGATTATGGGACAAGACTTGTCATCACCAGTCTGACCATTAGGAACAACCTGATACAGAAACAACAAACCCCAAAGTCTTCTTTTTCATGCAAATTGTGGAAATTTGTGATGTGATTTGTTTGTCTCCATGAGTTTTAGCATGAGACTTGATGACACATAGGCCTGACCCTCCTGCTGTCCTTGTTGAGTTTTCTCCATTAGCATCACCATTCATTGGCCCTGAGGCCAAGACATCATTCATTTCCTTTGCTTGAGCAGTTGCTGCTTGTGTGGTGTGCTTGTGCTGATGAATCACTCAGCTCCTATTTGGTGCCTGAAATAAAAACTATGCATCTGATCTGCCACTGGGGTTTTTATTTCACAGTTAATTCTACACAGGATGTGATACAGTCAGGCCCACAGGAAAATCATGCCAAGGGCAATGGGAAAAGAGGACAAGACCATTCTACACTCTTCAGCCAACATTAAGGAGAAAGCAAAGATATGAAAGATTTGTTTAAAATGTTGTGACCTTGGGGGTCTGGAAATAAATAACATGGAGCAGATAAGGTACAGTGGCTGTAGCTGAATGCAGCATCACATCCATAGTGCTATGCTTTAAAACTCTATCCTGTTTCAAACATGGAAAGAGTAGATAAAACCATTTCTGGTACTACGATGGTTCTTTAGACTACTTCAGCTGTTGGATCCTTTAGCTTTGAAACTGCAGTGTCACCAAAAAAACTGCATTTTTTTTTTATTCTAGAAGCTTCTGACAGTCAGCAAGGATTGTATCCAAACAGTCCACTGAGTATTAGCACACAGCTTGTTCCAACAAATGCATTAGTACCTATTAAACATTTACACAGCAGCATAAAGTTAGACAAGGATTCACAAACATAAATAAGACCTGTTCTTTGCACTGTGGAGTCACCAGTCTCAATCTTGCCTAGCTAATAACATAGAGCACAGCTGCTTATAGGAGGAAGGGTGAGAAATGTTTGAAGGAAAAGTGGTGGTGACTGAAGAACGGGATTTTTAGGTCTAGGAACTAACAAATCAAAAGGTGTTAAAAGACTGAAAATGGGAAATGAAGCAAGATAATGAGTTTAGGAGGCAGTAAAGAATGGAAAAGAAGTTAACTATGAGATAAGCTTGAATATGAAATAGCCAGGGATGGATAGGAGAATTTTCTCTTGCCACTTTTTAACATATGCATTCAGTATACAGGTCTGACAGAAAGTGTCTTGCAGATATTGAGGATGGGGCAGAATGGAATAAAATCTGTGTCTCTAACAGCAGTATGACTATATTTCTTTGGTCTGTCCTGATAAAAATGCAAGTGTTCTCTATTACCTTTTGGTCTTTGGCACTCTACACTTTTTTTCCTTCTCTGTGCTCTACTTGGAAAGCTTCTTTTATTGTTTGGTGCTTCCAGAACTGAATTTCTTTTCCACAGATTAATACTGAATTTTTGAGACTTTTCGCCACTTTTCCCTTTTTTTTTTTTTTGGTTTTTTTTTTTTTTTTGTTGTTGTTGTTTTTTTGTGTGTTTTTTTTTTTTTTTTTTTACCAGCGGTATCAAGGAACTGAAAACCAAAGAGTGGTACAGATATTTTTATCTGTTGCTTGGAATGTGTCTTATATGGGAGCTGCAGGAAACAGTGCATAATGAGCTTCCAGCCAAATGTAATCTCAAAAAATCTCAAAGTCTAGTGAACTGTATAGGAAGAGAGAAATAGTGGTGTTGTAGCATGAGCTGGCACTGAGCAGAGCTGTCTAGGGCACTAGGTAGCCCAAAAAAAACCCCAAACCAAACCAAACCCCCAGGAAACCACGAAAACCCAACAGGTAAGAAAAAAAAAAAACTCCCCAAACCCCTGTTGTCCTTTCTGCTCTTTAAACCCAAAACTTTCCAAGTGTAAGTGTCCGTGAAGCAATGAGATAGTTGGTGCTGAGAAAGAATTGCCATCACTTGCTATTTTCCTTCTTGCTGCCTGTTGGCAGTATTGGGAGCAGCAGTTCTCCACAGCAATTTTGACACAGCCAGATTCATCATTAAAATGCATTCAATCTTGCCCATCTTACTGGATAGCTTTTCACCTATTAAAACAATTTAGTCAAAGTTCTTAGTAGTTCATAAAAAAAAAAATTCATGTCAGTGCTACAAAATTAGGCAGATTTCTGCCAATTTTGGTTGGTGGTGCCTTGAAGTTTCATCTGAGATCTGGGCATAGTGAAAGACTCTGAGTATACAACCTTAAAAATATGTAGCATTAATGTAAACTTTTGCCTTTTTATGATATACCAGAAAGTGAAGTGACACAGCTCAAATCCTGGAGAGAGACTCTGGGTAAGGCAGAAAATGAAAAGCAGGACTTTGCCTAGAGCTTTTCAGTGCCTACACACCCATTTTGTTCCTGCAGTAAATCTGCATGTGGCATTTAGAAAGTGAAATTTTTTTTCACCCAGTGCTACACTTAATATTCTCAGACTATTGCACTTCTTTTTGCTTTCCCTCACCCCCACAGTGATTTTTAATATACAGATATCAAAGGAGTACTAAACATTTGGCTGAATGCAACAGATTTTATTGAAGCCCGTGTGGTATGTGGAAAATCACATGCTGGAGAGCTACTTTCACAGAGACAGCAAATTCAGGAGTAATGCTGTCAGAAAAGGGATGTCCTGCCACCAGCTTTTGTTCTCTGACACAGTTGCCAGTGGAGCGAGGGGCTGGTCACGCTGTCCGCCCTGTCCCCTCACGTCAGCTCAAGGCCATTTGTGAGGGACAAGTGCCTTGGCTGCAGGGCACGGAGAAACAGCAGAGCCAGCTGCTGCTCCCTGCTTGTGTCTGAGACCAGTCATGACTTTAAAGAACGAAATCCCTGTTGACAAGGATTTTGAGGATTGTCTGTGGTTTAGACAAAATCTGCATGTCTTTAGTTCCTAGTTTCAGGTTTGTAGGTGCTTGGGATCTTCTGCTAATCTCTCTCTTGGCAGCTTTGGCACTGCATGCTCGAATGCTCACCCACTCCTTGTGGCAGGGCTGCACCACCAGCCTATGGAATGCACTTACTGCTCTATTGGTACGCTGGTGACCGTGTTCAGGATTTGGCCTGAAGTGAGTAGGCCTGCTCAGAGAAACAGAACATTGCACAGGAGGGATGGAAATGCTGCACCCATCCCTTTCCCGCAAAACCCTGTGTACATATGAGTGACTGGAAGTTGTAAAATGGGTGTTACGGTACCACTCCTGCTGGAGTTTATTGCTTTAGGTCTGAACTACAGTTAGCATAAGCTTGTGAAGCTGGCTTGAATTGGCCTGATATCGAAATGGATTTTTCAGAGATGAAGCAGGGTGCTGGTAATTTGTATAAAAGTCTACTGCCACTGCATGCACTGGTGCCAAGGAAAGACAGATGGAGAGTGGGAAATGTCACAGAGAAGGGGGATGGGATCTGTGAAGTACCTATAAATTTAAGATTTGTACCTGTAAATAAGCCTTCAGTGGCAGCTAAACAGAAGGATGATTAGAAGGAAAAGTGGCAAGTGATACAGATATTAATCCTGCATAACAAAATATTTCCAAGAAATAGAATTTAATCCAGAAAGAAAGCCAAAAAGAATACCAAAGCCAAAGCTGATCATATGAAGGTGAAATGGAAACTAAAGGCAGTGCCAAGGTTAAAGCTTATTTTTGTCTCTTGCCCATGTATTATCATAGAGGAAAAAGCAGAGGCTTGTTTTTTGTCTGCCCCAGAACCAAGCTGGACAAGTTGATTAAGGGATACTTTAGGATTGGGTCTGAAAGATCAAGGAGATAGATTTTTACTTGCCTTGGAAGACATGGGGGTGGGGAAGAAAATACAGAGTGAAACACGTGGAAAACATCTGGTCCAAGGAGGCATTTTAGAATTAGCTTAGGCAGGAGGGAAGGAGGAGCAGCTGTGCAGCATGCAGGGACCACCAGGGGTTGGGGATAAACAGGAGAGAAAAGGAGGCAGAGGTAGGATAAGGCTTCACCCAAATCAAAGAAATAGGCAGATGGAGGACCCAGACTGCAACTTTGTGACCAAGATTCCTCTCTAATCTAGAATGAAAGTGTAAATTTGGAATGTCTGTAGGTAGTGCACTACCTTTGAGTTAGACCCATCCCAGGGAAAGGAACAGGGTGCTTTCTTTGGATTTATGCTGAAAGCAGGGTAGGTGATAAACACAGAGAACCTTTTATCAGAAATGGTGTGTCCTTCATGGAGGGGGCGATATCACCCTGTAATCAGGAGGGGAATTATCTGCCTGAAGAACATTAAGCCAGCCAAAGAGGAATGGTGCCAGGTTAGGGCTTCCAGACCTTCCTCTCTTCCTTAGGAGTCAATTCAGAGCTTTGTTTCTTGGTCTTTAAAAGGGCCAAGTGCATTGCTCTGGAAGTACAAGCTTACTTGTACCCAAATATCTGGTTTCTTGAACTAGAGTTGTTCTCTTGGCTTTTACTTTGTTGCACTGAACTGTAAAAGATCTTTTAAGTTATTCTGTGGATCTTTGGTTTCAGGGCTGGTGTAAACTGATCCAAGTCCTGGCTGCTACTGGAAGAATATGGCCCTATCCCAACTTCACCCTTACTTTGTGTTAGCTCTAGTGTTAATGTGACATGTTCAGGTGAACCAAGAACAAATCCAGCTAAAATCTTAGCCAGCAAAGAAAAAATGGTGCCTCAAAGACATAGGGAAGCTTCTATATGCCTTTGACAAACTGGAGGAATACCCAGCTGCAGCTTTCCCAGAATTGCTGGTTGGTTTCTTTTATGTGACCCTGAGGTTTCTGGTACTGATGAAATATTTTGCATTAAGTAAATCAGTGATCTGATAATATGTGGTATCTCCCAGGTCCTTTTTTTTCTGGAAGGTAAATTTTTCCCCCCCCCCCACATTGCTGAAATTATTCTGTCCTTGTTTCTCTTGTTGTCTGACTTCATATCCTTTACATGGTGCTCATGGGAGACTGATCCAAAGCTCATTGAAAGCAGTAACATGATACATGTTACTGATTGCAGACTTTTGATCAGAAATAAATCCATTCATTATGCCTGTAGTTGTGCTGTTTATACTCCACAGCTCAGTTTCTATATCCTGTGGTGTATCATTAAAGACAAGTTAAAATAAAATTCATCCTAGGCAGCCTATTGCCTCTGTTACCCTTGAATTTATTGGTAGTTCTTCCTATATTTAGAGGACCCCTAGAACTGTTTTCCTTTTTTGGGTGAAAGCATCTGAAAGTCCTTGTACAATAACTATTCTCAAACAATTCCAGTACAGCTCTTTCCGTGGTTGTGCCACACCACCATTACCATAATGAGACCCAAGAAATTCCAGTTGTGGGATTGCTTCCTTGCAAGTTGAAAATAACTGTCCACAGCTGGGTAAGAGTTATTATACTGGATTTTGGTTGGGACTAATGTCTTTTTCCAGCCTAGGTGGGCTGGAGAAAGAAAACCAGCTAAACTTTCCATGAACCACATTAAAAGAAAGTTTCGCTTCCCTGGTGAGAAAAGCCACTCCCAAAGCAGAGTGTTTTCAGGGAGGGTGGGGAAGGGAGCCGGAAGGGAGAGGCTTCACAATCCAGTGAACAGATTGAGACTGTTGAGATTCTGCACAGCATCTAAAATGCTTGATCACATTGCCTCAGCCAGCCAGTTTTCTGAGTTAGGTCAATCTCAGATTGGTTCCATAAAGCGTGAGTGGTTTTTTTAATGGATCCTGAGAAATGTGAACCTTCTTTGCTCAGGGTAGGTATTAAAATATCCTGTGGGACTTCAGATTAATCTTTGCAGTTTGGTGACCTCAGTCAAAATGAACCTTATCTTCATGGTCATGAAAAATGCTGGGCACAGACAACTTGCTGCTCTCTGTTGAGAAAGTGCTTATTTCTTTAAAAGATAGCACTGCTGAGGAACGTGTTAGTTCTTGTTAGGCTGAAAGTGGGAATTGAAAGGTTATCTGAAAGTATTGCACTTTGAATCTAGGGTTGTGTCTGATTTCTGAGGCCCATTGATAAGCCCGCAAATGTTAGTTAAAGGGCAGTAGCCCTTGACCACTTTTTAGGGATTTGTGATGGGATACCAGTGGGAAAGATGTTGTCCACTGACAGCTTTCAGGGATATTTTTCTCTGTGGGTACACAAAGCTGTTTTTCAAGGCAGACAATAGAAAAGGCTTGAAAACGTCAAATGTGGCAAAATTTGGGAAAGATCCCATTAACACCTTGATTGTGTCATAAAACATTGGCCTAAGCCAAAGTTAATAATCTTTTGTATATTAAGTTAATAATTACAGGTATTAATAAAATCACTGTAATTTTCCACAGATAATATCATCACTAGTAAAACAGTTTATTCCATTCCAGAACCAAAAGTCAATGGTTGTTGTTTTGGTGCATTTGGCCATCTAGTCCATTTATAGTGCAACTCCCCTCTCCCTCTCAGTATTGAATTTGAATAATTGTGAAAGTTTCCAGAAGGAAACAATTGGTGATGCAAACTGTTTAAAATGTGGCAAAAGAAGATCTTCTCTTTTAATGTCAGGAATAACTGCATTATGTTTCCAGAATGAGACAAAGTTTTTGCTTTTCTGTTTTGAAATCCCTTCTTTTCCTTGAAAAATTGTTCTCCTTTCTTGTGTGTCCTCTTCCTTAATCTAAATAGCTTTGTGCTCCTTTCCTTTCCATCTCTTTGCTCCACCCAATGGAAAAGAGGGTAAAGAGAAAACAGAATTAGGAGAAATTCACTGGTATCCCAAACTTGATTTTTTACTTTAAAAAAAAAAATGTATTTTTTAAATGAGACAAGATGAAACCTCTGAGGGGCTGCACAGAAAATCTTGTTAGATTGCAGTTGCTGCAATAATTTATTTTGCTGTTTCAGCTCATAACACAGGTGTAACTCTCATCAACTGGGCCTGCTGAAGGTTATCCATTTGCACCTGCAAACATGACAAAAACTTTCCTGATCTGTAAAAATGGTTGTGTTTGAATGCTTTGTGCTTCAGCATTTATTGAATGACCATTTTCCTCTATAACACCTTAAGGACTTCCTCTTCAGCTATTGAATCGTCAGAAGTCTGCTTGTTTTAGGGGATTTTGATTAAGTTGCTTTATGAAGAGGACTATCTGTGCATATAGAAGCATCCCAGAATATGTCCCATAGGTAATGATATCTCATTCACCTACTGAACATAATGTATGGTTGCTCCTTGAACAGCCAAGTTTAGATAAACAGATTTCCACTGAGTTGCACCTACTGCACTTAACTCCATCAGTCATTTCCTTAATGTCTTCTTATATAAGAGTATAGTTGCAGCTAAAGGGAGATAATAAGATTTACTTTAAACTCCTCTGGATTCCTCTGGATTTACCATGCAACTTTTAATTAAGAGAGGGAAAGAAGGGATGAGGAAGAGAGATCTCATCAGTTTTAGTCAAGTTTTGAAATAGGTAAGGTAAGACTGCATCTAGGAAAGGATAATTGTTCCAAAGTTACTTTTAATTCTGTTGATTCTCTAGCAGTAGGTACAAAAGAGAGTGAAAAGGGGAAAGGATGGACCTGTCAGGAATAGGAGACTCAGAGTCAAAGCTTCCTGCCATAAATGGATCAAAGATCAGGACCTGAAGATTATTGATTAGGGCCTGTGCAGGAGGCAAGAGAACATCTGTTCCTGTTGTATCATCCTCTACCCTGCTGGGGAGGGGATGACACCCTTCAGGGTGGGTGAAGTGAGAGAGGGGATAGGAGTAAGAAGTGAGCCCTTCTTTACATTTGTCTCCACCATTTTTCAGCCTGTTAGCACTGAAACGCCCAGAATTTTTCCAAAATGCTTTTTCAGCATAGTGTGAAGCCTTTTACAGGAAACGTGCATTTTCTCAGGTAGACCAAAAAGTCTGAGATTCATTTCTGGTGACCACACTTCTTGTACAAGCATAAGGTCTTGACCAGCCCAGGTTTTAGAAACCAGCTTTCTCTTTGTGAAACTCTTCTGCAGCTTAGAGAATGTATCTGTCAAAGATAGCATTTTTTTTAATGTGAAGACAAATTCTGACCAAGAGAACAGGATCAGACAATAACCTGGATTACTTAGACAAGAAGTAGCCAAAAATGGACAGCGTCTGTATTTTACAATGTGGACAGAAAGCAGTAAATATTTATCTGTCCTTTCCTTCCCTTTGACATAAACACTTAAGACTCTGCTGTCATTCAGATAATCTGTTTCTATACTAACCCCTCTCTTTAAGGGAGACATCTATTTCCTATTACAACCATATAGAGGCCCTGAACTAAAATATTTTGCATGCCTTTGTAGGCCTCCAGGAAACATTAAACACACTGAGACAGACAAAAAGCTATGAAGCCCCTGTTTGAAATTAGGAGCAGAGAAGGGAAACAGAGTTTCTGTCTGCTTTTCTCAGACCTGATACAAAAAGGATCTTAAGTTAATTTACTTATTTTGAATAAAATTATCTTGTTTCTCAGTATTAATTCAGATAAGCTGTTGTACCAGCAAAGTCAGTGGGCAGCTAGCCTTTTAACACACAATGGCCATTCTGAGAGTATTTAAAAAATACGTTCTCTTATTTAAAAAAGAAACCAAACATCCTTGATTGCACAATCTATTTGCTAGTTGCTGCTCTAAGAACAGCCAGCTTGCCTTACACCAAAAAATGCTATTTGATAATATGTAAAAAGCACGTATGTATTTAAAATAAGTTTGCTACAGTAAGATTTCACGATCAGCATGCATTAGGTTTTGCAACTGTAGGCAAAGAGAGAGCAGAAAGTAGGAGTAATAGCTGTGGAAAAGCTTCTGTTGGTAAATAACTTTGCCCTTGAAAGTAGGTACTGGAGTAGGTATACTGGAGTGAACAGGGAACAGTCACAAGTGCAGAGGTTTGAAAGGGTGCTGCCCTTAAGAAGTAGAAAGTCACTTCAGGATGACTTTAAGGATAGTACTTAACTTCTGAATTGTGGTTACCAGTCAAAATTTCCAAAGAGTTGTGCTACTCTGGGCCTTGATGTACATAGTTAGTTCTCCATCTGTGAAATGGACCCAATAATACAGACAATTTCTCATTAAGGAGCACTGTGAAAACTAGGTAAATGGGAGTAAAAGCATGGGCACAGTTGTGGTTCAGAGATCCTTCTGATGTCAGCTTCTGCTCTGGCAGTGGTCAGTGTAACTGGTTTAGGGGAAGGATTAATGTAAAGGGAAAATTCAAATAGTTACCACACCTGAGATATCTACATCTTCTAGTAACTTGTTGTTGATAGCTTACCAAGCCAAAAGTTCTAGGATTAGAACTGTTCTTTCATTTTTTTGAATTTCATTTTTTGAGTTTGCACACAGAGTGGACTTCCACAAGATCGTGGGCAACAAACTCTGCAATCCTCCTATGCATGAGGTGAAAAATAACTTCCTTTTGTTTGGTTTAAAACTTCTGCCTAAAAATTGGGTTCAGTGCCTCTTAGTTCCTGTTACCAGAAGGAATGGTCTACCTTTCCCTCATTAGCATTTTTGGTGCATTTCATGATTTAATAGAACATTCTCTCATCTCCCCTCTGCCAACTCTTTCTCAAACTGAAGAATCCTTGTTTATCCAGTGACTCCTGGTGGAACACTTGAGGAGCTTTCATTGTTCTTACCTCCTTCCTCTGTTCTTTATCTAGTTTTAACTTTGAGGTGCTAATCTGTAGGAGACATGCTATCAATTCTAAATGTTGCTATCAGTGAGCTCGTGTTTGTTGTTTGCTTGGACTTCTTGATGGGAAGTCATTCAAGATTTATATTACATTGTGTGAAGACTTAAGTGTTACGTGTACTTGTGCTAGAGCTTGCATGATGGAGAGGGAGATCTGTTAGGGATCTGTTATCCCCTAGTGAGGTGTAATGATTTTGAAAACGGAGAGCTGACTATCCCCTGTTATTTTTATTATTAAGTGGAGCTAGAGGCGCTTTCTTAAAGAGCAATGCAGAGGAAGAGTGAAATTCAAAAGAAAAATTATTTTTCTTACTGAGATTTCAGAGTGAAAAGAATTTGCACCTAAGAAAGTTAACAAAAAAATTGCCTGGACATCCTCTTCCTTTCTACAGCAGCTGTTTCCACTCTGTATTTTAATGAGTGGGCTGAACTTTGGGGAAGGGCTTTCCCCTCCCTCCCCCCTCTTTGGTATCCCTATGTAAAAGGCTGCGCTACAGTATCACACTCGGTGCTTCTGTTGAATGAGTAAATGCCTATGGCTGGACGGTCCAAAGGAAAGGCTACATCATGTTCCCAGCTAGTTAAGCTCCTTAATGCAGTCTTTTAAAAATTTTCCTGGATATTCCACTGATGTGATTTTGGCTGCAAGAAGTAAGTATTTTAAACTTCAGAAGGTTTAAGACCTTTCCAATCTCTTATAAATTTTCTGCTATAAATAACTTGTGGAGTATCTGCTGGTTTTGGAGGTAGATTCTGTTTCAATTACTTCATTTTACATTTCCTGTTAACTGTTTGTGTATGTTCTGAATGTTTTTTAATTTCCTTAAAGCTGCATACTGAGATTCTTGGAGGAAAGTAACTCAAATAGTGTTGTCTATTAAGTGTAGTGGAAAGCATTGATTCCCTTCTACTGTTTAACAAAATGAGACTGACTTATTACTACAGATGTTATTTCCAAACTACTTTTTGAGTCCCCTACTGCTTGATTCATCTCTGCCCACTGAGTGACTTTACTTTTTTCATTCTGGTTGTGTAGTTTTATTCAGAGTCCAATCAGTCCCTCTTATGTATGCTGAGAACATCTGCTTTGAGAGTTTCTGTGTGCTTTCACAGTAATACAATAATTTTTCTGTCTTTTATATGATTTCTCATATGAAGCATAACTGAGAAGATGGTGAAAGCAGCGGCACTTTTTTTTTTTCCCTTCTGCACTAGATTACGTTCACTAAACTCAGCAAATAGCAGAATTCCCCCTGGAGTACTGGGAAACAGCCCAAACTCACTACAGTTGCATTTTGCCGGACTATTCTTGTAATAGGCTTTTCTTTTTTTCTTCTCTTTCTCTTTTATGGTCTGCTGAAATTCTTTCTGTTGTAACTGCATTCCTGATCAATTCCATTCTCAGATAGGCATCTCTTGCCTGTTACATTTCCCCAAATGAATATCCTGAAACAAAAGTAAGAGATGCCGTGCATAAACTACAAATTCAAATTGAAATTTTTTTTACTAAACCTGGAAGTAAGATAGGCTCATTTTCAAGCCTGCCTAATAATTTAATTAATTTGTGGCTTAAATTATTGTCTTAATGTAACAGAAAGTTGAGGCTGACCTTAAGCCTTTGAAACTTAAAGTTTGGATTTGAGTCTAGATTTCTAGCTGCGGCTGGAACAGTTTAGGGCCAGACTCAAACTTGATGATTTGACTCAATAATTAGTAGCACATTTCAAACATCTTGAATGAGACCTAGGGTTAGGTCTTCCTTAGTTATTCTGGCATAAATATGGGAGAATTTCTTTCATTTCAGAAGTTCTTGTATCTGTGAGCATGCAGATGCTTGAACTTTAAGATAAGCATTGTGGTTGATACCAGGGAAGGTTCTTCACTCTCATTTTCCAATGTTATTCTACTCCAGTAGAATACCTGCCTCTGTCCTTGCAATATTCACCTCACCTGAGACTGGCATGGCAGCAAATAGCCCGTGCTTCCCCACAACAAGGTGTGACTGCACTGGGCTTTCCTATGGCCACAAGTAGCCTGTGTTGTGAAGAGAGCCCAGCAACTGCTCTTGGGTACTGGAGTTCTTCCACATGCTCTGGTGTAAGAAATTTACACAGCAGCTAATCTGGATTTCCTCCTGGTATAGCTCCAGGCTGTGGACAGCCCCTCTGTTCTAGTTGGAAAAACCAAGACTAAATTAAGCAGAGAGAGGTTACAGTAAATCCAGGATCATTTAAACACCACCTTGATTTAGGTAGATAGGGGAGATAGCTGAAGATAGTAGCCCTGTCTCTTTCTCATGATTTACTTCAACCTCAATGTTTTCTCCAGGTATTCATCATCTTGCTTAGTAATTTATGGTCATTCTGAAATGCTGTAGCTACATTATATATTGTTGCACATAACGGGCTGCCTGCTGCTGCTCCCAAGTAGAGTCTCACTCTGCAGCATCCGCAAATGCTTCCCCAGTTCTCCCATCAGTGACTCGAGCTGACTGCTAATGGTCTGAGCTCAGGAGGCTGAGCAGCTGTGAACACCATGACTCAGTTTTCTGTTAAGTTTTTTTCCAGAATATTTTCTTGACATTTAAATGACAAAATTTGTTACTCTGCAACTTACTAAGTTGCAGTTCAGTAGAGGCGGAGAGCCGGAACCCAGAGTGTGGCTAATAGCTTTTAAAGCATCTTGTAGAGAGCTTACTGCCTGCTCTGCAGGGGAGATTTCCTTTGGGGTGACTGAATGGTCTCCCCTTGTGTAAAATATCCTCTCTATATGGCCATCATGTGATGATTTACTGTCTTGCACACCTATGGTCTGTGGCCAACAAGTGAGAGAAATAACTGCATGGAGGCATAACTGGGCAAAGCAGCCTTGTCCAGCCTCCCCTGATGCAGATGAAAATGAATTTTGGCAATGAATTGAGGCTCACTAAGAGGAGCAAGTTTAATATCTAATTCTGTGTGATCTTGAGCATTTTATTTCATCTGTCTTCATTAAATTTCCCTACCTGCGAGTGTAACGATGCTTCATTTGACCATGTTGGCTGTAAACTAGTCTCATGGTATCTAGTCTTATACACACCTAGCACATTAGGGATAGCATTTAACTGGACCTTTAGGCAACGCTGTGATAAAAAATACTGAAATATTATAGCCTTTCAGGTATCTGCTTTGTCTGTGCTTATCCATATAAAATAGATATGCTGAATTAAAGAACTGCTGAAAGCTTTATAATAAAAAGAGTAATGTCTGTCACTCAGAGCATGTCTGGTTTTCTCCTCTTCAATCAGTACACAGAAGTGAAAGATTTGTCTCTTATTTTTGATTGTAATTTCTGGTTTTATCTGAAGGGAGAGAAGCATAGATTTATATATCGATGCCCCTTAATATGCACACTGCAGTAATGTTTAGCACATGATCATGTGTTAGTATAGCTTTTTAAATTATTTTTAGATTCCATTAAAATCTGTTGGCTCTGTATATGGTAGGTTCCCCAGGACCAAGAGCCCATAACTTAGGGCTGGCCTGTTGTATAAGAAATCTCATCCAGCCCCTGACTTGATTAGTTTTTGAATTCCCACTGTTCTATGTTCTGAGCAACCAAGACTTGTAGGACCCACTTAAAACTCTGAAGTCTGGGGTTTTTCCATCCATATCTCACCATTTTGCCCAGTTACGAGAAGCTTTTGGCACTCAAATCTTTGCTCGCCTGTTTTGCAGCTTGCTCTCAGACAGGTTTTCAGTGTTTTCATCCTCACTCAGTACCCTAATATGTTTTATGTGACAAAATAGTTCTCAGCTCTGCTGATTCTGATGTTGAGGTAAAAAAGTTGAAGAAAAATGGATAAACAGCAAGTTTGTGTCCTCATTAATGAGTAAGGAACAGGGGGAAAAGTAATAAAAGATTTACAGAGAGTATTATTTAAATACTATTTCCTACTTCTTGTGGAAGTGATACTTCAAAGATTTCATTATATTAATGAATTTGATGAAGAATAGGCTACTAATTGTCTGTAACATATTTTGTGGATAGTATGCACAGAAAGGCTGTCATCTATTAAATAATAAAAAAGTGTAGGTGTATTTTTCTTTTGATGTACATTGTACTCTCATTCTTCCCAAATTATTTGTGTCAGGGAGTCAGGATGGCTGGGGTAGGAGAGAAAGTGGGGTTCTTAGAAGTAAAGGACTCGTTAATGATGCTCTCAGAAGTCAGATGGCACTGGGAATCACTTAGGACCTATATTTTTCTGTGTTATGCTTCCTAAATTATTTTGTGATTTGACAGACAAAGGCACACTTTGTGTTTGAGATCTGAATGGCTGAAAGTAGTGGCATAGATCACATTCCACAGTGAGGGTCATGACTTGGATTTACAGCAGTAGAACTGAGACCTGGACTAACAGCATTTGAAATCAATTATTCTGGGTTGATTCAGCAGTTGGTCTCTGCTCTTGAATAATGGTGCTGTGGTGGAATTGGTATAAATGTTGTCTAGACTATTCCAGGAGAGTATGAAAACTAAATGTCAAAATCTGGTCGATTCCAGGTGGAGAGACTGAGTACTTAACACAGTGATAGAAGTACAAAGCTTTTATAGGGCATTGATCAAGTTTTTATGTGTTTGAAAAGGAGACTGGCAGTTTTAGTTCTGTTTTTTTAATTGAGAAAATGAGATGCTACTTTCTAGTACAGTGATTGCAGAAGGCTAGGACTAGAGCTTAGATTTCCTGAATTCCAGTTCTTCAATGAGCTCTGCGAGAACATGAGTCCCTCTGAATTATCTTCAGGGAGGAGATATCACACTGAATTGTGATTACTTAGCAACTCTCTGAATGGGAGCATCCTAAAAGGTTTGAAAGGGAGCATCATCCGAAAATCTGTCATTCTAAAGACAGATCTGATAGTCTTCTAAAATATGAAGGAAGGGGGAAAAAAATCCATTCATTCGTTTTGCACCTTACAGTATTACCAGGATGTTGCCCATGGTAAATTCCACATACTTCTGGGAAATGTCTTATCATTGTGTAAGTCTCTATACAATGTTTTCAGTATCCTGGATATTTTCTCAGTGTTGTGTAGGATTTTGTCTTAAATGTCTGTTTCTTATAAGGAAGAGGAAGACAGCTGTAATGTTCTCCCCATAAATCATGTACTCTGAGAGGAGATGTGTTAGAAAATTTTTTGTAATCTGTGACTCTTAAAAATGGGAGAACATCACTGTTTCATACACACTAATGGGTTGTAAATAAGAAATTATCCAAGAATAACCATAGTTTTTGGCATGTAGGGGACTACTTGGCAGAAAGCTTGTCTGCAGATAACACACAGCACTTCTACTTTTAAGTATAGGGGTGTAGGGGTTTTTGTGTTTGTGTAGCTGTTTATTTGTTTGTTTGTTTTGTTATTTTAAATAAGATCAAAATATTTCCTGCAGGTTTTGACATGCTGATTTGTATTCAAACAGTTTGGGGGGGCACATTGTGTGTAGTTGAGTTTATAAACTTGTCTGAAACCTCAGATTGTGATCTCCTACACAGAAAAGGCAACACATCGATCACGTTTTCAGTAGTGAGGGGAAGCAGGCTGTCTCAGAGCCATTTAAAATGCTTTTATTTCATATTTGCCAAGTTCTTCTGTTCTCTGTAGGTTTTAATGGCTCAGACCTCTGGAAACTCTTCCATACATGGTTAAAGTGTAACCACTGATGGGGGAAAGGGGGAGGACGGCGGGAACAACCTACCAAGCTGATAGAATTTTAAACAAGCTTGGGTGGTTTTCTTGAGACAGCATTTCAGCCCCAAGTCATAAATATATATTCACATTCAGGGCATTTCTCAGTCTTAATCATGCTGAAAGCTAGAGGAATTAAGTATCCAAATAGAGTACATGCAGTGGGTTGGGATCCAGTGAGGGTAGGTAACCGCAGTGCTCCCTCCACTCAGGCCCATCTCCTTAGCCAGGATCCTTTCTGGAATCCTATTTCTACAAGATTCCTTCAGCCTTTCTGCCTTTTTCCATCTTTTACACGCATTATTGAAATAACTTGGTTGATATTTCCATCTTTCATTGGTGGGAACCCTTTGCGTATCTATCTTGTTCTCCCCTTTAAGCAGCTTATCATGGACAGCACTTACTTTTGAGCAGCTTGGTAATGGGTGATCAGCATTGGATCAAATGTTGTATACTATTTCTATTTTTAAAATGTCCTTTAAAATAATTTAAAGATTTCTGTGTAGCTAAGCCCTCTTCCAAGCTAGAAACATACTGAGGGAATGATTTGGTCTCGAGCTCACTAATGTCAGAGAAACTGAGTTATTCTACTGTCTGTCACAAGCCTGTTGTGTCATATTGGTCAAATAATTGGGTAGCATTTTCAGAAGCACACAGCAATTATGTAAATCCATTCCTATTCAGGCAGATTGGATACCTAATTCTTATTTCCACTAAGGCTCCATTACACTGCCTGGCAGGGTCAAGATACTTAAAACTAGGCTTTTTGTCTTACCACAGGAATATAATGGGATCCCATGGAAATGCAAATCTGTTGCTGACAATTTTTCCATTGACTTTAGTGGAAGCAAGATTAAACAAACAGAACTGCTTTTTAATAATTTCAGCCTCAGCTTCTGTGTATTCCTAATACAAAAATAAGCCTAGTATCAGATACCTACAAATGCAGCAAAGCTAGTTTAATGTTTGTCCAGCTGTTTGAAGATGTCCAGGGCTGCCTAAGTGTCAGCTTGCATCATTAATTTGAACTAACTTTCTTGCCAGTGAAAATTTTTTATTGTTTTACCTCTATGAGAAATATCCCTATATCCAAGTAATTTAGTTCAGTAAGAGAATGTGTCGTTCATCAAGTTAAGAGCCTCACATGAGATGAGTCCTTCTGTCTGACTGATCATTGCAGGAGGGTGCTGGGTCCCGTGTTAACCATGCTGTAGGTCACGAGACTGTGGATAGGAGCCAGTTTGTTTCTGTCCCAAAGCTGCAAGAATCTCTCAGTGGCTAATGGCATTTTGTAACAGATCCTTGCAAAAGTTCAAAGGATATGAGGATCACTGTCTTCTAAATGTCATATGTATTTTGCAGACTGATAATGAAGCATTTTGTTACCACGATGAACTGCTTTTTCATCTCCTGTTGACATTCTAGATCTCAAATTAATACCACGCTGTGGTTTAGGATTATATCGCTCAATTTATATTAAAACTGTAAACAAGAATAAAAATAAAAGTGTATTTTAAGTGCTATTGTTACATGAGCTGAAATAGTTGTTATATAAGTTCAGAGACTACAATAGTAAGCATTCAATTTAATTAGACCATACAAACATGTACTATCAGATGCCTAAAAACCCATGCCTGAAAGAGAAATCTCTGCCTACGTGAGTGACTCGACTCGCTTGGAAAAGGCCATTTGTGTACACAGTTGCAAAATCAAATCCTAAATAAAGAATGCAGCATAGTTATTCTGTGCAAATGTGGGGTTGCCTTGTGACACAGGGCTTTTGCCATCTCCTTAAATAGATGAGTATGGTGAAAAAAAGGTCATGGTCTAAAATGTTACTTCAGGAAACAGCTCATTCCATTTCTATTCTGTAATGTTGTCTCTGGATTTACATGATCAATAATGTACATAAATCTTTCATGGACATAATCTGTATTTCTTTCTCTTGATGTTGTATTTTTTGATCTGTCAACATTAGAATCTGACAACAGGCCCCACCAGAATGGCCTATTAAGTACAGCTGATATTGACTATACCTGGAATGCAAACTGATTGTTCAATTAATAGAGGCTACCTTGTGTTTGTTAGCACAGGAGCAGTGAAGCAGGTTAGAAATAAGTAAACCTGCACTTCTCTGGTAACTGTGTAGCCAGCTGAGAGGACTCCTTACCATCTCTGGTGTCCAGTGCAGTGTCTGTTAAGCAGTTTATGTCTAAACGCATAACACCTTATTGGCTACACTATTACAATTTGCACAGCTGTCTAGATCTCCCAGTATTCCAAAGGTGATGTATCCAGAGATCACCAGTGATTAATGACCATCCTTAGGACTATGGCTGCAGCCAGAGTGCAGATTTTTTCCTTTGAGGAACTTAGGCTGTAACACAGCTTTTATGAGGTGGGCCCTGACCTCATCTCTGTCAGAGCAGAGAGAGCCAGGAATTCAGTTAATTTGAATGCACAGCCACACAGCCCCCATGGGAGCTTTGGGAAGGTGAAAGGGTGACCCTGTTATGAGCCATTCCAGGCCTTCCACTTTCACCAAGGAACAGGGCTATTTGCCATTTGGTTATCTTAATGCCACAGGATCCTAAATATTCCAGCATAGCCTGGTCTATATTTTAAGTACAACCATATTTCTATTCTGGAATCGACCCCTAGCTGAGGTATTTCCCCCAAATATGGTTGGCTTCAAACAATCTCACTGCCAATACAAACCACAACTTTAAAACCCACACATTTAAGTCTATTACAGGCTGATGCTACCCAGCTATGTATATGCTGTTCTGATGGGAGAAGAAATCTGTGTGCCTGGTCAGTCCCAGTTGCTCCTTTCTTTCTGTAAAGGATTGTTTCCATGTATCAGGGAATGAGAACAGCCCTGCAAATGGGGGCTGCTGCCTGTGTGCTGTGATCCACATCTAGCTAGATGTCGTAATCTTGGCGATTGCCACCTGAGGCTGTGACGGGCGTTTTATTGCTGTGGTTCCTAGGGAAAACTCACACTTCTATTAAAAAACCCTAGGTTTCCAGGCCCTTTCCATAATGAGTAGAGAAAGAAAAGCACTACCACGTGGTGATTTGTTCCAGCTATGTGTTCGTTGTAGGACAGGATTACTTGTCCCCTCAAAGCCCTTGTCGCTCACAATTGACTACAGAGGCAACTGTCTAGATGCCTGACATTTTACTAATTCCAGTTAGGTGAAGTGGATCCTGCCATTACTATTTGTCTCTCATGTTGGTTCATGTGAAATGTCCATGTTTAGAATCAATAATATCTTGAATGAGGATTTATGAAGGTCCTGTATGTGTGTGTGCTGATTTGCAAGCCACACTTCAGCAATATGTTGGGGTTTTTTAAATTCTCACTGTGAGAAAGCAGTGAATAGCTGGTCACATTGGGAAATAGGAAGTACTGAGTCATGAAGAGATAATGAAAACTATGACTTTCTGCAAGATCTACAATTTCAGAGAATTTAAAATATTAGATTTTTTGTGTTACAAATACTTTGAGTGCATGCATTTGAGTTCAGTGGTTGCTTAGACCTGAGTGGGATTTCACCTTTTAGCATGTGTAAAGTTGATAATTAAGAAGGAGCAGTGATGATGCTCTAAACACATCACATAATGGTTGTGAAAACTTATCGTTATGAATTTTCAAAGAATATAAGTATCCAGAGCAAGCTGGGGTAAAGTTAGGTCTTATTTAGTAAGGTCCAATGGCACTTGCTTAGGTAGTGTCCTTCTTCAGAAGCCTGTAATGGTAGCTGTTTGCATCCTTAAAGTTACAGTTCTACTTAATTCTGTTCCGTGAAAGAGATCATGGACACAGAACTAAATAGCTGCAGGGATAAATCCTTGTTTTTCAACTTCTTGTAACCTGTACCTGCTGGTATCTAAGCCATACTGTGTTTTCCTTAATATAGAGAATGTCAGGAGACCTAATTTGTCATTCCATCAGGAGGGCTGGTCTTCTGTTTTATTAATTTATTGGGGGTGGGAAGAAGGAGTTGTAGTAAGATACTGTGTCCTTGTCTAGCAGCAGTGGTGGATTTCACTCCGTTGTCCTCTGAATTGCTTCACTGATGTGACCTGAGCTGTTTCCTGGTAGGGTCTGTTTGAATGGAAGGTGCTTCCATGCGTGTATGATGAGTTCCTCTTCACAAGACACTGGGCAGATAACTTGTTTCACACAGTCCAGTAAAGCTGTGATAGAGAGGTGACTTCTGCTCGCTCCTGGACTGGCTTCGAGATCTTGCTGTCATAGAGCAGTTATTGTGTAGAGAGTGATTCTCTTCAGAGTTGTCTAATTTCTTCATTATGTTGTTTACGTGCTCCTCTAGGCACGCTTGTGGAGTGTGTCTGTTGAAGGAAGTCCACACTTTGCTGTGTAAGCATATTAATTAACTCTTATTATCTTTATTGTAGACATGAAACCCCAAATCACTTTGCTTATTTAGAGAAGCAGAGCCTGGAGAGGGTTTGCTGTATTATTAAGGATGCTCTTTGTCATTCCAGGAGTCTACTGACAATTGAGTGCACTGTAGACTCAGTTCATCGGGCCACTTGTGGTTTCCTTTGGGATTTGAGACAAAGCATCCTGCCAGTGCTTCGAATGTCTCCATTGGCAGAGCAAGGACAACTGTTGCTTAGTCACAGCAAGAGGGACTTTTCAGCTGAGAGTTGCTGTGAAGTTTTTGAGATGACGTATGTTATAGAAATACATCATTTTGTTCTGACTGAAATGCAGCATTGCCCTTCCCCTTGTAATTATCTTTAAGAAGAGAGTTCCGGGACTTCAGCAGTTACAGCAGATCTCTTATGGCATCTCCATGCAAGCTCTTGCTATTTGTAACAGAATAGTTTCCATTTGTCATGACAGACTATTTCTAAGCTTTGCTCATTACTTAGGACTGGAATATATCACTTTATTTGTTTCTGTAGATGGTTTCATCAGAAACCAAGTCCAGATGTAGCGGGTTGGCAGTAGATCAGGCTGAACTACCCGAGGTTTTGCTGAGACTAAATAAGGCTTAAATATTTTCATTGTGTTTCCTCTTCACCTTATCATGCTGGCATTGACAGAAGCAAGGCTGCTTTTCTGAGTGCTGATCACCCTTCTGCATAGTCAGTAAGTGCTGTTAGCAGTGTTTAAAATACAAGAGACTTGTTGATGCAAGAGAGAGACAGGGGTTTGAATAGCTAATGCTCCTTGTTTTGGCAAGCCTATTAAGATGTCAAGTGGCTCCAACAGTGGACAGGATTCTGAAACCTGCAGTAGCACAGTCCTGACATTTGGAACTGGCAGCCAGCCCTGAAGGTGACAGTGCACTCAGTCTGTTTTCACAGTGCTTCTCCTCACAGGTCTATATCTGGTAATAGACTGCCTGCCGCTGGCAATTTGCATGGCAGTCCCCACTAATTGCCAACAGCATTTTCACCTGTCAGGAACAATTCCTAATCAAGCACCGCCTCTGCAACCCTGGGCAATTACCATGTGTGTTACAAGATGAAGTATAATGTATGGTCATTGGTAAGCCACAGCACTGTACTGACTTTTGCCTTCTGCAGTGTGAAGAATGCAGGAGGAAATCAACTTGCTGCAAGATGCTGCAACATGGCTACTTTTCTGTGTGCAGAAGCCAAGAGTGAGCAATGGTTTACACTTGGAGTGCAGTATGTGACAAAATACTGCTTCAAGGGTGCTGATGCCACCGAAAGGGCCTCATGGTGAGGCAGTCTCTCAGAATAAAAGACACAATGTCCAATCCCTCAAACTAAGGTCTTGAAGCAATGTGGGCTTTATGGAAATTGCTGTTCTAATTTTCAGCAGCTGAGTTAGTGAAACAGCATGACTTGGCATCTAGTTATAGAAGAGGTTGGGGAAGGATATTGCTTGCCAAATATGCAAAGCATTTGTGTGATTTACTTCAGCAAAGACGTGAAATACATCCTACTCAGTCTGAGCTAAGGAGGAACCCTGGGGCTAGGAAAGCATAGAGTTTTGAATTGGCAAATGGAGAGTGCCAAAGCTGTGAACTCCAGGGAGGTGCCTGCTGCCAGCCTGTGGTGGTGACAGACCTACCTATGGTTCAAACCCCTAGGACAGTTCTCTGTGTGATACAGTGGGATGGTAAGATTTGGTAGAAGATGAAAGTGAGATTAGGTTCCTGTTTCAGAAGAGTTCCTGGAGTGTTTTGTGGAACATGGAGTGCTGTTGGAACTTCCAACTGCTAATTAACTGCATATACTATTTTAGTTACCAGTATAAAATCTGTTGAATCATTGCTGGACTTTTGACTTCTGAAAGCTCTGAATTAGAATTTGTCCTTTGCTTGTCTGGGGTTAGGCTTCCTGAATGCTTTCCTGTGAATTATGCAGATGATGAGGCGAATAAAACAGGCCAGAATACATCCAAATTTGGTTCACAGAATTTACTAGAGTAGAAGTTGTTTGCACTGTAGAATTTTGTCTCCTTCCAGGAAATGCATGTACCAGAGACCTCAGTGAATCAGTAAGTCTTCTATGGAAGATCATTCTGTACAACTGAAATATCTCATGTAAACTTCATTAAAATATGTAAAGTCACTCTCCTCTTCACAAAGTACATGCAGCATTCCTCTTTCCTTCTTGCTACATGATGGTTTCCTGATAGCAAAATGAGAGATTAATTTGTACAGATCAGGTCTATGAGAAGAACCTTTAATTGGTTCACTCTGACAGAAATGTGTCCATGCTGTGAATGTAAATTATGGAAAAACTGCACCTTCTGGACACAGATCACTCCACCTTCCTCAATCTCTAAAAAGAAACAGCAGGATCCCAGAGCATGGATATAACAGCACTGACACAACCTTGGTAAAGTTAGTAATGGATCATATTTCATACCAGTTCCTCCGCAGATCAACTTTCATTTCAACAGCTCCTTCCTTTTTCAAGAGTCTTGGTCTTATCCCTGTTAAACAAAGAGCTGCTGCTTTATTACTTTTGAAATGGGGCTCAAGAATTCGCTTACATAAAAAATGTCAAGAAATCAATGGTTTGCCATACCGCATGTCATGTTCATCTCCTGCACACAAAAGGTTTATTGTCACTGCATCACCAGCAAGAGGTGTGGTAATTGCTGGCTCAAAGGGCTGTGGAAATCTGTGGGTCTGCTTAAGAAATTCTTCCAATGTGGAGGTGACTTTGAGGTGAAGTTGAGGCTCAACAAACAGACTGTTCATGTATTTACCTCCATGGCATATATGTGTATGGAGGGTCTAAGCAACTTTTGACTGTTACAGAACCTCCTAAGGCTATTCTGTTTGACCGCCACTTAAAAAAACACAAGAAGTGTCAGGTTTGATAAAAGGTGGGGAATGAAGATAAGATTTTTAATTACTGTGAAAATGATTCCTTTTCTTTTGGCATGTAATACAGCGGAAACTCTATAACATACATGAGCTATGGGGAATTTAGAATGAAATAGTTCTTCTTTTAAAGTTTGAACTTTTTTTCAAAGTATGTTGCAATGAGCACACAGTACAAATGGCAGCATAACAGTTCATCACAGTGGTCTTCACTACGTACAGGCCTCACAGATTTTAGCTGTCAAGAAACAAACAACTGAGCCTGTAATACTCTGTGCCTCTTGATACTGATCTTTGGAATTGAGATAGCTTCCTAATTCATTCCACTCCTGTCATGATGGGAGCAGTTCTGTTTAATTACTGGGAAACGTGGTGAAAGTGCTGGCTTATGCTTGCTGAGAGCAGGAGTACAGTGCAATGGAAGTTCCCAAGATCCTGGCTTAGCCATTGGACATTGCATGTCTTTGTTAGTGTTTGAACATCTGTTCAGTGAGTAAGCCCCAAGACAAGTGAGTACCTTGCTCTTTTCAGGACAAAACTATTAATGTTTGAACAACTTGTTGAAAATGTTTTGGCCCAGCATCATTATAGCTATCTGAGCTGTGCTCTAATCAAGTCAAGCCCTGTGTTATCTGAATGGGTGGATAGATAATATAGGCGAATGCAAAGCAGATGAGTTACTGGTCTTCTGAAACATGGGTCACATTTACTAGGAAGTTGGGTTCTGAAGGTCTTTTCAGACCTTTTCAGCCCTTACAGTCCAGAGGAAATTGTCTGCTTGAGCCAAAGCATTCTCTACTGCTGAATGCACAGCCAAGTTCTGCTAAGCAGCCCCTTCACTAGGGGCTCCCTCCCCATGAGCTGCTTACATGGGGAGTGTCTGCTAAATTCTAAGCCAGTGTTTAAAAAGAGCAAGTGTGATAGATGATGGATGGGTGAAAGGACACTTAATTCTTCACAACGCTGATTTGGTCTATCCAGTGAAGTTCCATGAAGTTCAGGTTAAATTTTAGTTCCTGGGTCCGAAGGAGAAGAGGCTCTGTGTAAAATCTGTCACAGGGTTAACCAAGAAGTGGTCTCATAAACGGCAACACTGAGGCTGAAGTTTTGACTTGTATTAAATGTATAAATATTTGAAGAGATATCAGTAAGAGTAGCTAGAATCTTATGCAGCACTAAATAAGAAACAAGCTGAGCTTGATTTGGATATCTAATGTCAAATAAGCTACCCATGAGCTTCTCTCAGGTTTTAATACTTTCTTGATTTTTAAATGTGAAAAATGTGGAGTAATGTCACCTGAGGACCATTTTAAAAATCACCAGAGTATTGGATAATCTTGTCTTAGGCGGTCTTCCAAATAGTATCCCTTTTCCATTTCAAAATTCTGTGACCATATTTAACAGCTCTGTCTGTGTTATCCTGAACATTTTTGCTGCTCTCATCAACCATGTGCTTTAGCTGTGTCTTGGCGCCAGTTTATAATCTCCCATATCTTTTGTCTCTATATATTTTTTTGAAATGATAAGTCTGAAGAGTTTATAGTTCATTTGGGGTATTGTGAGTTGTCCTCATCTCTTAGATATTTAATGACCATATTAGGGAACATCTGAAAGCCCAGAGAATCTAGTTTATAGGAAGTTTAGTATGATGAGAGAGTTTAAAAAACAATTTGAATTGATGGCCTTGCATTTTATGCAAATTTGTAAACAAGAGGAGAGTAATCAAAGCTTGGCTTGTTCACAGATGTGAACTTAATATTATCTCATGGGAAAATTATCTTGTAAGAAAAGGCCACTTACTCAGATTCAAGGATAACATCTATTTTGGCAAGTAAGTCTTAGAGTAAGTGCAAAGATACATAGATCATGCTGGTTTTGTACCCTCTGACCATCTAAAATGTAAGGGACCAATATGCCAGTGCAGGACAAGGTAGCATTGATCTTCATGTAGACATGAGAGAAATTCTAAGGGATGTTCTGTACAACCTGAGCAGATGTGCTCCTTTCTTAACTGTGTTACCATTATATCTCACATTTTGTAAGATATTTAGCTATGAAGTGTCTATTTCTCTGCATTTTGATAGAATACCAATGAATAGAACCACATTCAATGCAATAGCAAGGTTGTTGTGTGTAATCTGTTACTAGGTATGTGGATTTTTAAATAGTACATTCTGCCATTTTGGTTTGGTTTTTTTTTTTATTTCTTCTGAGTTTTTGATAATGTTTTTCAAACTCCTTTTCTATAGTCACAAAGAAGCCTGAGGTTCTTAAATTTATATGGTCCACTGATTAAAAAGAATTATTAGCCCTCTGTGGAGGATGGCTATACCTCCTCTGCTAGAGGACAGAGCCATTGCAGCTCTTCTGCAGTGGAAGCACAGTGCTCAGTTTTGCAGAAAATGTAGGTAATTATTGTCTTTGAAGAATGATGCTCAGCCTGATCCTTCAGAGGCAATTAAGAGGGTCTTTAAGGGGAAGTCAGCCTGTGTGAATGTAAGAGGCAAACACTGCCTAGGCCACATGAAACACTTAGTTGGTCTCCGCTGGGACTGGCAGAAGCCTTCCTTGTGCCTTGGAGTGTGGTGCTGCTATGGCCAGTTAGCTGCTAGATCACAGCCTGCTCATGAGCCTTTCTATAACCCAACATTGTGAAGGGTAGGCATTCCCAGAATGCTGGTTTTTAGTTTGAAAATTAAGATTCCTGTTTACTGGATAAGATGCAGATTTTGCAGAAAATCCCAGCTATTGCAGGAATCACAGCCAAGGCACAAGGGTTGGCATGGCTGCACCTTCTGCATTCAGTCCACATTTGACCTGCTGCATGTTTTTATCCCCTGACTTCAGAGGGATGGAAACCCTCCTGTGAGGCAGGATCGAATTCTGTTTCATGCCTGCTACAGAGTAAACTGTGAAAGGAGCAGGTCCAAGGCGAGCTACTGCTTTGACACTTATACCTCTCTTTGCTGAGCTCAACATCCCATTCTCATGTTTCTCTGGCTGACCAAGGCACATCCTCCTGCATCAGGGGAGGACAGAGTTTCTGATCAAGTATGTTCAAGAAAGACAGATGAGAAAGCAAGTGCCCTCTGTGGGGATTCCACTCTTCCGCCTCTTGAGCTGTTGAAATTATGCTGGGCACCACATGCTCAGTGCTAAGAGGCTAAAGAAAACCTCTGATTTAATTCAGGTTGGGCTTTTTCCATCTATGCCAAACACCTGGCAGAATATAGCAGCACTTCAACACGTTTGCTGCTCTGGCTCTGCGTGCACACAGGCAGAAATGACTGAGCTCTGCTGAGGGATCCTCAACTGAGTATATTGCTTTGTCCCAGCACACAGCACCCATGTGATGGTCAAAGGAAGGCAATGGACTTCTGAGACACGTCACCAAGTGTTTAGCTTTTTAGCATTTCAGCTTCTTTTTGACTTTCCCCTCCTTTGTACTTTGTATCATAGGCCTGTGTCGAAAGTAGGATCTCTATTTCCCAAGAGTGAATGCCTAGAGGACTGTGTAAAGTCCTGTATTCCATGCTCATGGTACTGCCACTTCAGATGTTCTTGAATCAGAATGTGGGTTCCCCCATCCCAAATTAAGCTGCCTCTGTTTGTTATGTAAGGTTATACATTAGAATTACTTTTCTTTGCCTTCTTGTTCTGATCTTTCTTGGGTCTCCAAGTTTTTTTTTTCTTCACCATGAGTTTTTTATTTTGGGGGTTGATTTTTGTTTCTCTTACATGAAAGCTCAGAGTCTCATGCAGTCTCTCGTTTCCATCAGGTGTGGCTGTATGGAAACATCATACATTGTAGGAGCTGACACCACCATACTGAATGGGCAGTGCCCAAGGGAGTATCTGAGCGGGAGGTGGCACTTTGTGCTGTGCCCATCCTTAACTACCTGGGAAATTGTATATGGTTTAGAGCATTTAGAGGGCAATTCTGAATGGGTTCAAGCTTCAAGAATTCCCCAGGAGATTTTTGGTTAGAGATTGAATATTGTTACTCAACTAGAGCTATGTGTGAAGAATTTGGTATTTTTGCAGTGACATTTTGGAATGACTTCAGTAATCGGAAGAGTGGATTTTAAAAATCGGGGCTGTTTTTTAGCATGGGGGCTTTGTTGAAGACAGGGTGGCTTTTAAGGCCATTATATGAGAAATGAATCTGTCAAATCGTGTGGGCTTCGGGGAGGTCTGAGTATGAAGACCACAGATTGTGGGGTTTTTTTAGTGCTCATCTTCATTCACAAGAGCAGACTGAGTCACAGCCAGGGCAGACTTTAGTGGGAGGATGCTTGAGCTAAAGTAAGCAGCTTGCTACTGTGCTCATTAGCTTTCCAGTTCACTAAAGGAATAGAATTACCAGTCCTTCTACCAGACAAAGCTTCAGCCTTGCTCACTGGCATTGGCATATCCTAAAACTATTGAGAATCCGAACTCCTGGTTTAAGCATCCATCACACACAAAACCATGAAGGGGCCAAATAGGAATTTTACAGCCTGTTTAATTCCAGTAATGACTCATAAAGAGCAGACCTTGCCTGAAAGCACAAGCATAGGGCTGGAAATGGAAGAGAGTGGTGCCTTTGGGCTGATCATTCTTGTAACTCTTCATGTAGCTCTGCAAGTTGTAGCTATTATTTATGTTAATATAATTGTCTAATCATTTTTGAAAGCTAAAAAATATATTTCCCTACAATGTTCCCTTCTTGCCCTGTGGTAATAAATTTTTCAGGCTGATTTTCATGCCACCTTTTAAAATTTATTTTTATAAAATAATATCTTTGACACCTAGTGCCTTCTTCTAGCATGGAACAGGATAAATCAATGCGTCCCAATTTTGCTTCACAATTATTCATTCGTCGCTTGACTTGCAGCCTAAAATTAATCACCTTTTCTTCTATCCTTTCATCTTTTTCAGCTAAATATTCCTTTAATCCTTCTTTGTATCCTCACTGTCTATTTGTCACTTTTTCTCTTCAGCATTGATTTGATTCAGTTGTCTGATCTTACAAGGTTCCTTGGTATTAATTAATTATACGTTGGTTAACAAGTCAGGTTTTCTGGGCTGCTGCTTCAAGAATCTGCCTGGTTCTTACTGTTTTGCCTGGATCATTATGTTTCCCAGCCCAGGTAATGGTGTGGTCCCTGGACTTCCACAGCTTGCGCGTACCTGGTTCAGGCTGCTCCTTCCATTATTTCCTTCCTGTGATTATGACAAGAAGGAATTGTCTTAAATCATGTTTGTAAAGCCCTGCCACCCTAGGCAGGGCAGTGCACTGTCCAGCAGAAACAGCAGCCTTGAGATTATCTCCTGTGTTCTCCCTTCAGCATCCTGTAGCAATACCCTGTAGTGTAGCTGTGACTTGCCATCCTCTGGCCCAAACACTGACCCTCTAAGAGCTGCTGTTTGAACAGGGGTAGTTTTAGAAAGGCTGTCTGAGCAGAAGATGTTTCTTTGTGAGTTGTTCTCACCCATTTTAAGGATGCCTGACTATTAGCATTGCCACAATTATACCTGATGTAAATTTGCCAACAACTCAGTGACTTGCACTGTTCAAGCACAAAATACAGAATTGGAAGGCAATCTGATGAGAATTTGTCTCATAGTGGTTACAATCAATTTTGTTTTCTTCTATTATGTATGAAGACACCAAAACAACATGAGGTTTAAAGAAATATGAAACATTAATTTGTTCTTTGGAACAGGAAGTATTCTTTTCCTGTAGACCTGATCAAGAGTCTTTTGCCCTTTTTTTTTTTGCCAAGAATAGACAGTGTTTTCAGGTCTGTGTCTAATTTCTGAATTACAAAAGCAACTAAAAGAACTCCATTTTTAATGTCTCAGCAGAAAAATTAAATAAGCATGTGTGCAAAGACGAAGGGCAGTGGTGTGTTAGCACATTGGCTCCATGTTGCAATGAAACTGCAAGTGTGTCTCATGGAAGTAAGTCACATTTCTTGCTTCTATCCCTGTCTGCCAATGTGCAGAGAAAGCTGGGGAGCCTTTCACACCTATTACATAGATCATGGACTGTGTGCCTTGTAGTTTTCTGTGAACTGATAGTGACCCCAAGCAGTGCATTGTTCCTTTTCTCCTTTCCATCTGTTCAATGTTTCAGCTTCTCAGCTCACTAGGAGCCTGCTATTGATTTTTAGATGTGTCCTAAGGTTGCTATAAATTTTATAGAGTTACCTCATTCTTACAGAAAACAAAACTGACACACCTTCACCCCAAAATATACTCTTAAATAAATGGAATATGTTTGCAAATCATGACAATCTATTTATAGCCCTCTGGGAATGCCTGAACCGAAAGACAATCGCCACCACCTTGGTAGTTATTGTACCCTGAAAGATAGGTACTTCTTTTCATGGGAGATTTCAGCCACTTTACTCTTTGTTCTCTATATTTTGGTATATATTCATCTCTGTTTTGGTGTATGCATGGCAGCACAAAATAGTAACAGTTGTGTCTGTCTTTGCCCAGCATGTTTTGATTTCATTGCAGGCAATGCATTCTCTGTGTTAGATCAGACAGATTCTGCTCTGGCAGTGGTACATCTGCCTGACATGCCCCATTGCTCCTGCAATCTATGGCCAAATCCTCTTTGTCATTCCACTGTTTCTTTTCTCATTTCCATCTGTTTGTCGTTCCAGAGTTTCTTGAATAATGGAGGAGCAGTGATTGCTTTTGAGGCGTGTCATAAGCTTGTGTCATAAACATTTTCTTTCCTTTTTTTCTTTTTTTAGTAGCCCCCTTTGCCAGGCAGTGCAGTTGGAGGATACAGTAAGGGGAATTGACAACTTATTCCAGCTGTTCAGCTGAAGCAAATATTTCCCTGCTTGCTGTCCACATTGATTTTCTATTATTCTTGGCAAAAATAGGGAGGCATCATTTTTAGCCACTGGAATTTAAGGGGAATCTAATTGCTTTAAGTGTCAGACCAAAAGAGATTATGGAGATGAAGAAAACAAGTGCCTTTACTTTAAAGGATTACTGATATAAAATCTAAGGCAAGAAACTTACTCCTGTTCTCAATTTTGCATGCTTCACCCTTCCTGTGTTCATTGAGGTAAAATTCATTACCATAGTTTTTAGCTGTGAAAAATTATATTCACTGTGGAGTTAACTCACGTGGCTGGATTCAAAGTCCCACCTTTATTTACAATTTCCTGAGTTTGCTTCAAGCTGTGATAAAGATCGTATAAGACAGGGCTCCAAGTGATTTGCAGAGTGGTCAGATAGAAATAAAATGCTGTCATCTGGTTTAGTATCTTGAAATACAGATACACATGCAAAAGGCACCTGCTTTCCAGGGGAGTGTCAGGTGCTGGCTGTAACACAGCAGTGCTGTGAGCAGACAAGGGTGAGGTCCCTGCAGCCCCAGAGCTATGGCTTCTGGCCCCCTTGCAGTGCTGAGCACCTTTCTCTTTCCTGTCAGTCTGCCTCACCGTGAGTGGAGAGCTGCAGTCTGAGGGAAGCATTTCCATCCTTGTTCAAAGGCATTCATGAGGGGCATTGCAGGGTGAGAAGTCTTCCACTGTTTTCTGTTTGTCTCTCCCTTCCCTGCTGCTGTTTCATTTTTCCAGTCAGTTTTGTAGTTCTCAGCCTCTTTGAACCAAACCTACTGAGCATGAGATCTCGGTGAGATTTTGTTGCATTTTTTTTTCATTCTCCCTGGAAGGAGGGGCTATTGTTTCCTCCTAGAGAAGTGTAATCAATGCAGTGCCTGAAGGCCAGGTCACTGTGTTTGACCCTTTGCTTTGGTCACTGACCCACATTTCATTCAAACACATTGGTAAATAGTGGCACTTCTTTGGTCTCTGAGATTTATGTAACAGACAGGGAAAGATTAGAATTGGAGATCTCTTACTATTCTGGGGGCCTGGGCTTCCAGCCAGTTTTACTTCTTGAGAAGCAAGCGTACTTTGTGAGTACGAAGGTGTGACTCATTCTCCTCCTTGACATACTTTAAAACATGCACTGAGTGCTGATTTACATGAGGATGCATTGGGGCTCTGCTTGAGCTGACAGCACTTGGTGCGCTTTAATCTTACATGTGGATAGAGGAAATGAGTTAATCTGCAGTTAAATATAGAGGTGGTGAAAGAGGTGGGAAGGGGAGGGGTTGACTCTAATCTCACTTAGGTTGGGGTCAGTTGAGAGTAACCTCTGTATCTGGATGGTATTACTCTGGGCTAAGTCATATCTCACCTCTCTGGAGCTGACAGTATTAGCTAATGGAAAACGGCGACAAAGTGAGAATGTGCCCTGAGCTCTGGCATCACTGCAGTGTTCTTTCTGATCACCATCTACATGTTGGTGACACCTTTTGTTGTTTTTTTCCTTTCAAGAGGTATCAAGTGAATTGTAGGGGTAATCAAATGTGTGTTGCTGAAATTACATCTTAAGGTTCAAATCTGAGCGCAGATCAGTGTCGATCTACAAGCTTGGTTCTCTGTGATTGTTGAGAAGATGTACCATGACCTCGTTCCTTTGTATGTTTGTTTTCTGTTTATTCCCGACCTCAGTTTTGAGATGGGGATGTAGAAGAATTGAGAAACAGGGATGCCTGCTCTGCAGGTACCCACTTCTCTTCTTCCTTTGTGTGAGGATGACTTCTAAAATTCTGTTAGACTGAGAGCTGTCATTTTACCATTCCCTCCAGCTTCCTGCATGCCTTAGTGGGTATTTTTGGGGGGGGGAAGCCTGCATTAATGGTTTGTATGTATTAGCTGCTTCTGGGCAATTTTTCTTGTGCCAAGTGCTGCTGGAATGCTGCCTGCTGGTATGCCCAAGCAGAAGGAGCCCCACCTGAGCAAACACGGGTGCTTTGCACCAGGCTGGCCCTCCTGTGCCATGGAGGTGTAGGCTGCCTGCACTGTGTTGGACAAAAGGTTAAATGGGTTTTGCTGACTCATTTGGACTGGTAAAAGCAGTCTTTAGGGCATGGACTGAACAAACCTGAAAGAGGAATTTTGAGAGCAGCCTCTACTGAGGAGGCCACTTGAGCTAGTGCTGGCATTTTTTCTCAACAGAGTTAAACACAAGTAGTCCATGTAAGGAATTTGCATTTGGAGGTCACATACTGTATAGGTCATGTTTGTTGAGCGGTGGATGAAGAAAGCCACTGGTTTACATAAGCCCACGAAAATGAAAGGTCTACCAGGCACAAGAGTTCATTTTTATATTGGCGAAAATCTACGCCAATTTTGAGAAATCAAGATCTACTTGTGCCTCTTTTGTATACTTCACTGAAAATGACATGCTTTAGCAGGATTTGCCCTTGCATGTAGATTAGTGACAGCATCACTGTTGTCTTCAGTATTTCTGTTGGCCTAAAGCAATATTCTAGTCCATAGGAACAGACTGAGCTCTGGCCATCTGTCCCTAAGCAGTCCATATTCATAGCATATAGGCAGTTTGTTTTGTAAAATCTAATGAACTATCCAAAACTCAAGGATATTAGAGATGGCTTATCAGTAAGTTTGATGATGATGATTATGATTACTACTACTGCTACATTATTATTATTATTAATAATAATTTTAGTTAGCAAAAATATTATCAGAATTTGATCTTTGCTGCACTAGCTGAGGATGGCATTTTTGTTGTATTTGATACTTAATAAGCTAGAATGCTTGTGATGGAATGGCTCAGGTAGGAAATTTTCAGATTATCTATTGATATGTCTTCTGAACTGAATGACAAGTCTTAGGACTTCCGGAGTGGAAAGGCATAACTATATCTGAGACCAAGGACAAGCATCAACTTAGCAGACAGTTGCTCAGGTTGAAGACAGGGATCCTTGTCTTTCCTTCCACACTGCTTCTTGTTACTTCACCAATCCTGACGGTTGGCTTCACTTGCAGCTTTTGCCATCTTGAAAGGTGCATGTAAGCACTGTGTGATCAGCATCAAAAAAATAGATCAGCTTAATTTATCATCACTGGTTGTTCAGTTGGTGGATTCAGCCTTCTGTGGATTATGAAGGGCTCACTTGCACACCTCTGCTACAAGCACTGCAGGGAGTTGTAAGCTCCAGCAGGTGGGATGGTGACAAGCAGTTTTCATTGAAAACTCGTTCAAAAGGTAGGTGTCAATTTTCAGTTGCAGAGGCAATATAGACCATGAAAAGAGCATTGTGCTAGGAAGTCTGGAGTCACAGTTTGTTCCTGGCACTGATTCTGGTGTGATCAGGTCAAATCACTCCTCATCCATGCGTCTTTTTCCCCTTTGTGTCTGTTCATTTAAGTTCCTTGAAAAGGGGCTGCCTATTTTTATGTGGACAATGGCAAAATATAATATTATTATCTTACTAGTCTTACAGAGCTGCTTAAATTTGTTGGTTTCTAAATGGCCTTTAGATCTGAGTATTGTTTGTTGATCTTAGTTTCCAGTTCCTTGCTTTTCCATTGCAAAGCTGGTCCCACACTGATGTGTTTGATTATGTTTTCATTGCCATTGTACTTGCTTTGATTTTGCAGCTCAGTGCCCAAAGCACAAGGCGCTGTACAAACAACATGATGAAGTCAAGCGGGGTCAGCCCCTTTCTCTTTTTACCTTGAAAACAATGTGAAACTCCTATGTTTCTTTTCCTTGGCACCTCCAGTTCTTGAGCTGGAGGCTGTGTGTGTGTGCTGCCCTCCTGTTGTGTTCAGGTGTGAGATCACTTGGAGAGTGTTTTCCATTGCTGCCTAAGGGGGTACTGGAAACTGTGCTGTCTGCTTGGTTGTGTGTGAGCTCAGGCTTTGAAGTGTGGAAAATTACTGCAAGAATAGCAACATGCTGAGCTGATGTTCATGTCTACAGTGTGTTAGTTGGGACTAGGTGTCCTTATCAGGGCTCATAAGTGTATTCATAGACTTGTCCTGCTGGATCATGCCTGGCCACTGTCTGCAACAAGAAATTTTCTCCTGTTTCTCACCTCTGCTTTTTGCTTTTGGCAGCATTCCTTTCTCCATAGGGATGTGGTTTGATTGTGGCCTGTGTCCAGCTCTTTTAAGATGTGCCTGATGGTCTGAAAAAGAGAGAAGAAGCCAGAGAGCTTGATTCTGCACTACCATAGTATTGTCAGCCAGTGTATCAATCCTTAGCATGGAATAAAACAGGCTCCAGAAACATCTGTAAAACTGAGGACCTTGTTACTTTTGTACTTCAGTCTCATCCCTGTGGTGTTCTTGCTATTCCCTTCCCATGTCATTCTGAAAAGCCTGTTCTATCAGGTTTTAGTACCAGGACAGACTGAGGCTGTAGCTCAGTGCATCAGAACTACACAATCTGCAGTTTGCTCTAAGTGATTTATTTGTCTCTAAACTCAAGATGTGTCTAGAGTTAGGGAAACCCCTTAGTTCTAAAAATTAAAGGGGGGGGGGGGAAGAAGGAAGAAAACTCTAATCTCTGCAAGGAAACTTCTTTATTAGCAGTGGGGTGAGATTTTTGCTTTGGTTTTGTGGTGGCTTTTCATTTTCTCTCCATTTGCTTGATTTGCTCACCTGCTGCATTTATTCGAAGTTTCTGTGTGGAAGTTGCTTTTTGTAGCTCACTGAGCAGCTCAGTTACCATTGGTGCCAGTTGCTGGCTCCTCGTGCAGGCAGTATCTAAGTATCTTTTGCATTCTTAGAACCTCTTTCATCAGATTTTTCTTTTACGGTGAAAATCAAACTCTTAAAAACAGATAAAGCCAAAACGCCGCTGACTACTAACAGAACTAAAATTAAAACATGTTGAAAACTTCTTGGTATGGTGTCCTTTCTCTCTGACACTCTCTGCTCCCTAATTTTGCTGCCATTGACAGAAAATGAAGTTTTTCTAAACTGAATCTACCCATGAATCCTGCATAGATTTTTCAGCAAAAATAGCTTCTTATGGTCCTCCAGGAGCTCAAGTGGGGCATATTTCCAAGGGGAGAGTTTGAAAATTTTGATGTCACTTCTAGACTGGGGCACAGACCAGTCATAACTTCCCTCTGTATTCTCTTGTCTCGCTGACCTCCCTGGCTATGCGCCAGGTTAGTGCCTTACTTGTAGCCATTCTCAGCCAGAGAAGTGTGGGTTTTGTGCCATTTACTCTCTCCTCCCCCTCTCAGTGTTGCTCTTAGTCCTTGTGATAACAGTTCTCTGCTTTGGGCAGCTTTTGGTAGTTGGGACTCAGGCCAGCTTCAGCCTTTTGCCAGCTCACAAGGACAAGGCAGGTTGGGAAAGCAAACAAACTGCAGTTAATGCCAGCAGGGCAGCTTCTTGTGTTGCAGAAAAAACAAGGCTTGACCTTGCCACTGGAATATTAACTCTCTCTTGTGCATACTCTGGACATCTTTATAGGAAGTTTTCTTTCCAGTAGTAGCCATAAGCCTTTCAAATGTGAGTCCTTTCACTGATCCCTTTCTACTTGTTGGAGATGGAGGAACTATTAGGTCATCCTCAACAGAAAACTCTAATTTGTTTCAGCTTGTGTTCTCCTAGGCCTGTTCTAGTTGAAAAACTATCCTGGTTCTTCTAGGCTCATTGCTTGGGATCTTCATGGGTCTTGAAAAAAGTCTTGAGGCTTGTAAAAACATCCTATTATTGGAGCTCTGTAAGCATGGTCTGAGATGGCTCCTATTCAAGGTCCTTGATACTCCTTATGAGTGCTTTTGTCTCTGAGCATCACCTTCTGCTTTCTCTATGTCATGTTTATGCCCCGTGTGCACTGCCCTGAGAATAATTGACTGGTGGGGTTTACTGGCTGACAGGATGGTTGTACAAGGCCTTTGAGGGTCCTGGTCCTGCATTGCTTATTGAAATAAATGTGACTTCACTCCCCTCAGAGCTTGAATAAAACACACATGAGGATTTGTTCAGACATCCAGCACAGGCATCAAACTTTGCTAGTTGGTCTCAACTTCTTCTGAAAGTTCTTGAATGCAGAGAATTATGAAGAAGGTGGTGCCCTCTGGAAGAACCCCTCTCTCCACTCAGTACAGCTCAGTGTGACTGGCTGACTAGTTCAGCCTGATAAATGACATGATAAAGATGAGGGGTGTCAATACTTACCTTGTAAGTCCAACTGCAAAGGCATCTCGTTACAACAGACTGCTGTTAATGTTATTGAGTGAAACAATAAAGCTGCACAGCCATCCATCAAATCTGTGTCAGGTCTTACCATTTAGTCTTAACATTGGACTGGAGTTAAATAATTTTGTTTAGTAACCATCAATGCATGCAAAAACCCACTAAATTTTTCTGTGTGAATTCTGCCTCTGTGTCCGTCTAGCTGTGTATCCTGACTAAGGAATTTGTCTGAAGACAACCTAATGTGTATGTTTCTTAGTATACATTTACTACCTGCCCTTCCTTCTGAGGGTTTTTACTCCTGGCAGTGGGGAGTTGGATTTCATGGTTGTTGTTACCCCTGGTTCCCAACCCAGGTTCTGTATCAGACAAGCCTATTCACACATCAGGGATAGCAGCATAGATGTGTTTACTTCTTTCTTTTGCATTTTGCAAACTAGTATACTAAATGAAGCTGAAATCAACAGCAATTTACATTGGTAAACAGACTGTAGGTTGTAAGGAGGCGTGAATATTTGTGCTATTCGGCTTTTCTTGCTGCTTGAGGGGGAATCTCTAACAGAAAGGCAGGAAAAAGGATGTGGTTTCAGCCTTCCCTGGAGACAACTGTAAATACTGGTTCTCACACAGAGGATGCTAGGATGCGGGTCTGGGCAGACTGATGTTTATACTAACTATGCTATGCTTCCTGCATGGTAAGCAGAGGTAATTGTTTCATCTAAAAGTAGAATTATTTCTATTAATGACTTACTGCTTTGGTGAAGGCCTCTCTGTAAATGTGTTGGACAGCGGGACTAATGGCACTAATAAACATTTTCTTTCTCTTTGCTCCTTGTAGGTATGAGCTGTTATGTAGCAGTTGCATGTGAAGAGAAGACAGAGTACAAGTCATCATCTGAAGATCCTGTCCTAAGCTGGGCCTGAAGAGTTTATCCAGCTGACTGATGTGAGTAGCCTGGAAGGGAGGGGAAGGAGCTCATTACTGGGAGACCTTATCCTGACTAGGGGCACCAAAATCAAATCCATCTCTATCACTTGCAGTGAAGGAGTTTTCATCCAAGCAGCAGCCTGCCTGAGTTGTGCAGCAGAAAGCTGTATGGTGGTAAGAGTACCACTGTATTACAGCAGCTTTTTTGGTGTGTGAGCCAGTCAAAAGCTCCAGTTCTTGAAAGACAATCTTCAAATGATACTTTTGTGGTGATTCATTAATGCATTAAATAAAACATAGCAGTCCCAGAAAGAATTAAATTCACCTTTGCCACCATCAGATGTGACATAATGTTTACTATCTTACATCCTCCTTGTTTATTATCTGCGTTTGTGACATCCTTTTCTGTTTATTTTGATGCTAGGGCCTGTAAATATTCTGTGCCCTATTCCAGGTCAGAAACAGATGGAGGTAGTGGAGGATTTTGGAATTTCCACTTAGGATGACTGTTCTAGGGAGCATGTTTGTGATCAGGAAGTCAAAGGTCAGAACAGCAGTTACCAAAGACTGAATTTCTGGCTTTACAGAAGTAGCACATACAATTCTTTTTGGCTTCTTCTTTCTTTGTTTCTAAAAAGGCTGAAAGCATCAGGGAAGAATTCTATCCTCTCTTTCCCCTTCTTTTCTCTGCTCTGGTGGTCTCAAATTGTAGCTTCATAATTGATTATCTCAAGTCATTTCCCATATAACACTATACCAGGTGTTTGTCTCTATGTCAGTCACATCCATACTGACATTATGATTCTCAAGAGTTGCTTATGTTGATCTCCTTTGGGGATACACAACACTTCAGTGAGGCTGTGTCAGCCTTGTGCATGATGAACATGCAGTGGCTGTTGTTAGCTGATGGTGCTATCTTTTATGAATTCTCTGTAAGGAATTAAAGTTCAAGCTGCTGGATAGAGAAACTTCTGGGACTAATTCAAAGCCAAATTTTATGTAATTCTCCTACTACTGCCTTATGAGCAAAATCACACTGACCCCCCTGTTGTACTGGCACAATGGGCTTTACACCTGGCCTGAATACGATCCTGTACTTTGGCTGTAAAAGGGATGGAAGTTCCCTCCCTCAGTTTGACTGTTTTAGAGGGAAGAGAATGTGATATTTGGTTCTCTTCCAGGCAGAAAGATGCAGTCAAGCATTGATCTGGAAACAGAGCATCTCCAAGAAGCCTTGATTCTCAGAGACGTGCCTGGGAGTCACTGTGCCTCATGCTTGTGCTGAGGATGACTTGTGTCATCAGCCAAGTGATGAAATCTGCATTTCTTTCTTCCCTTATTCTTGATGCCTGCTCAGTCCTACTGGCTGTCGTGTGACATCAAGACATGGCACATCTGTTCTTCAGGGAGTTCATAACTCTGAGTACCAGGGCCTGAATAGCCCAATAGGAGTTTGGAGAACAACTTAGGTGGAACCCTAAATGGCCCTTTTTACAGTACCTTTTTTATATGAGAGAAAATGCATACTACATCAATGCAGTATGCATTGATCTGCAATGCATACTGCAGATCAGATATTTCCTTCAGACTTTTAGTCCAGACGTCTGTCACTTACTGGAGACAAAACAGTCCCAGGCCTGTCAAGATGGACCAGAGGCACAGAAGGGGAAGGAAAATATCTAGCCAGTGCAATTAACAAAGTTAAATTGAGAAAGCACAGATTGACTGAATCTTTTGTTGTCATAGGTGAGGCAGTCAAAGCATGGAAAATGCTACAGTAGGTCCATGGCTCAATAACTGGGAAAAAGTGCCCTTAGTGTACACACAGAACTGTGGGAGAGTTGCTGAAGAGTTAAAGATATTCTTAGTGATGGTTTCCCAGAGCCTGGTGGTCCATAGCTGCTGCTTTATTCATTTCTGAAATTTGTTGCTTCAGGTGAATGCTGAAGGTTATTCAGACAAGCTCCAGTAAGGTGTAACAAATGTTCCTTCACAACTTTCCCTTGGGTCAGAGTAGAATGTCTTCTAGAGGAAGGTGTTGCCTGGAATGTAGTTTTGGTTCCAGCTGGTTGATCACACCACCTCCACGCCGGCTCTGCCCATCTGAGACTGTAAAAGAGGTTTAAATGATGCAGCACTGTGCCAGAAACCAGAGCAGTAGCAGTGAGAATGAGTTTAAAGAAAGCAGGAAAATGGAGTTTTCATTTTTTCCACTGAATTTTTGGGAACAGATGGAGCATCGATGAGGCAGAGATTCTGGAAGGGACAGTGTGTTTCAAACGCTTTCCTTAATGTCTTCCCAATCTGCTCATACATTCATAGCTCCTGCCTGTTTGGCACAGGGCAGTTAGTTTAGGATGTGAAAATTTCAACACCCCCAGGCTTCCAGAGGTGGATGTTCCCCAAGGCCTGTTTAGCTGTGTTTTTTGGGCTGTGGAACTTTTGATGCAAAGGGCCGTGGGAGCAGCTCATGGCCTGATGGGCAATGTCTTTGTTTACTTCATTCCAAGTCACTGAAGTGAAGGATCTGGTCTTTCTGGACAGAGACAATGACCCTGGAGCATCTTAACTGAGCACTGTACTGATCCTATTAGAATCAGTCCTGCCTCTTCTAAACAGCCAATGTGTTTTCTTTGGGGTTTTGTTTTTCGGGTTTTTTTTTGAAATCTGGTTAGAGGCCAAGAAGAATCTAATCAGAGCCCAGCAGTGCACTGAGCAGCAGTCATTATCATTGCTTAGTCATCCAGTTGCTGTTTCTTTGCTGTGGCAAGAAATGTTTGTGTGGTGGGAGCAGGGGGATGAGAGAAGATCAGCTTTTCTCTTCTTCCCCTTGGAGAGGTTCAAGCACTTTTCCTCTCAATACACCTGTACCAAAGTGCTTCCCTTTGAAGACAGATTTAAAGTAAGGCCTTCAAAACTCTGTGGCAGCCACAGTTTATGGGAGAGAAATCAAAAAGAAGGGGGAATTTAAACCATCATTAACTCCTGAAGGAAATGACTTTCAGCTGTGAACTGTGAAATATGATTACTCTCTCATTAGCTTTCATAGTTACAAATGTTACTGGTTAATAATTCCAGCCAGCTGGCCAAGTTAAAATCCAAATTTCTCCTTAGCCTGATGTTTTGGGCTGGATTTTTGCTTATTAATGACATACACAGCAAATACATTGGACAGAACTGCTGGGACTTAGTTTCCATGAATGCCCAGGCTTGTCTACTGGAAGACATGTTGCTTCTTTTGGCTCTGTAATTGTGTTCCTGGAGAACAGAAGATCAGCTGTGGGTAGCCTGATTTGATATTCATTTTTCTTTAGCACTTAGGGTGCAGGGGAAAGCATTGCAAGAAAATACTGAGATGGAGGGAGAGCACAGTTTTTATTTTCTTTTCTGCTTCTACAAATTCCCTTCTTTACTGCATTCCTATATCTCCTTTTTTTCTCTCAGCAACTTAGAAAATCACTGCCATTGGAGGAAGCAGTAAACTCAGGTTCTGGCACAGAAATTATGCTAAATTATGAGTATTTGGGGTCTAAAGAAAAATGAGAGAATTTTGCAAAAATCAGCTTCCTTCCATGTCATATAGGAGATTATTTTTGTCCTGATGGTACCTTAAGGTTAATTTAAGCTCTACAACACATAGGTTAAGAGCAGTGGTAAACAGCTGGTGCCTTTGCAGGAGCTTTTAATATTGATAGGGGAGTATTCTGGTACCTTCACAGTCAGCAGTGCCTTTCATTGACTGAGGTGCTGGTTGGATCAGTAAGCACAGCTCTGGCCTAAACTAAACTTATGAAGTGTCTTTGATCCTTTGTAGTAGAGCAATGCAAGCCTGGGTTCTCCTGCCACAAGCAATCCAGTGATCATTGCATATAATCCTTGTGTCCCACACCCCAGTTTGGCACATATGCCACACATCCCAGCCTGCAAGTTCTGCTTCCATTTTGCCTGAGTGTATGTGGCAGCACAGGGTATAAATGGCTGGAGATGCTTATGTGTGGGTGAGGATGCATGCTTTGTCAATTGAATTCTGCAACTTTCCTTAGAGTAAACATAGCTGAGTCCCAAGTTTTTGTCATATAGTGTTGTAGTTAGCAGGTCCTGAATTCCACAAAATTGCTTGGGCCAGGGTCAGCAGCTATTCTAGGCAGAGGAGCAAGGTATTACTTTTATGCATGGGAGTTAAAATAGGTCAGCAGATCAGTGGGAGCTGGGAAAAAAAAGTGCTGCTCAGGTGCCTGCTAAACAGCTGATCACTCCCAGCTTGTGCTGGTGTAAGGCAGTCTGTCCAGCTCCCCTGGAGTTATGCAGTCAGAAGACAACAGCAGCAGGTGCCATGCCTCTCACTGAAGTTTCCTTTAAGATGCTATAGATCTGAGTGCAGGTAAACTGTGATCCTACCAGGTGGTATTTCATTCTGTTATAAATGAGGGATCACCGGTCTCCAGGACAGCCCTGATTTTCAATAGCCAAAAGAGACACTAGGACAGTTCTTCAGTCTTCAGCAAGGAAGACAAATTCTGCATTTGCTTTTCTCAGCCATTTGAGAGAATTTTTTAGCACTCTGTCTTGTCTTCTCTGCCCTTCTCTCTGTATGCTTAGCTGGTTATGTTCTTCCACTGGATCAATACATGCCAGCAAGAGGTCCTTATTGTTACAAAGACCTCTTGCTGGCCCTTAACTTCTGTCCTGACAATTTGCTCCTACTGACAGATTAAGTTCCTGTCTAGAACTAGTAAAAAACCTGTATACATCTTTCCAAGGAGTTTTGCTCAGTCTCTGCTGACAGTCTTAACCCCTCATGCCATGCAAACTCAGCTGGAAGTGCTTCCTGAGTCCCTGAGCAGTTGGAAGGAACAGCCTGGCAGGTTATAGGGGCTGCTGATGGCAGTATTTCATTCTGCAATGGTGCTGCTTCCTGTGGATTTCAGCAGGGCAGGACTGAGCTGCAGAATTCACGCTCAGGTCAGGGGAATCCGTGTGTTGGGAGCTTTGGGGTAAGGTAGGGCTCGTCTTTTATAGCATGGAGGCTGCTGTAATACTGTCCTAACCAGAACCTGGGTGGTGTTTTGTAACAAAGCAGGGCGAGGATGTTGGGTGAATGAGTTTGTGCTCATTGACAGTACTGGGCGGAACTCTGGCAGCAACGTGTTATTTTGGCTGAGTTTTGTTTTGCAATTCAAAGCCTGGAACTGAACTAAAAGCACTAGCATGATGTAAGTTTGCTTGCCTTCCTCCTCCATCTGCAGAATGAAGTAACTTCAATCACTTTTGTTTAGCATTTCCCCGATCTATCAAAAGTACCTCCTTTTCTAAAATGCACGTCACAGCACCTCCGCCTTCTTCTGGTAGCTGGAAAGCCTCGTCCTATAGCATGTTGGGGTGGCATAAAAGAATTAGGATAGCTGTGTGACATTTATCAAAATAAAAAAACCTGTATGGATTGTGCAACAAAACTTTCCAGGGTAGCTTATAACTGGTAAAATTACTCCTTCTGGTGAAATCAGGTTTGTCCAGTGACTACTAGAGCAGGCGTCCAGAATGTCCTACAATCGTCATCTGCTTCTGTTATGCCAAAGACTTCCTTTGTTGAGAAAACGAATTTGTTCCTTTTGCTATTTCCTTCAGCCACAGTGGTGAAGTTATCTTTCACAAAGACATGGTATTATGGGGAAAAACACAGCAGAGATTGTGCAGCAGCAGATGCCAGGAAAATTGCAGTGCACAGTACATTAGTACAGTGGGTTGATGGTAAAACAACACCACTTCATAAAGCTCTTTATCCTGCACTCAGGGTTGACTTTAGAAACAACTAAGCTCTGTGGCCCTGCAGCCAGGCAAAGCTTGCTGCTCCTTACCCAAGTGGAATTTTGTAAAAATTCTGTTTTCCATTCAAGTGGTGGTCTGTAACAGAGGCTCCTCCCTCCCTATCAAGCCGTATGAAGGTTCTCTAAGCTGGTTTCTGCAAAGACCAGAAATGTTTCAAACTCCATCTTGACCTGACCATCCTAACTTTGGACCTCAGCTGACTTCTGGATCCTTCTTTACTTTGCCTCTCCCTAGGTGCCATGCTTTCATTCACTAGCTGTTACTTTTACAGTATGTTTTTTTAATCACAGTAATTTTGATTCCCTGAAGACAGACTATCAGGGACTTGTTTATAAATTCCTGCTACACAGAAAATAGGGCTTCCAACTGACCTGCTCTCAAGTGGTCCAGGCTCCACAGCAGACGTGGAGGAGAGCAAGGAGGTTGTCTTTGGGTTGTGAGGGATGTCTCCTGTTGCATACTGTGTAAACTGTGTTTCATATTGTGTAAATAAGTATGTTTCACATAATTGGAGCTGGTGATGACTGCACAGCTTACTTTGGACAATGTGGGGGTTTTTGTTGGCTTTTCTGGTCTGTTTTTGAGAGCCACATGGGGTTAGGTTTTTTGTTTGGTTGATTGGTTTGAATTTTTTTGTAAAGAGGACAGTAGGATCTGACCACTTAAAAGACATTGTTTTCCATTATCCTTTATTCTGATGGTTGATGCGTCTGAAATGTTGCTCTTCCTCCTCCACCCTTCAAATGTAAAGGGACTAGAATCTAAACCTAGAACCAGGCCTCAATTTTGCTGATTGTGTCTGGTATCTGCTGTGGTAGCTGAAATCAAAAGCCCAGGTACAAGCTCCCCAGTATTAGTCTTTTGGATGTGGTAGTAAATGTGGGCTCCAGAGCTCTTTGCTTACTCTAATTCGAACTACCAGCGCCATGTGCACATTGAGGTTTGGGCTTGGTCTTAAATGAAGAAAAATAGAGCAACATTTCCCAGCCTTTTTTGGCCCCTTAGCCAATATACCAAGACAGAGTTGTGCCTATTTTGGTTTACAATTAAATGCTTCATTTGGTGGGAGGTAAGTATTGGGATGCTAAAGGATGTATTGGGGAGGAAAAGGAGACCTTGTGTTGTTGACTGAACCACAGTCAGCATTTGACAGAGCATCAGTATGGGTTTATATGTGTAGGCATTTGGAGACTTTTGTTCTGTGTTCTTTGCTAACATTTTACTGAAAGGATCAGCAGTACAAACTTTGACCCACAAAGTCAGCTTTGCTCTGTGCCCTTCTGCAATCAGCAACTCTTGCCATCTGTGTTGCTTTCTGGGTCTCATTTGAATTCTGAGATGCTCGTCTTGCAATAGTTTTCAGTACATTTTATCAGTCTGTAAGTTTGGCAGCAGATCAATGCCTGTACATGTGTATTTGAGGAATCAAAATCCAGAGATGGGCTGCAAATAGAGACACAGTGGAGTGTCAGTCATGAAAGCCAGTGCTGGTGACAGAGGATAATACCGAGAGACTTGGAGGCCTCCTTCCCCTATTATTTCCACTACTAAACTACCATTTGGTATTGCATGACCCAGTCTTCAAAGTCTGTGCTGAAGAAGTCTTCATCCCAGTTGTTTGTGTTGTAGACATTGGCAGTGGAAGGAAGGCTGATTCTGAGCTGCAATTTGCCTTCCTTGCCAGTGGGCTGCCCAGGCCTGGGGATGTGTGAGGATACCCCTGTTTTCCTAAAAGCCTCCACTCCAGGGCGAGTTTTAGATTGTCAAGCTGTACTGTGGTGGGGACACTCCACTCTAGGGCCACCCTAGTACAGCTGATGGCTCAGAAGCTGCTTTGATGCCTGTTACGATGCTCATGGGGTGGGCATATAATGTGTAATAGCCATAGAAGCAGTTAGTTTCCTCTTGTGTCATGTCAGCTATTCATGCTACAATCTCAGCTGCCAAGAGCAGAAACTTTAGCTGCCCCTCCAGCTCCTGACCATTGAAATAGGATCTGCCATGTCCAGTGCTACTGAAAATTTTCCTTCCTTGACAAGTAGATGCTGCCTGATTTAAAAAAAAAACCAACAGAAAAGTGCTTCTTCAAGTACTTTCCCTGTAATTTAACATCCCTTCAAGGTCTTTCTGTCACTTCCCTTCTCAAGTGCATTCTGTACCGATGCTACCCCGGAGTGTCACCTCCAACCTTTTTCTGTTTCCCTTCCCCAGCTCCTGAGCTGCAGGAAGAGACAGTGTCCTTCGTGATGACAGTGGCAGGGGAGTGACAGGCAGGCTGGGTGGGGGTGGCTGTTGGTGAGCAAGCCTAGTGACAGGATGGGGTGACTAAGAACCAGCTGGCTAATTAAAGCACAGCAGTAGGAGGAGCAAAGTATTTAAGGGTGCCAGAGAGAAAGAGAGATGCCTCCATAAATTTCTTGTTACACTTCAGCAGCCAAGTGACTGGGCAACGCAGTGAAAGGTTTTGTTAACTCTTTCGTGCCTCTCATGGAGTGAAGTCAAGAGACTAAGAAATGGCTCCATTGACTGAAAAGCCTGAGTCGAGGTAAGGACACCAGTGTGGTCTCTAGTCACAGTTAGTCACATCTACCACTGCCAGACCTGCAGGGAGCTGAACTCCCAGGACTTTATATGGCTCTGGCATGTGCTAATACACATTGAGTGGGTAGATCTCGGGGGCAGTGCACACTGATTTTCAGAATGTTGCTTTCGTTTTGGTAGGTATTTCCAGTTGCTGATTGAAAAGAGGCAATGTCAAGGTAGTCATTTACATGAGATTGTGTTCTCATTAATGGAAATGGGCATGTCCTTACCTCCTTACCCTAGAAACTGGATCTTTGTCCTAATGATTTTTATGGGAAGGAGAAATTGAAAGGAGTTCCCGAATGCTGATTCTGAAGCAGTTACTAAGCAGAAAGTGAAGAGACTGGATGAGGAATTCTCAGCAATATATGAATTTGTCACCTGAGGCTGGAGGAGTCAGAGGGAAGTGAAGATGAGGACTGCTATTTCTGGAGACACTTGGAATGCCAGACTGATGCTTCACCTATCAGTTTGGTTTTCTATGACTGTTCTCAGTAGTGAGTAGGGAAGCAGCCACTGTGTCCTTCCTTCTGGCGTGCAGGTGACTCTAGAGGCAGCACAGTCCAGCAGGACTAGCAAGCCAGCACTCCAGCCTGAATTCCCTGGCAGACACAAGTTTGCTGTCTGGCCTTGGATGTGTGACTGTGGCCAGCCTTCTGAGTTTTGCTGAGACCATTTTGTGTCTGATATCCGGGCAGATGAATCAGTTTTCTAGCATAGCAATGCATCCAGGTTGGAAAAGGCTAAAGAAAATGACCCTGTCTCATTTCAGCTTGCTTTCAACTAGGCTTGTCAGAGATGTGTTGGAAGTATTGTATGCCTGGCTCCCTGTCTGCTTTGGTTAGACTTAGCTTTATGTGGTTCTCTGGAGGTCGTTGCTGTTGTGTGTAAATGAGACCAACTCTCAAACTGATTTTTCTTATTCTGAAACTATAAAAAGCAACCTGTAAGACTGATACCTGTAAGTCCCTGTTATACTATGCCAGATCAGCTGTTTTTGGATGTTGCATAGAACAGATGCTCAAATCTTCCATTGTGGTATAAAATAAGACTATCATCTATATGTCTTGAAAAGTATTGACTGTTGTTTAGTGAGTGCTTGTACAGAGCTTCAGAACAGCTAATGCTAGAAGAGGTCATAATTAAAAAATAACATTTGGTGTGGTTGCTACAGTGAGCAGTCATTCAGGCCTGTGCAATTCCTCTGCTTATACAGCTGGGAATCTCAGGATGTGTCTGGAATGGTGTAAGGTGGTCTGTAGCATTAAAGTATCTAAAGTGTTTGATTTATATGTCAAAGGTGCATTGGAGACTTCTCTCTACCCTAATTTTTGTGAAATGTTTGCAGACTGGATTTGAACTTTGACACACTAGTAATTAGTATTTCTGCTTAAGCAACTTCCTCTTATTTACTACTTTACTGTTTGTGAGTGTGTGATAGAGGTGAAGACAGCCTTTGTAGTCTCTGTTGTACAAAATCATGCAAGAGAAGCTGCTGGATGTTGTTTAGATGATCTAATTGATTTGTATTTATAGTATGCCATTCACTGTAGTAAATGCAATGGTGTGTTTGTGTCCCTCAGTCCTGCAGTCAGCTGAATGGATTCATTGTTATACATAATTAGGGCTTCTGGAATTTGGGTCTGTTTATTTACAGCAATTGTTCTGCTGAGCACAAGTGGCCCCATATCAGAGGTCTACTGAGAGTTAGGTGCAGTACCCGCAGTGCCCCAGCTGCATGGCTCTTAAAAGTAGTCTCACAACAGCTTGAACTCAGGGAATCCTCCATTTCTTCCAACTGAAGTACAAAACCAGCATCCTCTTGATTAAGTGCAGTCATTGCAGATTGAAAAATTTTCCTTTTGCAGCAAAGGTAAATCGGGTGTCATGGAATGAATTACCCCTTCCCTGTAAATAAATTCCAATTTCAGTAGTCGTTTGCTCCTTGCCCCAGCTCCTGTGTGAATCTCAGTTAGGTGTCCTGAACAGTCCCAGGTTGTGGTATGCTGTTAAGTCATTTACAGCCTTCCCTGGAACTGGCAGCCTGAGAGCTGTGCCCAGTGAGCTCCCTTTTATAAGATGTACATCGGCTTATTTGTAAAGTGCTTCCATCTATGAGGTGTGATCATACATATTGCAGACAAATCTGAACAGAAATCTCAACTTCTGCTGCTGTCAAATGCTGTGCTTTGTGTCTTTTGCTAAGATGGGTATGAGATTTTGTTTAAAATATCCTGGAAAATTTTGTTTTTCTTTCTGAAGTTTCAAAATGTTTATGAGAGTTGCTTGGGCGTATGGGTGTGGCAGAAAGGCATTTATTTCTTCAGCTGTCACCCAAGAGACATGGGCCAGGGCTACTGTCACTGTATCTCAGCCATCAAATACTAAAGACAGAAGGCAGTCATGGCAGACTCAGGAGGAAGTCAAAGCCCAGTTAAAATGTATTTAGAGTCTATTGTCAGGAGAAGAAATGTTTTTGACTGTAAGGAAGGGATGTGAGCAGTTATTTATCCGGAAGGAGCCAGTGGTACATGACATGTTGAGTCTGCTCTGACCCAAACAGTCTTCTGGATGGCCATTTTTCAAATGAGACTCAAACCCTGAGTCTGCAGGAGAGCAGGAGGTTGATGGCTCAAGCAGGAGCCACCTTCCATCCACACAGTTTTTCAGGTATAAGTCAGTGTTGCCTAATGGAGGTTTAGTGGCTAGTATGAAATTATTCTAGTCTATTTCTTTGCAAGGAGGTTCCTATAGACATCAAATCACTATCTGAACTAGCACTAATCATGGAATTAATTTTAGTATACAGGTGAGAATAGAATGGACAAAAAAAGATATGATTTACCTTTTCAGCCGTTGGGCGTGTTGGCTGTAAGCTTTTCTCTCTGGCTTTGTGACGTTAAGTGGAGTTTAGACTTTGGCCTGCCGACCTTTTAAAGTCTTTCACTATTTGCCAGATTTTAATGAGATGGGTGACAACATGCCGGCCAATTTCTTCGGGAGTGCTTGTTCACAGGCTTGCAAAAGGAGGACTCAGACGTGCAATTGCTTTCTAAAAATGCATGGTTAGGGGTGAGTGCAAGGAGGAAGAGCTACTTAAACAGAAAAATGGTGTTGGTGCAAAACAATTTAGCTGTAGCTGTTCATGAATTTAATTTAGGTGACAAATGAGAAGCAGCATTCATGCCATAAGAGGAATGAGTTGTGGAGCAGGCTTCCAGGAAGAGCAGTGGAGGCGGGAAACTTTAGCAGTTTTAAGCTGGAATGTGAAGTGTTCTTGCTCAGGGTTGTATGACACAGTTGCCTGCAATAGCATGGGAGTAGGCTGGATGACCCAGAAGATTCTTTTCTGCCCCCTGCTCTACAAGTGGTGACCTTGAACCGAGTTAACTCAGGTTGCAGTAAACTTTGTTTACTCTGAAGTTGATGACTGTAAGAAGACTGAGTTCAAAAACATCTCTGAATTCTTAAAGCCATATCTCCTAGCTTACATTTCCTATTTAACTTTTTATTATTAAGAGAGGCACATTCCTCATATATTGCACAAAATCTGGCACCTATGCCCCAGATAACTTAAATTTGCCCATTGGGAAGGCAACAGATGCACACTATATTTAAAGAAAAAAATGGAAGCAGTACTGCGTTTGAAATGTGCTCTGTTTGTTTATTGTAACAGCTATAAGTTCAATTATTTATAAGAACACCTTATCCAAGCTGGTGTATAATGATGCCATTTGTTTCATTTAGTGAGCTTTCAGTGCTCTCTCTCTGCTTTGTTGAAGAGTGTGTGGAGGCTGTTGTCTTGTACAGAATTGGTAGGATTATTCTATGTGCACTGCTTGCTTACTCATAGTCTTTTCATGAGATTTATTCTAAGGAGCATAATGTCTTCTGAAGGAATGACAGGATGTTCTTTAACCCTTAAAATAAAAATGACAGTTAATGTATTTCAGTATTCCAAAATAAAAGACTAATGATAGTTAGAGAGCTGATTGCCTGGGTTAACCTGGGCTGCCTGCTCTATTCTAGTTATTTTTTTCTTGTCACGTTTTAAGTGATGCAAGGTGAGAAGTGCACAGGAGAGGTGTTTTCCAGCAAGTTCCTTTAAGCAGAGGAACCTGCTGGTGGGAGGCACTCGCTGTAGTGCAGCTCTTTGCCCACTTTCCAGATTTGGGACTCCTCGTTGCTGACATGGCTTGTTGGAGAGGAGCATTTGGGTCAGGGACACTGATGGCATTGTGAGAAAGGGTCTGAGCCGAGGGGAAACAAATGAGTGCTGTCAGTGATGTGTAATACCTGACCAGGTGAGTTTTGTTTGCTAATCATCCTTTCAATCTGAAAGCCTACTATTTTTTCTGAAATCCTCAACTCCTACTTTATGTAAATAAGTAATTGATTTTTCATTTAAATGCCGCCACAAAACACTTAAAGCTCTTGTCTTTAGAGAGAAAACTTTGAAAATGTGAAAAACTTAAAACTGAGAAAATAAAGGAGTCTACATCTCAGGAATATAAGAGACCAGCACAATAAGTTTTGAATGTTCATCTCATGTCTAGCAATTGTTTTAAAATCCTATGTGAGTGACAGGAGCTGTCAGTAATAACAAGGGAAGAAAGGAAAGGAAGTTACTTTTCCCCACACTCACATTAGACCACCAAAAATAACCACTGCTTTTGACTCTTAGCTGAGATACCAGTGACTTTAGAGCATGTGTCCTTGCTCAGAACTATTAATGAGCTGTTTGTTATCCCTTGCCTTTGTAGGGGGAGTATTCAAACCTTTGGAGCATGTGAGATAATCCAGACAGGCTGTACAGAAGTGGTTGCCACTTATCTGCATTCCTCCTAAACAGGCTTCTGAACGGCACTGCTCTCTTTTCCACACCAAGTAGGGAAGGGACTGCAGCCTTGGAGAAATGTGCTGGGCTGAAAGGGAGGAAGGAAAAGTTAAACATCCGTCTAGAGGTAGGACTGAACTGACAAGGAGTTGGTGGGTATTATGTATGGACATTGGCATGTTCATGGTTACAGCTGCTGGCTTATGCCCTGAGGAATTCATTACCTTTCATTGTGTTTTGCGTGTGTGCAGCTTTGAAGCCTTTGTTGCCATGTCTGTCACATTTCAGGAAAGGCACTAATTCCAGTCTGTCAAGGACACACTGGTTAGCTGGTTGGAGCAGGGAGCTGGAAGGAGACATGTGGGTGTTTTGCTTTGGAGTACTTTTTCTAGTATTTTTCTTTTTTTCTTTGCCTAATCTGGCAATAGGGAGTTCACTGTTTTTATTACTTATGCGAGGAACCTCATCTTTGGTTTGCTTTGAAAACCTCCCTTCTGAAGTGCTGCTGTGCATACTGTGTGTGTCTACAGGAATGGCTTGGCCGTGTCTGCAGAAAGTTCCTGAGGGGACCTGGGAGCAGCAAACGATTCCAGACCCACCTGTTTGCAGGGACAGCCTGTCTGCCCAGCCTGGCAGGGACTAATCTGTCTAGGGAGGTACCATCCAATTGTTCATGGCACACTGACTTACAGCACGTGCCTTTCCAGATGTTGCAGGGCAATACTTGGCTGCACCAGTGCTGTGGAGCCAGATGTGTTATCTGGCTGGACTGTCCCTCTGATCCCAAGAGCAGCCTTAGGACCGAGATAGGCCTAACAGGACTCCAGTATGTGGTGTGGGTCAGGTATGTGGAAGACAGGTGGACTCTATGATCTTGAAGGTCTCCTCCAACCTAGTGATTCTGTGATAAGGCTGTAGGTGCAATAAGGTGCCAAAGCATGTTCTCAATTCCAAACGTGCACCATAATTTTGTCAATCTAAACAGCAGTTATTTCTGCTTGCATGCAGCAGATCTGTGTGCAGATTCTCAGCTGATCAAAAGCAATTTTAAATGGAGTTTCTGGAGTTTAGGCCAACACAGGGGCTCAGGATTAGTTGCTCTCACCCTGAGCATGCTGAATCCATTCTGAGTATGGGAACTTGTATTAAGCACGTGTTTGAGTGCTTGAAGGAAGTTGATTAATTTCACAGTAAGGGAGCACTGGATGCTTGTTATTTTAATTGAATTCCATAATTGCTAGTGAGTGTGGAGTTACGTGGAAAAATAATTTTTCCAGATCAAATCTAAATCTAATGAGTTTGTACACATCTGCCATTTAATTTTAGCACTCTTCTTTAATTATCACTTTATTTTTATCCTCAAAACACTTTTTTGTAAAAAGTAATTTAATCTATTAATGCTAAATAATTATGCTTCTTTTTGGTGTGAATTCTTTTCTAAATGCTTTTCTAAATGCAGTGAGAATCAGTGCTTCACACTGTAAGCAATGTCAAAACTTGAATCAAAAAGACATCACTGAAATCAGGGTCTTATAGCAGTTGTGATATCACTGATTCCAAACAAATGGGACTGTTTAAAAAGGGTGAAGCATGTGGTCATGAGTTTAATTGCTCAGATAATGCCATTGTGGGAGGGGACGTCTTGCTCTGGCACTGCAGCAGCAGATTTTTACACAGACATTATAGCCACTAAATTCTCTTTCCTCTCCTGAAAAGTTTTAATTATTTTTTAAACTATTTTTTATTTAATTATTTTTTTCCCCACTCCTTTTTAATCTTGTATACCAGAAGAAAATATTGCAACCTCTTGAGGGTGTTTGGAGAGGAGCAAGTTTTGTGTTGACTTTCATGAAGCCCATGGAGAGAGGGCCAATGCTGAGTTAAAACATCTGGATATCAGCAACCTCCTCAACTTCAGAGTGATGTTGATCCTAATGCTAAGTTGAGACTTACTGCAGTGTTGCCCCTTGTGGTTTTCTCCTGGCCTGCTGGAGGGACTGGTATTTATCCCAGTGAGTTCAACATGTAGCATTTTTCTGTGTGTAGAAGAGCACAATATTGCTACAAATCTCCTTAAGCTGGATAACTATAATTTTAGAGAGTTTCTTTCTGTCTTGCTGGAACTTTCTGGAATGGAAATGTACAGAGATCAGAAAGACCATTATTACTAAGTGCATTTGTCTACATTTTCAGGCTGTGTCAACCATTCCTATTTCAGGGACTCACTTCTGAATATGAAGTGGTAGAAACAAAAAGCCAACACTGTATCGGCAGGCAAAACAGGGCATCAAATCTCAGTTTTTGTTGTTGGACTCAGTTTTTGTTGTTGACTGGTTTTATACTGCACCCCCCACTTCACACTGTATTTTATTGGGATCAGCTTGGAGTTAGACTGAATCCTGCTGAGCCTTCACAAACCCACAATGTATATCTTATATGGGTATTTTAGTGAAGGAAATATTTAAATAATTAAGTGTTGGCAGCTGTTCCTAGGGTAGCTTGCTGGGAACCCCAGATATTGTCTTATTTAATAGACTCATCTGTTCCATACTTGTTGAGTTTTCTTCCCTTTTGAGTGTCTGTTGAACATGCTCACTCTATTCTGGCTGGCATGAAACAAATGCTGGTTAAGAAAGAGGATGCTTGAGGCAGGAGAACAAATTCAATTCCCTGAAGGGAATTGTCACCTCTATAAATGTTCCACTGCTGCCTCCAGTTCATGTAAAAAGAAAAGTATCTCAGACTCTGTTGTTTAGTTTCTTGTTTCCCCAAGCAATTTTCCCTGTACTTCTCAGGTTGGGGTTCTTGTTTTTGTATGATTTTGTGGATTTTGTGATTTCAGATGCGTATTTCTATTTGTTTCATGAAAGCCATTAATTGTCTGGAGCTACGCTTGATCTCACTTTCTTTGGAGCTAACATTTTTGTGAGGGGAGAGGTGGAGATTGGAACACAAAATGAAGGGGCTTTTATAGAGTTGAGTGATCTTGTCCAAGACAGATTTTTTTGGTAGAAATGCTCTTTGGCTATTCAAACCACTATCTGTGACACTGAAACCTGTTTGCTGCAGGTATTAAGTCCCCACAGGAGTGAGGACAAATAGACCTCACAGTTGTCCTCCACAGGCTGGCAGCACCATGAAAACTGACTTTTTCTTCTAATCCCCATCTGATTTTTTTTTTTTTTCTTGGGTTGGCAGTTTCACTGCCTTTGGTACCAGGAGAGTTAAAGGTTCCAGTTTTCATGTTTCACTTACTGGAGTCTGATCCTGAAAATATCAGTGACATTGCCCAGCTGGAAATGATTGGTGCAAAAGTTAATATGCATTTTGACAAGTGCATCTCTTCTGTATTGTTATATCTTTCAAAGGAGAGACCAGCTTTGATATGAGCAACAGATTGCCTTCAAATATGGAAAAGCTCTAATTTGAGGGGTTTAGTTTAAAGCTTTTAGTGTCACTTTGGTTTTTTTTAAATCCTCTTAAAAGGTGATGCCCATTTATATATTAGAAACTAGCCAGACTTGCACTTTGCCCTTTATAGACCCTAGACTTAAATGAGTATCTTTCCATTTCTTACCAAAGATTAAAGTCTGGAATGTGTGCTTGTATTGGGTGGAAAGAATCTTTCATTTCTGGTAATTATCAGCAAAAAGTATTGGGTGCTTGACATGAATCCACTTGGCATTAGAAAGTAATTTTTTTTTTACGAAACCATGACTGTTACCTTGACTCTTGTGGTGAATGTTTAGTATGGTGTCCAGTGCTGTCTGGGCAGAGATGAAACATAATGTAATCATTCTGCCTTTTACTTTAAACAGACACAAACAGAATCCAGACGTGAAAAAGGCAAGTCCTTCTGCCACAATGAGTTCTGGTAAGTCTGTGTTGTTTTCTACTTGCACTCATTGGCCTTCCTTTTTATTGTTAGTGATGTTCCTGTCTGTTTCTGATGCAATTGTTCACATTTATTGCCTGAATTTGGCCCATAATGGTCAAAAAGTACCTAGAAACACCTAGAAACACCAGAACAATGAGTTTTGGTAAGCCTGTGTTGTTTTCTACTTGCACTCATTGGCCTTCCTTATTATTATTAGTAATGTTCCTGTCTGTTTCTGGTGCAATTGTTCACATTTGTTGCTTGAATCTGGCCCATAATCATCAAAAAGTAGCTAGAAACATACTGAAATTGAGGGGTCACTTTAGCGTATTTCACTGTGGAATATAAGAATTTAAAATTATGGATAACCTGAAAAAATAATCTGATTTGATATATTTTAGTAGAGATGAATACATAGTTTGACATGTGCATAGCTAAAATCAACTGTTCAAATCAAAACAAGGGACCAGGAAATGGGAGCTGGTTAGGAAGAGAAAAATTTCTGGGCTTGTCTGGGTAACAGGCTAAATCAGAATGAAAAATAAAGCAGATAAAGCCAGACTTGAAGTGCCATATGTATTACCTTTAGAATAATATTCCTACTTAATTTTAGCATCTTAGCGAGTCTCAACTGGAGTATCATGTCCTGGTTGTAGGCACAACATTTTGAGAAAAATGTGAACTATTTGAAGAGAGTCCAGAAAAACATGACCTGGGAATTGAGTGTAAGCACTGATAAGCTTACCAGGTGGGAAGCACTGGAACAGGTTGCATTTTGGGTGGTGCTGGAACTTCGTAAGAACTCGTTAGGCAAACATTTGTCAGAAGTGACAGAAGTGGATTGGTTTCAGAAACAGGGCTTTAGATTACCTTTGGAGCTTCTTTCTAGCACTGTTTCCTGCGTTTCCCTGAATTTACAGGAGCCAGTCTTATTTATGTCAGCTGAATACCTTGTGGACTTGAAAAAATCTTTCTTGAAAACCACTTCTTCATTTGTCTTTCAGAACGTGAAGAAATTGATGTTGCAAAAACTGTTGTGAATGGGCTGAGCAGCAATGGACAAGAGAAAGGTGGGTTAAGAGTTGCGGAGACACCTCCACAGCTCCCCCCGCATGTCAGCTGGAGATGTGCTTCATTTTCCCGGAAATTCACTACAGCGGGGGCTTCCAAATTAGTCCACTTGGCGACTGACACAAGAAAAGCCTTGTACTGCACCATGCTAGTAGCAGCAGCATTTCTTAGCTCAACAAGTGTTCTTTGTCTCTTTAAAGTGGCAGGCTGGACTTGCCTCTTTGTGTATTTTTAGTGCTGTTTTGAGGAAAGCTGTACACGACTTGTGGTACTTGTGAGCACCTGCGAATCAGTATCTTAGTGAGTTGAGACAGCATGTGTTTGTAGTGCCCATGTGTGAACTGTGTTAACTTGAGGGAGAGCTGAAAGTTTGAGTCTGGGATTAAGGGGCAGGAACTAACCATTTAGGTAATGAGAAAAATCTAAACAAACCAGTTGTCATGTTAACATCAGCAGATCTGCAGTGTGCTGTATAGCATTCGGTTTTGTAGAGTGACTGTGTCTGTTTTGGCAGGGTGAAATATGTGGGTATGGGTTGATTTTTCTGTTGGTTTAATTTCCTTTCTTTTCCTTTGATGCCTTTTTATGGTGGTTAGTATTTTGACTGTACTGTGGATGGATGAATTCAAAGCAGAACAGAATCAGGATTGTTTCCTAAGCCACAGGCTGTTTGATATGGGATCTTTTGTATTCCCAGGGTCTCTGCTCAGGAAGAGCTATGAAAAACAGGGCTTGATTTAGGTTCCTTTAAAAAAAAGGAACTTTAAACAATCCTATCAAATTAAAAGCTAATGATTCTATAGGTTTTGAAAAAATACTGCCAGGCTCTTTGCCCATTTTATTGCTTGAGACCCATTTTCTAGGTTCTAAAATCTGTGCTTTCCAGTTTTGCTGGGTATCAGAAAGATCTGCCACAAGGGGGGGGCGTACACACCACCCTGATGTCAATGCCTCTCTCAAGCTGGCCCAGTGCTCAGTGTTAGTGTGTAAAGTATTAGAAATGTGATTCCTCTTACTGCTGATTTTACAGGCATGAGAGAATGGCATGGAATGTGATGAGCCATCTATCATTTTCCAGCTAATACATACAGGAAATAGGTTTTATAAAAGAAAATCCTGACTCTGCAGAAATCAAAAACACTACTCAAATTATGCTGGTAGAGCCATGATATACAAGATGTTTATCTTGGCAACTGCTGTTGAACTTCACTTCTGAACAGTACTGCCTTTTTCATAATGACCCATCTTTGTACCTGTTGATTTGAACAGTTTCATAACAATTGCTAGAATTTTGCCTAGTGCACATACAGTATAATTAGTGTGCTAGCTGATGAAGTCAGGTAGAAATCTCTTCAATTTACTGTTTATATGGATGGATTTTTTTTTCTGAAATAGCTATATGGATGCTACTCTTTGGCATACCTTTTTCAAGATTATTTCACTTCCTTCTGTTGTTGGACTTGTAAAAAATGAGCCATGAAATTCAGAATTCATGTAATGTGGCTAGTTTAATATTCTTCTCTCAACCTTTCAGTACTTGTTTTTTTCACTTTATGTTGTTTTAACTGAACCATATTAATGTTTTACTTAACGTTTTTATTTTTGCATGTAGTGTACCTCAGTTAAATGATCACACTAAAAATTTTTGATGGCTTCTAAAAACTAATGCTTCCAGATTCTTTTTGCCTGCAGCATAGTGGCAGTCAGCAGTTAGTCCTTTCAGTAAGCAGTTCTGTATTCTGCATAAAATAGACACATCCTGAATTAGGGCGAATGAAGGGATATTTTTAACGGTTGCATCATTCTCTCTAGACTGCTTTTGTATTTGAAATTTCCTGCTATTGTGTCTCTAAGTACGTTAGAAAATTTTGTGGCATGCTTCCCAAACTCTGTTCTTTCCTTTTTGGATGTGCCATTTACACTTTTGTGTTTGCAGCTGTTGACGTCCCTTTATGTACACGTTCTATTTCTGCCGTTAAAATAATCCCTGTGAAGAAAGTGAAAAGTTCTCCTCACCTAGTGCTGCCTACAGGTATCTTCTTTCTTCCTCCCCTGCCATGCATTAGTTAGCCATCATTGTCTCTGTTCTCTCTCTCTGTCATTGTCTCTCTGCTTCACCCACATGGTTTGGCTAATTCTCAGCTTCATGCTCCTCTCACCCCTCCCAGAACTGCAGAATTCATTGGTAGGTAATGCAGTTAGCTCTTGATGGCACAATACACTGTTCCCAATTATGCTGCTCTTCTGCAGACATAATTGTGTCTACTTGAATCTGGGATCGTTGCAAGCTCTTCTACTATGGCTTGATTGTAAAAAAAAATTATTATTGTTGTTGTTGTTATTATTATTGACTCATTTTGAACCAAACTCCTGAAGAACCAAAGAATGTTTCCTGCATATCTTTGGTCTTTATGAAAACAAATGGTTCAAGCATAGTTCAACATTGGTGGCATGGTTTTGTTTTTTTGTACATGCACTGAATTTAATCCACATGTGAGTAAGTAAGGATGTTAGGCTGTCTGTCACCTCCCCACCAAGCGCATGCTTCCCACTAGAAGTACAAGATTATGCTTGTACTTTGCTGGATTTGGACAGTGTAGCTGATACTGCTTGTCTCTCCTAATCTGTCACACATGTGCTTTGTTGGACTAGTACAGTGCTAATGTCCTGTTTATTACTATCTGCTGGTCTGTACTGAGCGATTCAGATTCTTGTTTTCTGTCATTTATGAGGGAATTCATCATTCTAGACATTTATTTTTGTCTCCCAAAGGGAGATAGTCTGATAAGATCTTATTTTAAAATACTTTTGAAGCATTACATTTATTTTTTTCAGTTCAGAGCGTTTTTTTTTTTCTGAATCTTATTCTTTTGGTTCAGTGTACAGGTTTAATCTGTTGTATAGAAAATAAAAAAAAGCATTAATTCTCAAGCTTGATTCTCCTCCAACGGGAGGATGATGATGCTGTTTTGACATATCATAGATGTTGAGCTCTGTTTCCATTTCTCTCCTGTGCCTGTGAAGCAAGTGTAGGTGCAGGGTTGTAAGTGGACAGCTGCCCTGCACTCTGTGGATGTCTCTATCAGGCCCAGTGACTCCCAGCATCATGTCCATGCTTTACAATTACAGCACTCTTAAAACTGGAGTCTGGGAGCTTAAACCTTTGTCCTGTGGTTTGAAAGTAAGTCCACAGAGTTCTTGTGTTGTTTGTTATGCCATGCAGATGGGAATGATAGCCAAAACTGCACTCTTGGGCAAAAGGAATCCTAGCCCTACCTGAACCATGCAAAAATCAGTCAGGGACGTTAACTTCTATGTAATCAGGAATGTGGGTGACCTTAAGTTGTGATCAGTTGTGGTATATTTAAGGATGAAACAGGTTTTGATATGTCTGGGGGGGGATAGTCCTTCCCCTCTCAGAGGCTGTTTCGGTGCTGCCTCAATTAGCTAAAGACTGAACTGTAGCAAAGTATCCTCTGATTTCTTACTTCATCCTTTTTATAGTACTAAGTATGGACATGAAACTCTGCTTTTAGTGAAATCTCTAAAGCATTGGAAACCCATGGAAGGGCTTGAACAGTGGAGGTTCCAGCACAGAGGGCTTTCAGTGACAGCCAGGAGGTTTGGCATTCATTGCGTTTTTTCCTTAGTGCTGTGGTCCACCTGGCATATTGATTTTCCCCATATTTCCCCAGCCACACTGGCTGTGGTTTACATGGTTTGCAACTTTAGCCAAGGTGTAACTGTGGTGTGTAGGCACTGTACTTGTGGGGATTTGCTGGGGCATTACCTTACTAAAATCTGCCAGGGAATACTGCACAGACATAGGCTGTTTTCTGGACAATAAACAACAGCCTCTGCCCCCTCTGTACAGTCTGAAGGCATAATTTTACACTAAGAGTTCCTAGAGAAGAGCTGCATGCTTCCCCATGCAGAGATAGTGTGATCCTCAACCGATAAAAATAAAAATTGTATTGTCACTTGTGTAATGCAGCATGCACTTGGTACCTCTTCACACTCCCTGTGCAGTCATGGTGGGGCTGGCACCTTTACTAGATAAGTGAAGTCGGATGGAAGCTGCAGGGTCACTAAGAGTGCATGAGAAGAGGAGGTGATGTGTTCTTCTATGAAAGTACCCTAGAGAAACAAGACACTTTTCTTATTATTTCTAGAGGTGTCTTATAGGAAACAACTCTCCAGAAGGCTTTTAAGCAGGGAGAGAAGGATAGATAGCTTTGAAGAACTGGTTTGTTATTACTTAGTAGGGTGACAGGAGGTGAAAACCTAAATCATGGACTGAAATACACAAAGGTAAGCTTACACAGAAACTGTGCTGAACTGTGCCTCAGCAGAGACTCTGGCATGATCTGGTATCTGGCTCACAGATTCATCTGAATAGGCGTATGTTAAATCTCCTTCTGCTTTTCAGGATTTGGATTCCCGTCAGAAGGTGAAACACTGCAAGGAAATGGGGAGATGGCAGGGAGGTGGCTTGCAGTGCCTTGCATTTAGATCGTATTTAGCATTGTTACAAGATTTTATCTTCCAGTGGTCATAAGTCCTTTTATTTCCTTCTTTCAGTCCTCCAAAAAAAGCATTTTTAAGCTTTGGCACACGAAGTGCGTGCATTATGCCACAGGGACATCCCTACAGAAGAGCCACAGGTGTAATGGTAGTCTGTCCTTGCTAGCACTGTATCTCTGTATAAAGCAGAACAAATAAAGCAAATGAACCTGTGACATTTGGTTCAAACACGTTCCCCCCTCCCCCCCTTTCTTAGCTCTGTATTTAAAGCATTGAGAAATCAAAGCAGCTTTATATTCACGTAATTGATGAATGTAGCAGTTAAGTTCTGAGTTGGTGCAACAGAGCTAATCTTCATCTGCACAAACATTACTAGACTGATTCACCTGAAGGCTGCCATGCTAAAATTACTCTAGAGCTCTGATGGCTCCTGATAGCTTTGCATCATCCCTTTCTGTGTGTTTCTTCTGTGCATGTGCATTTCCTGTAGAAATGGATCCCACGAAAGTCTGCAGTGGAAAAGGAGCTGTAACCCTCCGGGCAACTCCATCCTATGAAGGGAATCGGAATATCACTTCACCATGTCCTCAGGATGCTGAGCAACCTGAAAGTAAGTGGTGGAAGGTTAAAGGTTAACTGGAATCTGTAACTGACAGGTCAGTCCAGGGTCTTGGGCTCACTTTGTAGTCTAAAGCCCAAAATTCCATAACATAGTTGGAAACCTCTTGCAAGGAGCAGACCAGTAGAGAGACTGACTCCCAGTGTAGGTTTCATGACTACTCAGTCATTGACTTAAGCTTGTCAGGAGCACCAAAAACTCTCAGTTCTCTTTTTCTTCCCCTCCCCACCCCCCACCTCCCCCGCCCCCAGCTTGCCTATGTCACCTCCTTTTATCGCAGGCATGAGGTGGAACAGAAAGAAGCTGTGGTGCTACTGCCACTGCAGCATTCAGCTGGGTTGTCAGGGAAGCAGGGATAGCGTCCCCCCCAGACAGACAGCCTCGCCACAGAGCTCTGCCGTAGTTCAATAGCAGACGTGTAATTACTTAATTGTGGGAGACAGGCAAAGCATAACAAACCTGGCCAGTGTCGTGGGTCTGGCAAAGAGGATGAACTCCCAAAGGCGAGATGCTGTTAAAGGGGAGGGGGTAAAACTTGCTCTTGAAAGCAAAGCATACATCGTGTCTGACTGTATTGTTGGAGAAAGGGCAATTCCATTCATTCTAGCCCTAATGTGCCACTTTCTGCTCTGTCTTCTACTGTTCTGCTCCACCCAATGACCTACCCTCTTTTATGCTTGCCTTTCTCTCTTTCTTCACTCCTACCCCCTACTGTTGCCTCTCTCCTTTCTGTTGATGGCTTCATAAATTTCCAACAGCTTGAATGGCAATGGGCCCATTACTATGGAAATCAGCTCATTAATACTTCTATTGCTTACTCTCTCAATCACTTTATGAAATGTACTTTGGAGCTGGAAGAGCTTTTTTGCATGTAACTTAAACAGCAAAATGTGTACAGGGTGGGGAGGAGCCCAGTAGGAAGCAGGTAAATATGTGATAAGACCGCTTCATGTAGCTGCAGGGATTGGGTTGTAAAGTGATGTTATATCTTCTAATTCCCTTCATGCACTTAATCTGAAAAGCTTGACCTATTTGTTGGTAATCCTTTATCTCAATCACATATAATGATATTGTTAAGGATAGATATGTCTTCATATTCTGAATACAGGGTCCCTACAGTTCCAGTAATTTGTGGTGCCTGCATGTCAAGCTGCAGCTTTAGAAAGTAGCTAGCTGGGCAGCCTTTTTGCCTCTGAAATAAGAATGTCAATGAACAATTGTTTCTTCATTGCTCTGAATGAATTGCCTTGTGTTTACAAAGGTCAGAAACAAGGAGGACATCATGTTTAGGGCTGGTCTCTATGGTAATTACGCAGCCCTGTCAGAAAGCATTTTATGTGTGAAACGAAGTAGCTTGACTCTTAACTTCCATTGGTACATGTTTTCTGGAAATGTAATGGTTTATTTTTTCCCTTTCTTTTCCTCTATGCCCATCCTCCACCCCCACCTCCTCTGTCCCTCCTTTCTGTGAAACACTTAGGTCTGGAGCCAGAAAACTCAGAAACAGGTATTAACATTGACTGCTTCTGTTGTTACTATCGTTGCTTTATTGGAATTATTTCTTGCTGCCTGGGGGGGAAAAAAAAGAAAGAGCGGGATAGAGGAAGAAAAGAGTCTCCTCCTTTCACTTGTCCTGCAACTGGAGGGAGTCCTCTGTGATCTGAGATTTTTTTTCCCCCTTGCAGATGATTGGAGATCGTCGTCTAACTCTGATGCCAATGGGGATGCCCAGCCATCTTCTCTGGCTGCCAAGGGCTACAGGAGTGTGCGTCCGAACCTTTCTTCAGACAGCAAGCCACAGGTAAGCCTTTCTTCTGTGACCCTGAGGGTGATCATCTGGGTTCAAGCACTGGATTCATGATCAGGAGTCCTGGGTTGAACTCCAAACTTGGCTGCAGATGGGTAAGTTGCTGTGCCTCAGCTTTTCCTACCTTTAAAATGGGGGCAACACCGATGTCAGCAAAGCGTTGTGGAGCTCATGTATTCAGGCAGACCACAGTGTTTCCTGATGGACAGAGGAGGAGGACTACGCTATTTGTTTGCAAGAAAAAAGGTGAAGTAATCATCTGTAATTATTTTGTATTTTATGCTGGTTTATTTCCTAGAAATTGCTTCAGGCTGAAATCAGAGTGGCACCCTACATTAAAAATAAAACATTGGGGAAATGCCTTTCAGTTTTAACACTGTAGTTGATAGAAGCCAACAAGGGAAAGGTTATTTGTACCTGAAGGTAAATTGTTAAAGTCAATATGCTAAGAGAAGTCATCTTTTTTTTTTTTGGGATGCTGAGTTTGCACAGAAGCAGTCTGGAAGCTGGTAAGGAAACTGAATTCTTGTGTGGAACAAAGTCCCTTTAAAGCCCAGTCCCCTAGCAGAGTGACTGTTCCCATCATCAGGGTCCCTTTAGCAATGCTGCAGACCAGGCACCATAAGAGAAAGTGGAAGGAGGAGCAGCACCCCAAAGAAAGGCCCATTTCTGCTCAATGCTTACAGCTGTCCTCTAGTCCTTTCCTGATCTTGTTGACGAACACAGAGCTTTGGTGCACCTAATACTTGTTACAGAAGTTTCAAGAACTACTGTTTAAACTGAGCTGAAGTGAAAGAAATTCCAAGAGGAATGAATATGTTCAGAGGCAGAAGCCCTTCAGAACAGCACGAAAACCAGCACACTTGTCCACTCCCTTATGCTTCAGGGAAGGGCAGGATGGGCAGAGGGAGAGCAGCATGAGGACAGCAGATTTTGGAACAGCAGCTGGAATTTGATGAAATTTTTTTGCATCTATATCCATGTAACAATAGGTGCTTGCCACAACTTGTCATATGTGGATGACTTTAAAAGGACATCTCTTTCCAGATTTGAATATTGCAAGCTGTTAAGGCATCTTCATTCTCTCGTTTTGATGTTTTTAGCAGTGGTTTAGGCAGCCATAAAGATATGAAAACAGGGTGTGTCAAACCTACTTTCACAGTCTCCAAAGGGTTAATTTGCAAAAATGCAGGGATCTGCTGTTCATCAGGTGGGTGGGTATTTTCTTCTTTCCAGTAGATCATAGTTTTCAGCTACTGACAACAAAGCAATAAATAAAATGAAACCTTTGTATTGTTATTTTATCTCAAAACAGTTTGGCTTTCAGAAAAAAATTACTGTAATTGGAGTTGCAGTAGGCAGATGATTTGGAGTTAGCAAGCTATGTGTTGCCAAGTACTAAAACCAGTAAAGCCTTTCTTGTTTACTAGAGGCAGGATTTCTCTCTTGCTGATCTTGATTCTAGAGGGGCAAATTCTGATGATCTCAGTTCCTCAAGAAACTTTAATTATTTTGGTCTTCCTGAAAGCATTTTCAGGATGGAAAAATCCTAAAGAGAATTGAAGAGCTGGCCTTTAGAATGAAGAAATGCTGACTTTTTACTTAGCCAGCTGTGGTAGGCTACAGCACTCGCCTGATGTCTGCTTTCATTAGCATGGGTGAAACTTGGCAATGTTCATTTTTCAGCAGTGCATTTAACATGCAGAGGTGGCCTAGAGCTCTAAATCTGGCTCTACAGTTCAAATGTCCCCAGTGTTGGGAAGTGTTTAGTTATGCAAGCATGAGGCTGAATTTAGTTAGCCATGATATTAAATCTTGACTGAGGCTTTCCCAGGGCATGGTTGGTGTTGCTGTACAGGTCTCTTGAAACAATACAATAGTGAGAATTATTGAGCACAGAGAGAGACTTGAGGGCAGGGCTAAGTTTGTGTGCTGCAGAGAGCTGTGTGAAGAAAGAATGTGTGAGACAATGTATGTGAGTGAGTTCTGCACTGGCCTTCCAGATACTGTATATGCTTTTTATTCTTGCTATATTAAAACCTGCTTAACCCAAGTCTAATGATCAAATTCATTCTGAGAATTTAATTTTTTTCCTTCCTTTTTCCTTCCATTTGATGCTGCTTCCTCTCTTCTTCCTACCTTCTTGACTGCCTGATCAGGCCCTTGCTCCTCCCCGTCCTCCTCTTCCCAAAGAGGAAAGCTTTGCATGGCGTCCTCGCACTGACACTAAAGTGACCAACCTGTTGCCAGTGCCCATCATGGACTGTGTGTACCTGAATGCACCCAAGCCTTATACGCAGCGTGCATCACCGAACACCAGCGCACGCTGTTATGTGTCATCACCTACCCCCTATGGGGCTGTCCCCAGTGGGAAGCAAGGCTTGCCAGCAGAGCGTTCTCCCTCTTCAGGCCCCAAAGTTGAGGTGCATGCTGGGCAGCCACTCCTGAAAAGTCACTCCTCGTCGGGTGCATCATTCATACAATGCAACCCTGACAGGGCAGATCCCAGTAGTAAGGCTGGAATGAATTCCAGTCATGAGACGAAGGCGGATAAAAAGGTCAGCAAACTATATGTAGCTTGTTTATCTAACAGCACTTGCTCAGGCACATCTCAAAATTCCACTGGCACCACACATGATCCAGCAGCCAGCACCAGTTTGGGCGCTGAGCTCACCCAGGCACCAGGCACCAACATTGTTTCCTCTGTAACAGACACTGAAAAGTCTCTTCCTACTGCTCCTCCTCCTCCTATTCCTCCCAGGCCGTACTTTTACATTGTCCTCAGCAAAGACGCAGTTAGTTATGGTGCGGGCCAGCCCTCCCGGACTCAGTCATCACCTCCGCAAGCTGTGAGGGACAGAGTGCTAGAGCCCCAGAGCTCAACTGCCACAGAGGACAGGATGAGAAAAGAGCCTTACCTTACTCAGCAGCGACAGCCACCATACAAGGCAATGGGACGCAGCATGGTACATGTTTTCTCCATAACCTTGTTTTCTTTCAGCCGAGTGAACAGTTCTTTAATTCATTACAATGTTACCTTAATGCTTTATTCCCCTCCTACCTAATTTCTCAGCACTTTGTGCTTCCCTGAGTCTTGTGGTCTTCTACTTGATAATATTTAACATCCCATGTGTGTCCCCTCAACGTTGATATGTGTGTTCGTGTGTGTATGTGGTGTTTGGAGGGAGTTGGATTGGGCCAATGAGGATCTCTCTGTTTTAGGGAGATGTAAAATAAGCAAACTCTGTAATGTGTAATGGTTAGAGCCTCTCAAGTGATGGTGAATGCTGAGCTGTTCTTTGATTTGATTTAGCCTTACTACACAGAACCGTAGAAGAAGGGTGGTGAGGGGGAATGAAGATTTTTGTGAAAAAACATTGAGTTCATAGAGGCCAGGGCTGCAAGCCTGAAGAATTATGTCTCCTTAAGGAAAGAAGATCAAAGCTGGGGCTTTGTATCATTTTGGGTACATTCCTTGCATGACACAGTATGCCTGCATTAGACTAAAGTACCAATCTCCCCCAGTGCATAACAACACCTTGTTTCCTACAGGATGCCACTGCCACCACCTCAGCTCAGCCTGGAGTTATAGTAGTCCCCCTCCTCCAGGTTAATCCAGACAGACAACAAGAAGGCAGCTCCAGCACTCCACCACCGCCTCTGGTTCCTTTCGGGCAAGGCTCCGTATTCCCTGAGATTGTTTCTCCTGGCTCACCCTTGACTTTTCCAACTCTAGACGATTTCATTCCCCCACATCTCCAGAGGGGCTCCCACCATAACCAAGCACCCTCCACATCTGGCACATTACCCTCTGTTTACCCGAAACTGCCATTCTTCTCATCACCACCTTCACTTGTCCCTCCAGTCACGGGGGCTTTGCACAGGGGGTTGAAGCCTGAAATCACTGGAGTCATCTCACATACAGTAAGCTTGCCAAGTACCCTCCTCGCCCTTTTCCTAAATTTGTATTCCTGGATTAAAATTACTTTCTCCTTGCAATACTAAACTTGAGGGAGGAGTGATGACTCACTCCCTGCCAGCAGCATGACAGCTGAAACCTTGTTTGCGTCCTGTGCTAGTGCATGCAGTTTGCCTGCCTTGTGCAGCTTTGAACTTTTTGACTTCTCGCAACATTTGACTGTCTCCCGTTGTGCCCATTCTGCTGGGCACCTGCTACACTTTGAGAGTCTTCTCAGGATTTGCTCAGAATAAGGAATTCTGCTTAAACTGGTTAGCTGCAACTAACTGGTCTTTTCAGGCTCTTTTTATAGCATCCTTAATTGTGTTTGAATAACATTTAAAGTAGCAACAGCAGACCAGTTAAAGGTTAGGGCTGGCTTTCTATTCCACTTGGAGCCACAAGACCATATGGTCTCCACACAAATCCCTGATAAAATCAGTGTAAGATTGCTGCCAGTATCCAATGACCTACAAGTTATAAGATCAGTTACTGTACCAAGAGCCTTCCAAGCATGGAGGTGCTGTGTGATAGATTAGACAGAGTCTCTTTGTTTTGGAATTGCTTGTCTTCAAAAATTTTTAATCATTCAGTCCACGAGAGTTGGAATTTACTGTGGTCGTCTTGGGTTAGGTTTTGTTTCTCTTTAAGCTCATCACCTATTTTAAAAAGTCCTCAGGGACAAGGAGGAAAAGTAGCTCTCAGTAAAAGTTGTGGAGGGGGCAAAAAGTGCCTTACCCTCCTCATACTGAAAGTCTTAGAGCACCTTTTTTTTATGCTTGTTTGTAAGGACAAGGAAGAAGTTTGACAAAAATTGCATTCTCTCATGATGATGCTTGCTCTGCCCTTTGACTCTATAGGGATCTCACAAACAGGCTGTGGGCTGAGGGAAAGAAAAAAACAACCAAGGATGTTATTTTCAAAAGTTCTCAGCATTGGCCTTTCTACTTTTATTAAAATTGGTAGGGTTTTTATTGCAGAAAGCAATGAATGGAAGTTTGAATTTGATGTTTTGGTTTTAGTTTGTTCTTTGTTTGGTGTTCTTTGTTCGTTTGTGTTTTGGAGTTTTTTTGTTTTGTTTTTTTTTAAATGGAGCCTATCTGCAGACTAGAAAACAAATCAGGAGGCATCTAAGTCATAGAGGAGGAGTGGAAATTTTGTTGTACCTCACTTTCTTGAGATGAGAGTTTTGAAACATATTTGGACATGCTCGCTTTAGGCATGTAGTCACCAAGCTGTTTTCCACAATTATTTAAATGGTCTTTGTTCACCCTCTTTGGTGACTTCCCAGGGGCTGCTGAGCCTATCCTGATCCTGCATCCCTCTTCCTTGAAGGATTCTTGTTTGTATTATAGTTGCCAAAGTGAAGCTCAAAGCCAGTTCTCACACTTCTCCCTGACTCTTCCTCCTTTTCACTGATTGCATTGTTTGAATATTACCGCAGTCAGCAAAATGGGGCCGGGTCTCTCTCTAGAGGACATCTTGCTTCTGAAGACTATTGATTCTTTTCTGTCCCCATGAAATGTCTATGGCCTGAGCAGCTGCTGCTTGAAGCAAGATCACCTTTGTCCAACAGAACAAGATGGTTCTTCCTTATTTCCCCTCAAGGTTGGAGAGGCTGTAGGTGCTTGTTCTGATTATGGCCAATTGTCACTATGATTTATCTCTGAGCTCTGGTGCCAGGCCTCGCTTTGGCCCCTGTTCAGTCCCCTGCCTGATGTTGTAAGTCCTTCTGTCTGATGCTGTTGTGTATGAAGGGCACTTAGTTGCAGTTGCACTTAGCCAGAAAAGCTGGAAGTAGGGATTTTTCTGGAGCAATATTCTGGGCATATTCAGGGTTTTTTAAAATAATGATTAAAATACCCTTGAATGCTTAGCTGATTTTACAGATCAGTGGTTTGCAGCATTTGAGTCTGACAGTGGAGCAGCAGGAGTGCAGGAATTTGGTTTGCTGTCCCATATTCTCTTTGTTTGAATGCTTTGTCCCCATTAAGGGTAATTGCGTGTCTGAATTCCTTAAGAAGCTTTGAAAAATCTCAGTCTAAACTGATGCACACAGTCTTTAGTCATCATCCCTTCTTTATCTTAGCCACCTTACCACAACCAAAAGTCCAGTATCCATGGACTGAGGTTTTTTCAAAGATGAGCTAGGTTTCAAAGTCTCCCTGCTAACACAGCCTGTATTTCTACAGAGCGGCCAGAGCTGTGATGATATCAGAGGTGGGTTTGAAATAAGCAAATTATGGAGCTGGATGCTTTAGGAGAGCAATAGCGGTTTGCTATCTGTGCTCTGGCAGCAAAGCCATCTTCCTTACTAGAGTCCTTCTTTCTATCATCTGTCAGTTTTGGGGCTTTTAAATGTCAATTCTTTAATCAGGTAGGTATCACATTGTCTCCTGAGTGATGGTGCTAACTTAATTCCTTAGACTTTTCTTACCAAACCAGCTGCAGTAATACTGTTTCACTCCAGAATTGCATGAGTTTTGCATGTCTGACTTGCTATGAAAGGAATACTCTTGGAACAAATGTTTGTGTGTGGATGTATCAGGGGAAAGATGTCTGCATCTTTCCCCCCCCCCCCCCAACAGATCTGCTCTTTTCTGACACCTTGTGTTTGCTCCAAAGAGTCTGCTAGATGAATTTAGTGCCCTCTCTTGGGGTTGGAGTTGTGAAACCCAACACCAAATAACTGTAGTACTGCCTTAGCAAACTAATTTCATTAACAAAGAGCAGGTTATGTACAAAGAGCAGGGTAATACTTGTGCTTATGCCTTTTTTACTAAAATTTGCTGTGATTATGCTTCTCATTCAGCCTAAAATGTTGGGGTTTTTTCCCAGAATTTCCCAGTGTAGCAGCCTTCTGCATGCTGCTAATGATGTGTTGCTCTTCTTTTCAGGACCCTGGTCCTGTGCTAAACGAAGTGCCCCAGCCTGGCACTGACTATCCAAGCTCCATCACTTCCATCAGCAAGTCTGCCTCTGCCTATCCTTCCACCACAATCGTCAATCCCACTATTGTCCTCTTGCAGCACAATAGAGGTAAGGAGACTTGCATGTGATAATTTAGGCACAAAATGAGCAAACAAGGAACTGGAGAATGTGTGTGCTGTGGATAATTAGGTCCAGGCTACTAAGAACTAACAAAGCTGCCTCAAAAAAAATCTTAGTGACTGGAACATGCAACAAGCAAGTGAGAGTGATAAGTTTTTCCTAATTAAAACCTGTGGATTTCCAGAAGCTCTTTGAGGCTGGGGAGAGGTTTTTTACTGGACTGTGAACATATGAATAAGCTATTGCAAGGTAACACCTGTCAGGTGTCTTGTCATGGTGGAAAAGGGTGTATGCTCCCATATATCTGTCTGAAGAAACAAGGTAGCTTGAGGTAACTTGAAAAGGTGATATGCTACTTCTCACTTATGCAGTGTGAAAGCAACTGTATTTTTTATTACTGTAGGAGAGATTTGACCTCTGAATTTGTAGCAGAATTTGCCCAATAGTAAATAATCTGCATCCCCACAACTTTGATCTTTGCAATTTTTTCCTCTCTCAGTAACTGAATCAACTCAAACTCATACTGCAGTAATCCTTGAGCTCTGGATTTGCATATCTCAAACAGCCTTGTTTGAGAACTCCCAGGAATCAAAGCCTTTCTCACACAAGCTGGATGGATAGTTCTAGCTCTTTGCCTCTGGATTTGGAGGGAAAGTTTGCTTCTCCTTTCTAGTTCTCCTGATGGCAGGCATTACCACAACTTCCCAATTTGTCGTACATCACTGAAGTCTCTAGCTTGTAACAGGCCACAGAAATGCAGTCCAGTTTGCCTTGATTTCTAGTGGGCTGGGGAAACTCCAGGAATCTAGCCACTAGTGCTGTGGCTTACCTTTCCAAAGGCAAAAAATATAAAATCAGAAAATAGGGTCAAGGCCTGCCCTCTCATACTGTAGCCATTTTAATTACAGCATTGATGCACTCCTTTGCATCATTTTTTTTTCTCAGTGCTTTTTAAAAACAGGTTTCTCTGTTTGATCCTGAAGATACTGTTTTCACTGTAGCACAGCAGACTAAAGGGGTAATGAGTGGATTATCTCCTCCTTTTTGCTAGCATCTGAAGCAGCTTTGCTTATGTGCTTCTGAATGAGGATGTCTGGATTCCTCAGCTGCTTCAAGGCTGATTCAAGGCAGCCTTTTTAAATCTCAAAACTTTTTGTTGACTTTCTTGAGGTGGGATATGCTTTGATCATTTTTTTATTTTCATCTAATTTGGAGTATTTCAGTGTGTACAACACAAGGATGTTTTCCCTCTGTAGACTTTAAGAGCATGAGAGACAAATTTGTATAATGTAATGCTACATACACACTGGCTCTGGGAGAACTGATGTGAAATTATTCTGTTTACTAATTATCTTCATCATAAACAGTTTGTCCTGTCTGAATATTGCTTTTGACCATTAGCACTCATGATACTTTACCCTGATACATTGAAGAGCCTTCTCTCATCATATTTTTTCTATGATTCAGATCATGGCTGGATATGCAATTTGATCATGTCTGTGATGTATATAATTCTAATCTCTGGTTTTGAACATATATTAGTCTAACTTGTAATTTCCATGTATCAGGTTGGTTTGACAAGGCATCATAGTCACAGATTTATATTGATTGACATAGTATGTGTCAGCCTGTATATTTATTAGAAGATCCCATATAAATAATTTTTTATTGCTGACTTGACAGACAGATGTCCCAATCATTGGACTAATCTTTTTCAAAGGTTGTCACAATATTTGTTTTCTTCCTTGTCCTGTGGATTTTCCTTTGTGTTCCAAGACATTCTGAGAATGAATGGTCCTGTCTCCAGAACTGCTCCCTTTAGAGCAGAAAACTGCTCTAAAGCTCTTACTATGGTTTATATGAACATGCTCATTTTTGTCTAACCTCAGTTGTTGTCCTTCAGCATAGTCCTTAGTTACTGTTGTAGTGGAAAGTATTTCTCCATCTGGCAAAGTAAGACATCATACACATTTTTTTCTGCTTTTTTTTTCAAATGCAGAATGGAAATACTAATCAGATGTGTAATCTTTCCTGCCCTTTTATTACCATCATGCCTATTTTGTAAAAGAACAAGATCATTGCTAGTTTCTGTTTACTATTCTTGTGCCTCAAACCTGTTTTTGAGTCTGAGACATTCTGTTAATGGTTTTATTCCACTGTAATTTTCTTTCAGTTCCTGGCATAAGTTGCCTTCTTGTAGGTGCACATTTCCCATCTATTTATGTATGGAGGGTTTCCTGCAATTCCTTAAGCTTTCATTCCTCTCTAGGATTTATCCCAGCATAGCATTAAGATTTCTTTCTGCTAACTTAGTATTTTTAAATGGTTCTCAGATCTTAATTATCTATTGAATTTCCGTCCTGGCTGACATAATTCATATTTAGTTTCATCTTTATGAACCTTCTGTTCAAAACTAGGTTCCTCTCATGGCACATAACAAATTGTTACTAGGTTATGTTCCACCTTTCCCTGAATGGTTAATTATGTTTTGTGCTGAAATCAATTTCTTCATGTCAAGAGGTTGTTCAGTAAAAATTCCTTTTGTGTGCTCTGAGATACTCTGTAAATTAGAAATTTCAAGGTCATTTTAATGCAGGAAGTCTGAGGTCTCCAGTAGCTCAGTCTTCCAGATAGATAATGTGACTTCCTTTCTCCTCAGTGCTTTATTGATTACTTTTTAAAGAGTTAACTCTTTTATTCTCTGAAGTGACTGTTGTACCAGACACCACCTACTTCTCACTATTACTTCTTACTATTTTGTGCTTTATTTGCTAGCTCATTAATCTGCATGTAAGACCCTTTGATTTGAAGCTATCAGACTTGACTTAGAAACAGGTAATAGCATTTGAAACACAGGAAGTACACTATATCCCTTCTTATGTCCTTGATCTCAGGCTCTTTCCTTGTGGTGAAAGATCTCAGATTTTTCTCTCCTGGATTTCAGTTCTATGATCTGAATAAAACTCATGCTTATAAACAAGTCATTTCAGATCCTCTTGTTTACTTCCAGCAAATATTCTTTTCAACATCTTTGTTTTGCACTAAACATGTTCTCAAATACTTGTTTCCTCTTCCTTTTTTTTTACTGGTTTCGAGTCTTAGTCTTCTCCAGTGCTGCCTCCTCAGGGGGACCTCTGAAGGCATTTATTATAATTTCTTCACTGTTACCAGCAGTTTTATCCCTCTGACCCTTTCTCTGAGAAGCCTACAAGTTTTTGGCCTTTGCTTACAGTCCCAAAAGACAAGATCAAGAGTGAAGGCCTCAGTCAGCTGGTGGGTGTCTGGGTCTACAGTCTGGCTCTGGTCAGGCAGGAGAGGGAAATACCAGACACCTCCTGCTCCTTCTGCTTCTATCCATCAGCTGCTCCCTTTCCTACACAGAGATACAAGGGAAAAGGAAATCTCCCCTTCATGTAAAAAGTGCATTTGGGTTTTTTCATGAAAAGTCTGTTAATTCATAGTATCCTCTCCTCTGTGGAAAAGAGATAGGAAAAAACTCTCAAGCATTGACTCCTTAAACTACATGTTCTTGTCAGAAGAGCTCAGTGTTTCAACACAATTCTCCTCAGTGAAGTGATGGCTGAAGCTGAGACCATTGTCAATTTTTTCCTCACAAGTTTCAGAGATGGGCATTGTATTTCTCACTTGCAGTTTCCTATAATACAGCAACCTAGTCCCTGTGGCCTGCTTACCCCAGCAAACCCTGCAACAGGTGGTTCCCATCTATTCTTCTGGATCAGAGTGCTGACCCTTCCTTTTACCCAGCTTTTCCCTATCGTGTGAACATAATGTACAGGAACAATTTGCCATCAGTAGTCAGCAGAGCAGAGGGCTGGGGCTGAAAATCAAAGTTCAGAGGTGTTGATGAGGAAGCTACACTGAGGAGAAATACCAATCTCCCTTGCTGAGATGATCCACTTAGGTCAAATACCTCGTGAAGGTGGGTTCCTCTAGAGAACAGAACACACCTGGAGGTTTTTACTACTACAGACTTGTTCTCTGCTACCCTAAAGCACAGTGATTTCCTGGGCAGGCATTGCATGGCATGGTTTATCATGAATACGTAGCAGGTGTTTTTAATATATTAAAGTTTTTTAATCTTTGCTCTAACAATATGAGCTTTCAAAAATGTTTTTACTTTAATAGTAAAATATTTTATCGTCTTCAAATGGCTTTCATGCTTTAAAGAAAAGAATTAATTGCTGGGGAGCAAAAAAAGCAGGGAACAGAGGGCTAAGCATTCTTGGTTTATTCCCTGCTGTGATTTGGGTAAGTCATTTGGACATCCTTTTAGAAGGCATAACTTTAGGGTGGTCAAACCTGCTGAGGAATACCACAAATACCTCTGTCTGGGAATTCATTAGTGAAAAGCCTTCTAATCAAGGGGACCATTTTGAGAATCAAAGCCTTCAAGCTGTGTCTGTGCACAAATCACCAAATCTGTGGCTCAGTAATATGTGATGAGACTCAGCAAGCATCAGCAATGACTTTATCCTTTCATATATCTTTCTGAAATGCTACAGCTGTATTATTTCAAAGTGTTCTTCATTATGATGGTAACAGAGTTAGTTGTCAAGCTGCTTGACTGTGAATTTTTACTGGCTTTCAAATTGTCTCCTGTCCAGTGTTTTATTCTCTGATGTTATGAAAAAAATGAAAATTTAAATAAAATTGCTCTTTGCAAATGTGTTGGTCACTGCATCATGAGATTTATGTTATCCCACGAGGCTGCTGTGTGGAGAAGGGACTGTGGGCTGTCACTTTGGCAGGGTATTTGAAAACAGATTCTCTCCAGCAGCTGCTATCATTCTACGGCATATTTCTTGCCTGTCAGAAATGCTGCACCAGAGCACTTGCTGTTTGTCTCACACATTTGTTCTGTATTTCTTTTTGTTTTGTTTCTTCCTTTACCACAGAACAGCAAAAAAGGCTTAGTAGCCTGGCAGGTATGATGTGAAAGGTCTGCTACCCCCCAACTGCTGCCTCTGCTGGAGCAAAGCTGCTGCTTTGATAAATTGTGGGTTACCTTTAGCAAACACACTGCCCAGGAACTGCAAAGAAATATGCCAAACACCTAAATTACTCATCTGTTTGTCCTAAGTCATTTGCCAACCTTTTAAACACAAACTCATCAATTCTGAGTCTTGCAGGCCAGTATTGTGTTTGCTCAAGGTCCCAACAGATCAATGCGTTGCTATGCATGAGCCTTTCCTCCTCTGCCCCTATCAGATTTCTACACATTTAATGGCTTTGGGCAGGATGGTGATGTGCATGTGAATAAACATATCTTTCTCTCTTCAATGCATGCAGTGATGTAAAAATTATAGGATTTGCAAAAGTCTTGATGAGGCAGACTAAAATTGCAGGTGTTTCCTCTGCAGGAAATCCATTTAGGGAAAATCCTTCACTGAGTCTAAGGGTTGCTGTGCTGCAGCTCTGCAGAGCAGAGTAGAGCATCAGATCACCCTGAAGTCCCTTGGTGATGCCTTCTGCTACCTGTGGGTGTCAGTTGGGCAGTGTCAAGGAATTCTAGTTTGGAAACAAGACAATATGAAGAAATCAGTTATTTCCCTCCATCTTTATGCAGACTCCTGTGCAATTGTGTCATATGTATGCTTAAACAACATTTGTTGTTTACACACTCTCATTAGGGCATGGAAATGAATTGGAAACATCACATACTGTCTGCAACAAATGGGGTTGTCAGACAGGTGAATGCAAGCTGTTCAAAAGTAGTCCACCACTACCACATACCATGCTCCTTTAGGTTGAAATCAGCAGGAAAAGATGTACAGGAGACCATATCACTGCTACTTTTTGATGAAGACTGACATTGTAGAGTTTCTAATTATTCAAAAGAAACAATTCTTGAAATCAAAACTGTTGTCTTATATGTCAACTGAGACTCTCATGAGATGTGTGATTGTAACTACCTGAGAGGTGCTCGCCTGCTTTTGCTGGCATCAGGCATTTTCTTGGGAGATTTCCTTCAATGCTAACCACAACCAGCAGTGACAGTCTGTCTCATCAACTACTTGCTAGAATTTTTGCATTAAAAGAGCAGAATATGGTGATGATGTGAAATGCCGGGATGAGGTAAAAAGCCCCCATTGCCATTTCCAGATACAGTGCCAGACAGATTAGTTTCTGACAAAGTTGATTCAGCACTTCTGCGGGACAAGCCGGTTCAGGAGGCAGTGCCAAGCGAGAAGAGGGCAGTGGAAGAGAAGAGAAGCACTGTCAGGAGCCCTCACTACATGGCTGATACCTCTGTCGACGATATCGGGATTCCACTGAGGGTAAGACAGTGCTGAGCAAGTGGTTGGTGCACAAAACCTGGGCTAGATTCTGCCTACTTTAGGACTGAGGGAACTCACTAAAGCTGCAGAGATTTAAAGGAAGACAGAGTTCTAGTTCAAATATATGTTATGATTAATTATTCCATTTGGAATCTATGACCTGTTTCAGCTGCTTCAGGGGAATGAAAATTAGAAATTAGTATTTCTTCTCATAATATCTGAAAATAATGTTTTCTGCTCCTCTGTTTCCTTCCCATCTAGCAGCTAAAGGAGAGTTTTGTCTCGTTTTAACCATCTTAGAGGCAGATACCTCTTTTATATGTGATTAAATTCATTCAGGGGAAATTATGAAAATAATTATTAACCTATTTTTGCAACTAGTTTCTGGAATGACTTAGAAACACTCACTGTTTCTATCTGTCCACTGAATGCTTAGGAAATTGGTATGTATGACTAAAACAAGCAAGTTGTTTAATTTTAGATGTCAAACTAGATTAATATACATAACATTTCATACAATTTGCAGTCTAGAGAGATTGCAACCTGCCTCTGCAAAGCTTTTACATTATTACTTACTTGAGTGAAATCTCATATGAGATTATATATCTGAGTGAAATAAGTAATATTTCAGAATATTAGTATCATACAGCTTTCACATAGCCGAGTGCAATTTTTTTTCATTGCTGGAAGATTTGTAGTAACTTTGACAGGCTGATAAAGTCACTATTGATTATTTTTATGTGTATTTATTTTTCTAAAAGAATACAGACAGATCGAAGGACTGGTACAAGACGATGTTCAAACAGATCCACAAGCTAAACAGAGGTACTGTAGCACAGATGTTTTTTATTTACTGTAAAAGACCACCTTAATGACATTTTGTTTTGTTTATATGAAGAATTGTACTGGCTGTTAAATAAAAGCATTTTATGTTAATTAGTGTTTGCTCTGCACCACAGAACCCAACCAATGTATTTGAAATCTTTGAAGTCAAACGTGAGCAAACAGCGAGGTCCAAAGAAAGTTCTAAGTTGTTCTGAACTGCAGTGCCCTCATGAAATCAACTATACTATTTGAGACAAGAAAAGCCTATAATAATTCCATACTTAGAGAAAACAGATCCCTGAACTCCAGTTTTACCAGCTAACCCAATCCACACACTTCTAAAATGCAATAGGTTATCCCTGGAACTTCTCTGTGGATAAGAGAAATTTTTTTACACTGTTAAGCTTTAGTACCTGCACAAAAAAGCGTGATTTGAAATTGACTGAAACCAGTGGTAAGGTTTCCATTAATTTTTACTGAGTTCAGAACCTGAACTCTGCTTTTTCAAAATCCTAATCTTTCTCTTTTGAAAACCTAGAATTGTGGTGAGCACTTTCAAACTTCGTAATGGTGAACTCTCAGGGGATTCACACCTTGGGGCGCTTCTATGCCTGACTGCTGATACACTCACATTTTTCTTCTGTCTGAGAAATGGCTGCAGTAGCATTTGCAAACTGAACCCTCTCAACAGCCTGACCCGCAGGCAAGCACAGCTCAGACCTGGGCTTCTGTAACAAAATGTAGAGCATGCAAAAATGGAGCTGTATTTGCTGCTGCAGGTGCTGTCCTGATGAGCTTTATGCATAGATAAATGCTGTGCTGTATTGGATGGAATGAGGAGGAGCTGAACTATTTCCTAATCCTGCTTCTCCTAACAGAGGTTCTTTAGCTCAGCTAGAGCCCATGTGCAGATGGAGGAGAATGAGTTCAGTCCTCTTGTCTTCCAGGATCTCTCACAAGGCCCAGACATGCAAGGCAGCAATGAACAAAGAGGCATTCTAGGTTGTGTCATGCTAGAACATCAGCATGAGAGGGACTATAGTCAGCTTGAATGGATTCTTGGCTCGCCCTTCTTCCCCTTTAAATCTGTCCTCTCTGTTCTTTTTTGCAAATCATGTTCCTCTCCTTAGACAATCCTGAAGAAAACCCTTATTGCCCTACCTACATATTTCCTGAACTTCCTGAAATCCAGCAAAAAACTGAAGGTACCAGAAGTTTAGTCAGAGTATCTGTTGTCTTGTGCTTTGAGTTAACTGTACTATGGTGCCCTAATAGTAACTAGATTCAGGTTCTAGTTTTGTTACACTGCCTGGAAATTCAGTTATGCCCAGTATACCTTCTTGTGTGATGCATAAAATAACTAAATCTTTGCTAATCCATTAATCTTTTTTAAAAGTATATACCATCTACCCTAGTGCTATTAAAGTAGGGAATAAAATCATATGGTGATAGAAGTTGGGGGATGAAGCAGAACCTCCACTTCATTGTGGATAGTCTCAAAATCCACTGCTTTTCTCTGCTGCAGAAGACAATCCTTATTCTCCTACATACCAGTTTCCTGCGTCTACTCCTAGTCCTATCTCTGAAGGTAATAATAAAGGTCCATATATATCTTTTCTGCACAAATGCTGCCTTATCCATTTATTTTCTTCCCGGAGTTTTTTCTAGTTGCTGAGCTTTATGCTGCCTCATAATGATTTGCTGCACTCTAAGCATTGCCTTGACTGTATGATGCCTTTTTGGCTTTGCAGTGCTCCTCTGGCTTTGTAACTAGTATTGGACTAATGCTGCAAACTTGGGGTTTGCTTGGTTTTATGCACTTATCAGTTGCGTGTGCAGTGATTATTTAACATGTCTAGATTGCTGACTTTACATGTAAAGATGAATTTAACTGAGATTTCTCCCCCCCCCCCTTCAAATCAATAAATTTTATTAATTATTTGCTTCTGGTTTTTAACATTAACATAGTATTAGGGCCAGACCCAGAATGTCACTGAAGCATATTAGTAAAAAGGCTGCTTGCTTCAGTGGGTTTTGGATCAGTCCCTCAGTGCAGTCTTTTAAAATAAAAATAACTTGGTAACATAGGTTCAGGGCTGGTCTTAGGTGCACTTGGCATATCTAGGCAAGGACAGAGTTTGGTCTCATCAGCACATCCTGCAACTTGGAATAACACTGTCTTTACCTTATCTCTTCATGTGCTCAGCAGATTCCTTTCAACTTCATATTCAAATCAGAATACTTTGCAGTCATATTTCAGGGATGGTGAAATAGCATCTGTTGCAGTGATAATTGTGTGACTCTGCAAAATATTTATATATGAGAAACTAGAATCTGCTGCACACATTGGGTGTACAGACATTTCCTGATTGGGAGGCTGTTGGTGACAGCCTTGTTGACTTGGTGCTTTGGTGACACTTTTCATCCTGCAGTCTAGGAACTTGCCTACATAGCCTGTGCCTCAAGCCAACCCTGGTGAGACTATTAATTAACCATTTTATTTGATGTTTGTATTTAACATCTGGTGGGTGTTGTGTGAGAAGAAAGCATGCAATATGAGCTGAGATGCTCAAAGAAGGCAAGGAAATGTTAAAATGAATGTGGATGAAGTGTCATACAGGTATCTAAGATACTTGATAATTTCTTGGTGAAATATATTAGGTGAAGAGTCCTGCCTTGCAAATCATAATGCAGAATAAGTTATTTTCTCTTGGCAGAATGGTATGTGGATATGGGTGAGAGAGAAACTGTTTCAGTAACTAATGGATAAAAGAGTTTTACAGAGACTATTTCCTTTTTCATTGAAAATCCATTTTGTTCATCTGGATTAACACTGTTTGCAAACCAATGATGATAATATATCAAAGAGTCTGTTCTCCCACAAATGTCTCCCATGCACTTGGAAATGTGCACATGTAAGTAATTTGCAGGTTTATATGGTTGAAATTTTATTGGACCAAGCACTAATTTTTATTCTCAATATATTGGGAAACATTTCTCCAATATTTTCTTTGATTCCTTTCTTCATAAGAAATACAAAACATTTGATGATGCAGATGAGCTGGAGGGGTTGGAGTACATATTTAGTGTTTAGAAAATACTTTAAAGATATGTACTCAGTGACAGTGTTTATACAGAAATGGGCTGGATCCTCACTTTCATACAATTAATATGAGAATGGATTGATGCATAAGATCTCCTAGAAACATCCAGATTTGGGCTCACTTCAACAATATATTCAGAGTTTCCAAAAATACACGAAATATATCCAATCCATTAACTGGAACCCAATTCTGCAGATTCTCTACCATCCAGAGGGAAATAGCCTTTCTTTAAAGGAACCAGGTTTCAAATTTTGAAGTTACAAACTTGTGATATCCTGCTCTGTGTAGAAGAGTCCCATGGAAAGAATGCCGCTTTGAGAAACAGAAGATGTTTTTTTATACTCATTTCTGATTTATACTCTAATGTTATCAAATCATTCCAGATTTCTATGTTTTAGTGTTTCTTGTGTAAAAAGGAAAGAAATGAAGACACTTTTCTTCGTAAGATACTCAGAGACAAACCATACCTGTTCTCCTCATTGTTGTAGATATTAGAATATAAGAAATTAGAAAATGGCAGTTATCTGAAGTGAATTTTTATTGTATGTTTTTTTATGTGAATGATGAGCTATCATGAATATTGATATTTCTCTTCAAGTAAGTGAATAAAATTATTTTTTATTGATTTCCAGCACTAAATAAGATTGTTAGAGGTGAATGGCTGTGAAGGTAGTTTCAGACATTTGTTCATGTGTATTTGTGACTACTGCTGAATTTGTGATTTACCAAGTGTTTTTCTGAGTAAACCAAACTTGTGTTTAAGAATACGAGTAATTTTTGTCAACAGTTCAGTGCAATATAAATATTTGATTCCCATCATTAAGGTTTAGAATATGGGAACTGGCCTGAAAATTTCCCTTCGTGTTTTCTTAACCTGAAGGTTATGATAAGCATCCCAAGATGCAATAACCATATTTTTGGAACTTTAACCTTCTGGTTCATTCACCAAGAGAACTAAAACAGATAGATTGGAAGTTTAGACTTCCCCGAGCCTTCCTGAAAGGCTTGATGAAGGCTTGAGTGCAACTTCAGGTCAGTTGGGTTAGCCAGATTGGTTTTTTCCAGCAGATGAGATTGGCTGTAGCATCTGATCGATGTTCTCCTTGAGAGAAAATTTAGAAATTGTTTCAATTGTTGATTGGCATCCCTGAATTCACGTAGCACTTTTAAAAAAACGTTTCTTTTTAATCTAGTTTATTCTAGCTTCATTTGCTTTGCTTTTCTGTCTTTTTCTCTGTCACATTTAGTGGTTTATTTGCAGAGGTATTAGTAATGCTATTGCTCACAGTTCTCTTTGCAGTCGAAGAATCACAGAATATGCAGAGTTGGAAGGGACCCACAATGGTCAACAAAGTCCAACTCCTGGCCCTGCACTGGACACTCCTAAGAGTCACACCCTGTGCCTGAAAGCATTGTGCAAACTCTTTTTGACTCTTGTCCAGCTGGTGCTGTGACCACTTCCCTGGGGAGCTATTCCAGTTCCTAACCACCCTCTGGGTGACGAAGCTTCTTTTCATATCCATAATAAACCTCCCCTGACACAGCTTCAGGCCATTCCCTTGGGCCCTGTCACTGTCACCGCAGAGCAGAGATCAGTGCCTGCCCCTCCTCTGCCCCTCACAAGGAAGCTGTAACTGCAGTGAGGTCTCCCCTCAGTCTCCTCTTGTCCAGGCTGAGCAGACCAAGTGACCTCAGCCTCACCTCTAGGCCCTTCACCGTCTTCATTGCCCTCCTTTGGATGTTCTCTAATAGCTAGATAAAAGAATCATATGTGACTGGCAGCAGGACTCCTCAGCTCTATTGTTGTGTCTAGCAGTTAATGAGTAATTTTAATCATATATTATGGCTTTTGGATCCTCTCTTTATCTCTCAGCTTTTGATAAAGTGGATCCATTAACCCTTGCTGTAGAAGAGTTTTATGATAAAAGGGATTATTTGCTTAAGTACTTTGAGAGCCTGGAGAAAGGTATTAGTGTAAGTAGTATATTAATATTTATATCTAATCTAGAAATTATTTCCAAGAGCAATTTAAACCTCATTTGAATCATGTTTTTTAGGATCCTCTCCCTGTGGTAAGTATTGGGCATATCATTCAAACTACGGTCAATGCATGAGTAGAAGAAATTAAAACGTCTCTGGTGCTTTTTCTTTGGGGCTTTTTCAACTCACTTGCAAAATGCTTTTGTCTTTCAGATGAAGATTCTGATTCATACTCTCCTCGTTATTCTTATTCTGAGGACAGTAAGTAATTAACGTTTCTTGTTTAATCTGTCGAACAGGAAGGGCATGTAAAGCATGTATTAATTTGCCTCCTATCCAGTTCACCAATATTTCTTCATGTGATTTATCCTACAGGCAGAACCCAGCTTTCTGTTCCCCGCTCCAAGAGTGAGATGGACAATATTGATTCAGAGAAGGTTGTGAAGAGGTCTGCCACTTTGCCACTGCCAAACCGTACTTCATCGCAGAAGTCAAGCCCAGAAAGGTGACCTGAACTAAGTTGTATATGGATCAGTTCTGGAAGAATGTCTGAAAGCTGTCAATGGGAAGGGGATGAAAGTGGAAGCCTTAGGTCCCCAACTCCAGTTAAACTTTTTTGGAAGCTGGATATGTAGTTTTTACTCTGAGTCTTTTCCTGGCCAGCAGTGGATTCCTTCATTGTCACAGCCCAGTCCCCCATTCTGTCTGTCTTTTTTGTCAGGCATCACACAGTCTGTGGCATAGCCTCCTGCCTGGGTGGCAAGTGTTTCCTTGGCTGTCATGCCTACACAGTGCCTGCCACATAGGCACAGTGGGGACTCTTGGCTCAATGTGACACTATAAAGGCACCTCAGAATACAAGCAAGTAGTGATAATTGTGGACAAGCAAAATTTGGATTTATGTTGAGCCTTGGCAAAAACTTTGTTACATTTCCACTTCTGAGGAGTCTTACCTGTATGAACTTTCTTGCAAGTAGGATCTAGCAGCAGTGTCATTTCTAATCTTTAGGATGACTTCTCTCCTGGTGTTTTGCTTTGTTTATTACCATGTGTTTTGCACCTCTTTGTAACAGTAAGGAACACATTTACCAAATGTTTGCCTACACAGAAACCACAGTATCTTGGGTTAATTGATCTTTCTTTCCTTAGGACTGACTGGGAGCCTCCAGACAAGAAGGTGGACACCAGAAAATATCGTGCAGAGCCCAGGAGCATTTATGACTATCAGCCAGGGAAGTCCTCCGTTCTGAACAATGAAAAGATGGTAATGTTTGATTTATTCTAGTTTGTGGCTTTATCCTGCGATTATGAAATAATCTCTAAATGCTTGTGGGTTCTATTTGGATGGGATTCCTTATGCTTACATTGCAGTGCTCGTGTGACGTATTTTGAAAACTATTCTGCATAACTTCCTAACATTTTTGTTCTCTCTAAAGCAAGATCCAGGGGGATTGAGAGGCTTCTTTCCTTTTGGACATGTTGTTTTCCGTGTAAAGTATGGATCACTAACCCTAGTTTTTAATCCATGTTTGACACTGTGACCTGTTCAGCAGCTGTTTTGCCAGCTGTACTTTTTCTAGGGCACAGCATTAGCTGATGCAGGAGGGTTGAAGGCATTATGCAACAGAGAAGGCAGGTTCAGTTTCTGTGGTCCTCTGATGCTTTAAACACTGAACTAGTTTTTAGAGTGCCTTTAGTGTGCCTCAGTGAATGCCTATGAGATGCATTAAATCACCATAGATGACTTAAGGTGTCCTTCCATGGTGCAAGTGTGGCACTGTAACGGCTAGAAAATACTGAATGATGTTAGTAGTGTATAAAGACAGTGCATAAAGATATAATTGTTCTATAAAGGCATTAATTTGAAGGATTCTATTAGATGTGCTAGTTGCACATGACTTTCCAAATGTAGACTGGACTTTGTGCCTTAACTGTTCAGACATTGATCCGTGCATGGAATAGATAAAGGAATGCTCCTGAAAAACCTGCCAAGGATTTACACAGGAGTGAATAACAATTTAAATCAATAGAAATTTAAGAATCAAATCTGATGTGGGACCCGATGCTTCTCCTTAGTGTTTTGGTGGGTTTTCTTTTTTCCTTCCAAGTGTAATCAAGGTCCATCACTTTTTGAAGATCCTGCAACCAACTTCTTTTCACACCCGTGTCCCTTCCTTGACTTCAACAAAGTTGCTCCTGATGGGAGCATGATCCCAGTGCCTTTTGCAATGGGCGGTGGATGACTCCCTCTTGATACTACTGGGTGTTGACTCAACCCATTAGAGAAGTGCCAGTGAGGAGTGGTTTGAACATGGTATGACACCTCCATTCCTGCAGTCCATCCTGGAGCCAGATTTCTGCTGACTTAAACATCAATTTTGTCTTACGGTAAACAGACAAGATTAAAACTTGTGGCAAAAGGCCAGCTTCATCTGTGTACTTAAGCATTTGCAAAAGGTCTGTCATCATCAGTGGCACTGTTTATATGTTCAGACTTCATCAGGCACTGAATTGAGTTATGAAATCAATCTAAAAGCCACAAGCGGAGCCATCATCAGCATAATTGGAAAAAATTGTACCTACAGAGCTCATCAAAACCAAGATGAAAGTGATAGCTGTGTTACTTCCAATGTTATTTTATGAGCTTTAATTTGAAGCCATAGACCAGAGAAGAAAGAAGGTCTTGAAATAGTAACTTCACAGTCTCCATCAGTCTCATGAAATATCACAGTACTATAGTGATTAGTGCTACATCTTTCAGGGAGGTGCAGGAGATTTGTGAATATCTCCTAGTAATCACACATAAAGCTGTGACTCTCAGAATCCCAGTCCAAAACCATTCCAGAGCAACGAAGAGCCTCCTGTTGACATCAGTGGGCTTCGTTTTAATGTAAATGCAGTTATATAAGATGAGTGCTTTTAGTTGGAGTGCAGTAAATAAAAAAATAGAGGTATTGATTCCTTTGTGCCTTTAAGAAATAGCCAAATCATTCTCCAGGCTATCAGGCATTGAACATGATGTAACTATTTATCTTGAACTATCAGCATCTTTTCCTAGAGCTTTTTTCTTTGTGATGCAAATGGATAAGGCAGAATCTGGGCCATCCAAGTCCAGCACTGTTGTTAACTGCCTCAGTAGCCCCATCACAAAATTATTTCCATGAGGATACTGTGCATCTGTGTGGTTTGTTCCTCATTGTGATAGAGCACTTGGGGTCACACTGACACACCAGACATAATGTCTTTATATTTTTAATGCAGTGAGATCCACAGTGATATCATTTCAGGTATACTGAAATGCAAGAATTAGCTAGACATCTTTTGAGGAGTGGTACCTCAGAAGCTTTAGCAATGGACTTTTATTCTCTTACCTCACCAGCAGTGTTTTCAAACAGCTACAACTATTTCAAGTTTTTTGTTTGTTTCATTAAGACAGATGGTATGAATGAAAGGGAATTTCCTTTTCAGCTGTACTGTTTTCTGTCCTGTCTGATTTTCCTTCACTGTAGTTTTGTCTGATACTCTAACATGTATTTGTGAAGAAACATGTAATATTGTCGCTCTATCCATCCTTTCAGAGATCTTTCAGGATGCGCTCTCTCTGACATGTGTCTCGTATGATTTAGAAAACCACCTTCCACTCTGTTTGCAGTGTATAGAACAGGGTTTCTCACATGTTCATGTGCTGTTAAAGATGCAGTAGTTGATTCAGGTCTTACTGAGTCTCTCTTTTTTTAACCAAATTAAGATTAAAAAAAAGAAATTAAAGTACATGCAGCTTTGAACTTGGTGAAAGTGCCTGGCAGTAGGACTGAGGGACTGTGTGACTCTCAGTTCTTCCATTGAGTCTCCCTGTGACTCTGGGCAAGCTGCATAATCTCTCTCTTTCTGTGTGGGTCTCCTGACCTGTAAAATGCAGTTCATATTCATGTTGCTCGCAATGATGCTATTTGGCTTAACTGATGTTTGCAAAGCAGTTCATGGCCTTTATGAGAAACATGCTATAGAAATTCCAAATTATAAGGCTAAATATCTACATTTTAGAATGGAAGCCATGGGATCTGCATCTCTAACAGTCCCTTTCCGTGTATTCTTTGCATAATGTTATCCTTCTCTTTCTTCCATTCCCCTATCACCAACTCCTTTAGACTCGGGATATAAGCCCAGAAGAGATAGATTTAAAGAATGAACCTTGGTATAAATTCTTTTCGGAATTGGAGTTTGGGACACCGGTAAGTTTGATAGTTGCAATGACCAATGAAGTCAAGCTGCCTTTTTTTTAATTTAATTTTTTTTATGATTGTCACATCTCTTTTCTAGGCCCTAAATCTGAAACAGCTGCCTTACTCAATTTAAGATGTGATTGTACATAATGTCATCCTGGTACTAACATAAAGCAGCTGTTCTGTGGCCACTTTTAGTGTTTTGAAGCCATTTACAAACATTCCCCACCTTCCAGCACTATGTATCAACAAGGTAATATTTTTTCACACACCATAGTTCAAACTGCATTTTTATTGTTAATGTTAGAAATAATACCCTGCTCTCATTCTTAAAAGTCCTTATTCAAAGCCCTTATTCTCCTTCTGCCTAACAAGATCTAGGATAGGCTGATAGGTAGCTTTGAGTCAAAGAGAATTATTTATTCCTGTCCCTGGCTTGTAAACTGTAGGTCAGTAATTTCCAACTCTCCCTAAATAGATCATGCCCCGTTTCCTGCATATTTCCTTGTGCATGTAGCTGCCCATTGCATAAAATGGGGGGCATTTGCCTGTGTTGAATAGCCCTTGCCTTTCCTTCCCTGAAACCAAAGGAGTCTGAGAACTGTGTTCTTTCTTTTCAAATGGAGCTGTGTTGCTATGTGTGGAGAAAAAAAAAAAAAAAACAAACCTTGATTTCCCCTCTGGAAAAAGATGAACTAAAGCTTAATTATTCAATAGGACAAAGAACATTTTGATAGAGGGAACTCATCAGTGGTCATGGCTACTGGAAGAAAAAAGTGACTTTGAAGTATTTTGTGGCTGGGTCCTTACTGATTTAACATTATTAACTTGGTTATTAAACACTGTTAAATAACCTACTCTTACTCCACTAGACAGTCAGTATCAGCTTCTCACATGTATTCAAGCATAGTGATGGTTTGTCTTTTCTGCTTTTCCCTTGAGGTCAGTAGTCATGCCCATGCACACAATTTTTAAGTGCTGCTGAGATTCCATGTGTGTACAACAAAACACAAGTATGTTTTAAGATTCAGTACTGTCTTCAAAGGCAACTGCACATGGACACTAGAGAGCAGGTTTCCTTTAAATCTAGTCTTTGTTCTGACCAAAGTGACAAAGTTCCTCTGCACAGAATGTCACTACCTGGAGTTGTGTGCTCAGTCTGATCACAGTAATTTTTGCTGAAAAGCAAGGATGTACAGTGGTTGAGTAGTGCAGTCTTTCATAGAAAACTATTTTATAGCTATGGACCTTCCTTCCTAAGCTAAAGAAGTTTCAGCAGGGTTTGAGATGAGACCTGCTAATATGTAGGCAGTAAAAGTCAGATAAAGCTCACCTCGCTGAGGCTTTTAACTGTTGTCAATACAAGGATTTAACTTCTCACAACTTGTTGTGGTTTACGGTTTCCACAGTGAGAAGAAACCTGTTTAACTTGCTGATATGTAATTAATAGCCATCTGCTTTTGCAGTGAGTGAAGGTTTGTCATCTCTGTGGTCCTTTGAGCTAGTGAGAGTTAATGGAAAAGGCATCAAAGAAAGAAGAGCATTTGTGCCCTTGGTCCTTTCTACATGCGGGGGTGTACCTGTTCTTTGGAGGTGTGGATTTGTGCTTTTAATCACACAGCCTTGGCCTTATTCCAGAAGAGGTTATCTCAGGGCAACCTGTCTCGTGTTCAGCAGAGCATCTGTTCTGGTGACAAGTTCCTCACCTTGCTCAGGGCACTTTTGATAAGTGCTGCTCTCTTATAAGGCTTGCCTTGAGCTTGCTTCAGTTCCACAGTCATGCAGCCATGCTCCCCAAGAACTGTACCAGCTCCTGAATGTGGAACTCCATAAATAGTGCTTTGGTGTCAGGCACTTGTATTCAGGATGCCTTCTTAGACTTTTAGAGCTGGCAAAGCCTTTTCTGAGCTTTGTTGCCATAGCCCAAAGAACATGCTTTTTGTAGCTTTGCTCACTCCAGTCATGGGAGTCTGGTTTGCTCTTTCACTCTGAATAATCCTGCCTGATATCTACATGTGCATCCAAACAGGAAAAAATCCATTTTGGAATTGGCACTTTCAGCTGTAGGATGAATTTTAAATAGCTAGTTCTCAAACATTCTGGTGTCTCACTCTGTCCACCAAAAATCCCCACAAACGAACCCCCAAACCAGTGAAATAAAAAATAACAACTCTGCATTCTCATTGCCCCACAATGCCACCATGGGAAAATCAGCCATTTGTTCACATGGTATGTATTCATATGGTGATGGAAGTGAGAAAGATTTTCCCTTTTCTTTATCAAAGGCCCTTGTTTTTCCCTTTCCTTTTGAAAAGAAGAATGAGCAAAACAAATGCTTTTTATGACTGTTGGTTTTCCCCTCCATTTTGTTTTGTTTTTTGTTAAGAATGCTTTAACCAACAGCTGTGGGCACCCTCTAGAGAGTCCAAAATCCCTCAGAACACCTTGCAAAAAAAATTTCTGAAAACATTACTGAAAACAGCCCCTACCACACTGCATGTATGTTACCTTTTGCCCCCCATGATTTCTTGATATTTATGCTATAGCAGATTTATCCCTCTTTCTCTCTCTCTTTCTCTGTTGTGGTTTGTTGTTATTTTATAATTTCTTTTCAGTGTTGATGCAAAATCCCTATTGTATTTCCCCTCTGTTCTAATCCAATTTCCATATTCTCTGTGATGTCTTTCCTTATCTTCATTTCCTCATTTCCTTCCTCTGCTTTCCATCAGCCTCCAAAAAAGATTTGGGATTATACTCCTGGAGATTGCTCTATCCTTACTAGAGAGGATAGAAAGGTAATTGTGTCTCACGTACGTTGCACTACAGCATCTAGCGCGTATATATGTGTGTATGTGGTTTTCTTTTTTTTTTCTTGTAGCATTGCTTGGGTTTTGTGTGCTTGTGAGTGATTTTTTTTAATTGGGCTTGAGCTCATTAGCCTAACAATTAAGTAGCTAGTAAGTTGATTTAATAAACAATTGTTAAATCATAATCAGCCATAATTTAGAGTGGTTGTTTTGCTATCTTGACTTGCAATGATAATTATACTAACAGCATAATGCATATTATTACAGTATCTTTTTTTTTTTTCTTTACAGGTGGGTTTTATAACTTTATGGTTGGTAGAAATAGATTCTAGCAGGCCTGTGCATCTCTTGATTTTAATGTTAATTGCCTAAAACTATTTCTGCTATAATGATCGAAACATGATTAATTGCTAGTGATTTTCTGTGTATTGTCCATACCACCTTCCTCTTTTTTCAATTAAAAAGGCTCTCTTTTTTTTCAAAATTAACATTCCTTTGGTTTCCCCTAACCCTAAGCATTGTTTTCCCATTCTTCTTCTCCTTCTTTAACCAGAGTGATCTAGAAAAAGACCTCTACCTCTACCAGACTGAGTTAGAGGCAGATTTAGAAAAAATGGAGAAGCTTTATAAAGCTCCACATAAAAAGCCACAGAAGGTATTTCCTATTCTTTTCATGCTGCCAATCCCTGTTTCCAAACTCTCTGCTCTAATCTATTCACTGCTGGATGATTATTAAATGAGGTTGGGATAAATAATGGTTCTGAGCGTTCTGACTGCATGGCTTGCTGTGTCGCTGTCAGAAATAATAGAATGTGATGCTGAGAATCCAGCTTGAAATCCATTTCTGATACAGTGATTTCCTCTCTCACCCCACCACCACGTTTGCATTCAGCTGCCCCCACCCCCATCCCTGTCCCCATTTCAGGTTTAGAGTTCAGTGTCTGCAAAAAACCCTCTCTATTTTTCACATGAATAGGCAGCAGCAGCAATCAGCTTAAAATTCTTGGTTGGCGTGTCACGTCATCATCTCGTGCCTTTCAAGCGTGTTGCCATCTACTCTCCCTTCACACAAGCCCCGCTCTCTGCTTGGAGCTCACGCCTACCCAAGATTTTGGATATTCCCAAGAGATTTTACTCAATTTTCCTTATGCTGCACCTTGCCATGGCCTTCTAGGGCAGGTCAGCTGCTGCTGCTGCTGCTTCGAGGGTCTGCAGGACTCGAACCATGAAATGATAGATTAATTGGTAACACGCCGTTTTTTTTTTTTTTTTTTTTTTTTTTGCTGCTGCTGGTTTTTTTTGAAGCTGCGGCATTTCACCAGGACTTGGAAAAGCTGCTTTTTCAAACCCAAGATTTGCTTTTTCTTCCTAGATAGAAATCCTCACATAGATGAGGGGACACCAAATAGAGAATTGCTTCTAAAATTGCCTTCAATTTTTAAATAACGTGTCTAAGAAGCATTAGATGGATTTAAAGCAAGTGGCTAAGAACTGGCTTTTGCTATTGAACCTGTGCAGCTGGCATTGCTTCTCTTAAGTAAGGAAACTGAACTGAAACGTTGCTTTTCTTTTTAGAGCTTTGATATTTTTTGAATGCTGAGGAATGTATTGTGCTGCAGAAATGTAATACACCTTTAAAGCAAAGGCGGGCAGTGACCGGTTGGGGAAAGCTTGGGGAAATAATTATGAGCATGTGTCTCCTGGTCATGGCCCAGCTGGTTATCTCTTCTTGCTTTTGGCTTTATTCACAATGACTCATTTGCAGACAAAAGAATAGGCACTGCAAAAAGGCATCGGCTGTGCTAAAAACCTGTCACTGCCCTGAAGGAACTCACGAAAATTGTTGCTTTTCTGCAAAGACATTGACAGCTTAAATTGCATTTAGATTTAAACCTCAATGTCTCCTATAGGCTAATATTGAAGCAATAGATGGAAAATTACTTAAGCAAGCCTTTTTCTTTCTCCTCACATACGAGTGCATATCAATGACTCCTTTGTTTGGACTTTTGCAGAATACAGCAGGTGTTACTCCTCTGGAAACTTCCACAGACCATTCTTCCTAGTAAGTTTTTCAATTGCTTTGTTGATGTCTCTTTTACAATCTGAGGTGGTCATGTAGGACAGGGTTTTGGGTGTTGGAAATGGGTTGGCTTTTTGGGGGTTGGATATAGACAAATGCATGTACCTTAAAAATTATATGTGTGCTTTAGGTGAGTCCTGGTACAATGTCTGCTTTTTGATCTAGAATGAGTTTTGAAGTGATTACACGAGTGATTGCATTGTCTAAATAAAATTTGCTGATGATGCTAGGCAGTGGCTTTAAAAAAACCAGCAGACCTTTAACTTCATCTGATGAATTTTGCAAATTGGCTGTATCCCCATTCAAGTAAAATTATTATGTGGAATTAATAAAAATTGTTTGTTACACATGTGTGATAGATTGGCTGCTGCTAAATATTCCATGTTATATGCACCAGATCAGATGGATGCAGTTGAAAGGCAGTAATTTTCCAGCCTACAGGAAGGGAACAGTGGTAGGAGTGACAATATTTCTCAAAGATCTGTTGAGCGCCGCTTTTTCAGCAGAATATGTAATGAACAGTATATTCTGTGTAAATGAGTTATACGCGGAGTTGGTTTGTTTTAAAAGAGGAACACACACACAAAATCCAGAGCAAGATGCTGAGCTGTGTTGAGTTACTTGAGCCATCCTGAGTTATTTGAGCCTCAGAGCCAGCCCCTACTGTGACCCTGCTGCTCCTTGTAATTGTATTGGATACTCAATGTTGTCCATAGGCACAGTGATCCCCTTTATGAGGATGGTTTTTTAAAAAAGGCAGATTCTCCTCCAGATGCTCATTAATACCATGTGTGTTCACTGCCCCTCTGGGGGCCTTAGAGGTCTCCTGTTCTTTCAAGTCACTTCCCTTCTGTCTGTGTTCATTCTGCTGAGAAACCCACTCGTTTCGTTTTGGTAGGAAGAGAGTAATAAAATAAATTGAAATCTCAGAGATCAGCATAAATATCTTATGTTTGCAAGAGGCTGGTAAGGTTTCTGCCCATGGCAGCACTGTCTGTGCCACACAAAGCGTTCAGGAATGCCAGTGTCTGATCCAGTGGAGAGGAAGCAAGTTGGATATGCTGGGAATGGGACACGAGAGTGAGGCCCAGTGGAGCTGCACATTCTTCCCTATCTTGCTGTTAGAGAGCAGAGAGAAAAAACAGCTGCAGTTTATTGTTTTGTTTTGTTTTGCAATGTTGCTCTCCATTCACTTGATCTTGCAGACTGCTTTGGCTTGCTGGTCTGAATACAGGAGCAGCTAGTAAGGTGTTTCTGCCTAATGCCTCCTCTATCTCCCCCAGGTTTGGTCGAAAAGAAGGATTGTTTTACCCCTATTTTTTTTTAACGACTAGGCTAACAACCACCCTCAGGGCAGTCATTATTGCCTGCAGTAACTGGCTGGATTTCCTCAGGTGACAAAGGAGTTCTCTCACCTGATAAAGTGATGCACCTTTTATCAAAGAGATAACCCTGATAAACAATAGCTTTGTAGCTATGGGTCTGTTTGGACATTGTCCAGGTTGAAAAACTGACCGTATTCCCTTTCTCTTTCGTAGTACTTTTCATGAGCTTTTCGTCCAGAAAGTAATTTATGGGACTGCATATGACCTGGTTTTCCTTGTCCGGAAACTAAAGTCATCTTTGTGATCCAGACATTGTGTAATTCCGCCTCCATAGCCAGTCCTCTGATGTGTTTGAAAGCTTTCTCTTTGCTCCAGAAGTACAGCATCTATCCAAAATAAACAGATACATGTACAAATTTATCCACCATAAACAATTCCAAATTCTCATAAATTTGAATCACTCTTGGACATCAGGATGTCAAATATTTCTGTTAATTGGAAAATCTGTATATTTTTATTTTTTCAAATTTTCCAGCAGTCATGCTTTGGCCCCAGAGCAGCTTCATGAGAGACTCAGTCTTATTCTGAGGAGTCTGGTTGAGCAGAAGAACTGGTATCAGATTATCTTAGCTTTTAGGAAAATAGTCTGCCTGATTGCTTAGGGTTTTTTGCACCTGGAAAGGCCATTTATGCCATGGCATTTTCAGTTATTCTTTCAGAGAGAAAACAGGGAAATCTAGAAATCAGATGTGTGAGCATACTTGGGCTTAGGTTCATGACTAGAAAAGGAATTTGCAATAAATTTCCAGTCTTTAAAAGCCTAAGAAATCAAAATTGTACTAATTTTAGCAGCATTCTGTTTATATATATTCATGGTAAACCTAGAATCCAGTAATTTTTGTTCCCTGTAGTAGAAGCCTCAGGCAAAACTGAACAGAAGTGTGTGCATCTGGGAATTTCTTTGGCAATTAAATAGTATAGAATCTAAAGCCCTATACTATTGCTTCTCTGCATGATCTCTCACCAATGGGCTTCAGAAACTGCTCAGGAAATCTTGAACTAGTGTTGACTGGGAGGCTGAACTGAGTGAGATGACCTCTGAGCAGCTGAGCTTTCTGACTGTGGGACAGGCATGGCTAATGTTTAAGGAGAGAGAACTGGAAGCTGGAAGGTTTTGTGTACTTCCAGCTAGCCGAAGAATTCCATTGAGTCTGCAAAGAAATCATGCATCAGTTCTGTGACTGTTGTCTCATCTGTAAAACAGAGGAGTATTTTCCTGCTGCCTGTTTCCTGGGGGACTAAGACTGGAGAGTTCCCTCAAGTGGAGGATGCTTTGGTAGTGCCAAACCCAGAACATTATTGCAATGTATCCATAACCTCTTCATTCAGCACCAGTTCTTCATACACAGTCTCTTCTGGGTTCACAAGTGTGGTTTCCTTTTAATTTAGTTGAAGCTCTCAGCAAACAGGAGTGACCTTCTGGTGTCCCTCTCTTTTTTTGTGTGTGTATTCCAGCTCCACCTACTCACCCAACTACCATGCAGTGAAGAGAGAGTCAGAGCTAGCTCCAGGGGACCCCGCTGCCTTGGAGAATGAAAGGCAGATTTACAAGAGTGTGCTGGAAGGTGGAGATATCCCATTCCAGGGGCTGAGTGGTCTCAAGCGACCTTCGAGCTCTGCTTCCACAAAAGGTAGGTGGTTAGAATACTAACCTCTTCTCCATTCTGTGATACAGGGCAAACTGTTGCAAGGTTTAGAATCCTGTTCAAGTCAGATGAGATTTATGCTGTCCTTCCTCTTTGCCATCCCCAGTGTTCCCTCCTTTTTTCTCTCAGACTACACCGGCCAATATTTTTCATGATGCCTTTAACTGATCCAGGTTCCTCTTCTCAAGAGAGATCAGCTCCCTCCATTCAGCGCCTCAGCCACACACCCCACATCCTCATGTTCTTCCTCAAGGCTGCTTAGGCTGGCCTTGCTGTCCATCTGCTCCCACTGCCTTGCCATTCTAGCGCCCTTCCCTTCCTTTTCTGTTCTTCCACATCAGTATCTCAGCAGGCCACACCAGCTGGCCTGGCTGCCGTGGAGTAGCTGTTTCCCTGTGCTCCACAGCCTCCTGCCTGCCAGGGCTGTGCAGAGAATGCACTGACACTGAACCCACTGAGTCTGAACCAGCAGTTGCTGGCTGAACCAGCCCTGCAGGCTCCGGGAATGTGAGCCAGAAGAGACCAATCTCGTCCTCTTCCCTCCCCCTGTTGCAGACTCTCTAAAAGAGACAAGGACGAGCATAACTCCCATCAGGGAATTGTATTGGGGAATGTATCTCTGAGCCAACTTCCACCTAAAAATGGCTTGGGATGGGGAGAGGACTGGAGAAGGAATGTGCTGGGTTTCTGAACTGCTCTCCCTAAAAATAGTACATCATACCAGAAAGGTCTCTCTGTCTCCATCTTCCAGCTGTTTTTCAGCATTTTGTCAGGCCTACAGGGCAGGGAGTCAAACTGGATCTGAACAAAAAAATCTGTCCAAACAGTTCCCAAACTGCAGTTGAACCTGAATGGTTATTTTGACATTTGAATTTGAACTCAAATCGGAAACAGACCTAAAAACTGCAGTCTAAGCTGAAATCAGGCTGAATCCTATTTAAAAAAAATAAAATAATGTCCTGATCTGACTCCTTGAATTTTAAAGCAATCATGGCCAACCACATTGTCTGAAGGGCACTCAGCTTATTCCTAGTATGGGGAATCTCTAAGCAGGCATCTCTTGAGCAAGGTCAGCTGATGTGGTGTGCTTGTGCTAGCACAGCCAGCCTCTGATTGTTTTCTCCCTCCCAGGAATAAACTGTTTGGCAAGCACTGTGGTTAGACCATAGTAGGTGTGATTACAGGCTTGGTATTAAGCCATCGCAGTGTTAGTGTCTCTGCATTCTTGCTGACACCCTGATCCTGCCCAGAGTTCAGCTGCCCTTTTCCATGGTGTCACAGCTTCCCTGGAAGCTCATGATGGTTAGCACTTTTTAGGAGGGTACCTTAAAAGTGCTCCAGATTTGCTTCTGGCCAAGTCTCATTTTAGAAACATTAGCAGTACTTCACCTACTTATAAGTGCAGCTTGTTTTGCAGTTTCTTCCCGCTTTTCTTTATGTTTTGGAATTTTGTTTCTTTAAGGTGCATTTTATGAAATCCAAGCATGTTCTTTCTCCTTTCTCAAAAGCTTTCTAGCACTTAAGCTAACAGGTTGTATTTATTTTATTCTGCATGCTTACCAGTGGATCGTAAAGGTGGGAATGCTCATATGACTGCACCCTCTTCAGTTAATAGCCGAACCTTTAACGCTAGTCATACTGGTATGTTAGGTCACGCATGTAAACATAAGAAGCCCTTATCAGCTGCCAAAGCCTGCATTACTGAAATCCTCCCTTCTAAATTCAAACCCAAACTAGCAGCTCCAGCTGTTCTTGTGCAGGACAAGACGGGTATCTTGCTGTCTCATGAGAAAGCTCAAAGCTGCGAAAACCTTCCTAGCTCCACTGCCTTGTTTGATAATAAAAAAGCTCTCATGTTAGACGTAGGGGAAAGCATAGAAAACATCTTGATGAAGTCGAAGCAAGAGTATGCCATCAAATCTGGCAGTACCATGAGCCTGCAGGAGTATGGCACCAACTCTAGGAAAGGCTACCTGTTCCCGGCTTCCAGAAAGAATGGGATGGAGTTTACAATGCTCTATAAAGACATGCACCAGATCAACCGGTCCAGGATCCAGCTGGACACAGTCTCCTCCTGCAGTGTGAAGGATATTGCATCTCAGTTTGAAAATGAAGCAAAGGACAGGATGGAGCACAGCCTTAGTCGAGAGGATTCAGAGCAGATCCCCAAAGACACCGTTTCCTCCCGTATCAGTGCCTTTGAGCAGCTGATCCAGAGATCCCGATCAATGCCCTCACTCGACTTTTCCATTGGGCAAAACAAACCCACCACTTCTCTTCAGTCTAAAACTTGCCTGAGTGCTGCCTACTCTGCAGAGATTCTTCTGGATTTGTCAAAAGCGCACCAAGAAGAGAAGGATGTTGCCAGCTTTGCGGATAAATCCTCCCGCTCCTGCAGCAATGTGGAGGACACAGCTTCGGATATCAGTGATGTCATCCCTATGGACACACTTTCAGCTTGCACTGATGAGATAGATCTTCTCTCAAATGCCTCCAATGACAGTGGCAGCAGCAGCAGCAACATGAATGGTCCTCAGAAGCATAAAATCAACAGGTGCAAAGGCGCATGCCCAGCTTCCTACACCAGGTTCACTACCATCAGAAGGCATGAGCAGCAGCAGACCTCCAGGAACCCTGATTCCAAAGGGGATATCTATGGAGACAGGCACATGCTCCCCAGAAATGTCTACCTAATGAGCCCACTCCCATTCCGATTGAAAAAACCCTTCCAACACAAATCGTGCAGAACTCCACCCCCAGACTGCCTGGCAAGCCTGGCAGTGCCCAGCCTTGAGAACCCAGATGACCCCATCCAGCTGCAGGGGAGTGTAGGAAGCAAGAGTCACCACTCCCAGCACCAAGCTTGCTCCAGAAGCGGGCCTCTTGCTCCCAGGCGCCTGTCCTCCTTTGACATTGTGGAGAGGCTTAGCTACTTCCCCACCATGGGATCTAGCCGGGATAGCTTCGTGGGCCGGGCTGACACTCCTGACTCCTTAAACAATGGCAACCCTGTTTCATATGCCCTCTATCACAGCTTGGACACAAACAACAACCCGCAAAGTGAACTTGGGACGTACCTAGGAGGTGGTTTTTGTGTTCTTTACTGGTGTCTCTTTATCTGTCTTCTTTCTTCCATTCTCCTCCTCTTTTCTTCCACAACCCTTGCATTTTTATGTCCCACCTTTACATGCCCTGACTCTCTGGGTTTTTTTTCCCCTAGTGTGTCCAGTGTCCTTTTGCATGTCTTGCTGAGCAGTTTTGTTCAGGGCTTGTTAGCAGCTGCACTTCTGAGAAACGATTCCCGCTGCTTTTCTAATCACATCAGGTTCAGTTTATCTCTCAAGCAGCTCTGGGGATGCAAGAGTCTCAACATGAGATATTTCTAGTCCTGTATCATTCATACATGTGGGAATTACAAATTGAACCCAGATGATTTGCTTTAAGGAGCAGTTTCTCAAGGTCTAGTTGTGTGTGTGTGTGTGCGTGTATTAAACTTTTCTCAACAGTAATATGGCAAATCATACTTTGATGGCAGTGAAACTTTTCTTCACAAAGTCCTTCTATGTCTTTACACTTTCCTGTATCATTATTTTCTCCTTGTTCTTGGATCTTTGTTCATATGTACAGCCCAAAAGGGAAAAAAATGAAAATGGACAAATTATCAACATCCGATTGGCAATTTAGTCAACGTCAATTGAGAATCCTTAATGTCATAATGGAAACAAATTGTTTAAAAATATCTATTTTTTTCCTTTCTGGTTATGCTAGATAAATCCATGTGTACTTTAACTTCCTTGTGTTGTTTTGAAGTAGATTCAGAATCACCAAGGCATTTTGCACCAGTTGATTACATGGAAACTCCGGAAGAAATTCTCCGCAGGCGGCATGATGATAAAGAGGTAATGCCTTCCTTTATGGCCTTATAGCAGCAGTAGTAGCACCACAGACAAGAAATATAGCATTCAGCTTTATATAATGACAGCTTGTACGTCAGTGGCTATGTGTCCTGGAAGTTAGAGTAACAAGCAGTAACTAGTCTGTTTTACTTTCAATACTCTCTGCCACTGTTTTGCTGTATAATGTATATAGTCCAGTTCAGCTTGTTTCAAATAAACCTGATGTCTCTTATCAATTGCACAAAATTACAAAATAAGGACTTTAAGTAATATAAAAAGGTTGGAAATGTGTCTGAGATGTGGTATAACACCCCAGTACTTGCAGAAAAGATTGGTAACCTGTAAATGTTCTTCATGCAAGCCACTTGAGTCAGTATTAATCAAACTGGTGAAAACACTACTTTTCTTGTGGGAGTCCTCAAGTTTTGAACAGCAAGTACGAGATGTTTTAAGCTATCAGAAAGTGATAAGTTTTCCCCAAGTGCAAACTAGAATTCTTTATGGTGTCTGAAGTTGTTGTCAACAGAATATAGCAGTCCTTTTTTAAATGGCTGGGTAACAGCAGGACAAGCTGAAATAATAGAAAGGCCATGCAGACTTTTCAGCACCGAGTATATTGAAGCTGAGTTAAAGAAGTTATAAAGTGATAGCTTTCCTGGAAGATGGAATTAATTTCCCCTGCCTGGGGAGAAGAAAAGTTTTCGTGTTAACTTTCTGAGTTCAGATAATATTTATCTGTGCTTTGAAATATGGTAAAACCTGCTCTTAATTCCCAAGTGAAAAAAAAATTTTTGCTGTCTTCTCCTGTGAAAGTTAGTAATTCCTCTACTTCCAAAATCCTGCATGAAAACTCGTGTAAGATCAAAAACCTGAATTCAGAAAGGCTTAGTTTCATGTGAGTTAGCACACAGCTGAACTCTTCAGCCTACAGTCAGCCCCCAGAAGGTGAAAGAATCCTTCTGTCCAAATACACAAGAATGCATGTTTCCGTTTAATGTTCCAGAGACTTTAGAAATCCAAAATAATTCTTAGGTGTTTATTTATTTATTTTACAAATAAAAATACAAAATGTGTTACATGAGCCCAAAAGAAGTATGGGAGAACCTGAATATGGTTAGGCACTCTGCCAAGCTCCTTGCAAGGCTTAGGAGAATTTGGTGCCTCAGAACTTACCAATGGGGCTGATTCAGGTCTCTTGGGTGTCAATGAGAGATACTTCTTTTTGGTTGAAGGGGGTTTGGATCAGGCCTTGGCATTATTAGCCATATTCTTAGAAGCTCCGAGGACCTGCTCAAAACTTAGAAAGACTTCTCATTGACTTCCATCAGCTTTGGATCAGATCCTCTGTATGAGCTGGATTTCAGTCATGCCATAATGATGATGTAGCTTCTGTGTTTGTAAAATGAAAGGGTGTTGTGCAGTTAGTAGAAACAATATTTGATACTGAACTGTAAAGCCACAGCTATTTGCAGGGACCTCAGGAATCTTAAGTCACATTTATGGCAGCTTTTGAATGCCTTTAACTAGATGATTTACTGCCCATTTTATGCAATTTTATGGCAGAAACTTTTAGAGGACCAGAGACGGCTTAAACGTGAGCAAGAAGAAGCTGATATTGCCGCTAGAAGGCACACAGGGGTTATTCCAACGCACCATCAGTTTATCACTAATGAGCGATTTGGGGACCTCCTAAATGTAGACGATACAGCAAAGAGGAAATCTGGGTCAGAGGTCTGTTTTAGTTACCTCAGTCTGCTGCTTGACCCAAAGCAATAATTGCCTCTCACAATGTTGTGCTTTAGGCCGACATTAGCTCTTCAGAGAATGTCGTTTGTTGTTTTTTTTTTCCACCTTCCCCTTTCCCATTCTGGCTTCATTTAGATCTGCTTTGACTCTTATGCCTGGTAAATTAATTGATATCTCTATACCAAGCTGCATATATTAAAGCATGCCGCTGAGAATTGCTGGTGCACACCTGTGATGCATGCCTTTAAATATCAGCTACTTAGTCAATCAAAGGCCTTCTACATCTTTTGCATCATATTGCTACATTGTCTTCTTGTCTGTGCCTTATGCTTAGAAACTTCATGTGTTGTTGATCCTGGCCATGCGACTGTCACATAGATATTTTTTAGAAATACATTGTTTCTTCTCTTGAAAAATGCTTAATGTCCTTTAGAAACAATCAGAAAAAAGTCTCAGCATGTTTCACTGCGTACAACCTGGTTGGACTTTCTGAAAGAGACAAAGGAGGAGGTACATATTTTGTCCATGAGCCCAAGGCACTTTTCCGGAGGGCTGGATGTTGTGTCCAGGTGCTGTGGCCAAATGCCTTTCCTACCTCACATGGATTGCTGCTGGGCTCTTGGCAGCAGCTGTGTTTCCCCAGAGGTGCTGCACTGCTCTGGTGGGTGAGGTGCTCACCATGTGGATGGAGTACACCTGTCTGCCCTTTAGTTTCAAATGCTCTGAAGCTTCATGAATATGACTGCTTTGTATTTTATGCTCTGTTACCAAAATTAAATTTAAATTGTCTGAATATTTTACAGCTCTTAGAAAATCAGCCAAGTAAATCTTTAGAGCCTAGGCCTGCTGTCAACATCCATTTTGGCTCTTTAGCCATTGAAGACTTTGTTTAAACATGTGCTTCATTTATTCGTATTTCCTCTTCACCTTTGTCTCTTTCCTACCAATTGATACAGAGTACACGGGTCACATTGCAGTATTCAGCAGGGCCAGGTAATAATCAATAAGAGCCACATCAAATAATATCCTACTGTTTTTCCAAGCTAGTAAATTTTGCTTTGCTGTTCAAGAGAAATTTGGTCCAGTAACTGTAGTTACTGGAGCAGCTTTCGTTCATCAGGGTTAGTCACCATTGACTGCTGTTAAATCCATTTCCTAGAGCTCCTAATTACTGCTATACCAGAAGCTGGCACTTTGTGTCCTGGTGGGAGATGCCCATCCAGCATATTTGGGCTGTAATACCAGTTGCACGCAAGCTTGTAGCAGAATACCTGCATTCGATTTCCTCCCCTTGCTAATGTTAGCTATAGAGGAGTTTGGGTGATTTTCCTCAGAAGAGGGTTGAAAACCTAATTATTATTTTAATGTATTGATTTTTTTTTCTGATCTCCAGATGAGACCTGCTAGAGCCAAGTTTGACTTTAAGGCCCAGACACTAAAGTGAGTACAGCTTGTTACTCCTATTTGGAGTGTTCTTCTTTGCTTTTTCCCCTAGGATGCAGCATTTTTGAAGTGTCATGTAATTGGATTCATGTTTTGAGGTGTCTTTCCAGTTTTCCAGTTCTCACAGTGAAGTTGTCCATAGTAACGCAGTGAAAAGTAATATGAGCCTTGTAGGTCATAGCATCTAAAGGATCTTTAGGAAAATGTCTTCTTTCTCAGTGCATCTCTATCCCCCATGATTTTTAGAACAAACCTGCATTCCTTGCTGCAACAAGTGAGTGCTCTGCCCTGTGGGTGGGTGGAACTACAGGAGAGGAGCATCCTTTTCACTGTGCAAAGCATAGCCCAAGGGCAGAAGTTAAACAGATGCCTAAACGGTGGGCCCCTGATTCAGGATTTTCTTGATTCAGGACATATAAGTGTGCAGAGTGGTCACTACTCTCCTGATCAGTGGAGTTTCAGATGTCATTGTCGTACCTCCGAGCCCTGTTGTGATCCTTTGGGTAAATCCCGTGGCACTACTTGTTCTTTTTGGGAAAGACTGCTGTGAAGAGAAGGCCTGGAAAGCCTCTCTCTCTCTGCATGAGCCTGGAGAAGCTCTCACTTTAACATTGCTAGGGAGGGAAGAAAGAAGAACAGAATTCAATGAAGGACTTGCTGATTTTTGTCTCAAGAGCTAATGACCTGAGAATATTTTTTATATGTTCTGAAGGTCAAGATTTGGAATAACTTAAATAACATCTCCTCAGCACCTATAATACAGCTGAGGCAGATTATGTGTAGCTGCCTTGGCTATAAAATACCAGAGTGCCACAAAAAAGTAAAGCAGAGTTTGTAAAAATCATCTTAGAAAAGGCTGTGTTGTTTATTTTCCTCCGGGGAACCAAGTAGTAAGTTTATGAGCCTAGTACAAGCTGGCCAGAGTTCTTCAAGCTGCAGACATTCATCATTTTAGTATTGTAGCCTGTGGATTGAAATTCCAATTTTTAGCCCAGTTGAGGTCAGTGATTGCACAACAGGCTGACCATCAGTGTAATTATTGCAGGATCAATATTGCCATGTGAGGACGTTAAGCTAATCAGCAAACTAGCTCAGATTAAAATCATGTGTCTATTTGGAAGGCACTTGTGACATGACTGTTGCAAAACAGGAATTGAGGGCTGCTCTTCATATCCAACATGGGAAGCAGCCACTGTCATATTTTGCTTGAGCTTGACCCCATTGCTTCTGGAGAGTATGTGGTTATTAGGGCCCTCATGGGCCAAATTCTTTGACAGGATGCCCAAAGAACAAGAGAGGTCTTGCACATCACAATGTGAACAAAGTAATCCTCAACATTTTGCTTGTGGGTGAAGCATGATTTGTATCAACATGCTGATGCACACCTTGGTACCCAGGGATTGCTGGGCAGAAAAAGTACACATCTGTTCTCCTCCAGTGAAGTTCTGATGGAGTGCTTGTGTTGTTAACAGGGAACTTCCTCTGCAAAAAGGAGATATTGTTTACATTTACAAGCAGATTGACCAGAACTGGTTCGAAGGTGAACACCATGGCAGAGTTGGCATCTTCCCACGATCATACATAGAGGTAGCTGCTTTCCTTGCAGGTGTTCTCTTTGTCCACTCCCTTTCTGCCAGAGACCAGTTCATGGGCTTTGTGCATGAGACTTAGCTGATTCTGTTTGTTCGTTCAGCTCCTTCCACCAGCTGAGAAGGCTCAACCCAAAAAGCCATTACCATTGCAAGTATTGGAATATGGAGATGCTATTGCTAAGTTCAACTTCAATGGGGATACCCAAGTGGAAATGTCCTTCAGAAAGGTAGGACTTCTGTTGTGCTGATGAATTGAATACAGACATGATGAAGCTTTTTAGCACTAGTAACTTGCAATTTCCAAATGAAAGCTCCAATAAGATGAATTCTGTATTCAGGAAGGATTCTTCCTCATCACCCATGTTTTTAATCCACAGTCATTATGCAGTGCATAGCAGTTATTGTTGCAGGTAGGCTAAATCAAGAAATGCCAATGGTTTCCTTGGGTCTAACTGAGAAGATATTTTGAGCACAAGTGCTGGAAACCTGGCTCTGCAAGCAAATTAGATACTTGGTGACAGGTCTCTCCAGATTGATTAGATTCAGTGGAGGTGCTCACGGTGACATGATAATGGTGGTTTAGAAAAGAAGTATACTGCTTTCACCTTCCCTATACTACAGCCAAATCATTGGGCAAGTCAGGTTCTGTGGTATTGAAGTGACTGGCTAGACCTGACTGCAGAGTGAAGGTATAGGCAGGGGTTGTGTAATGGCTGTTCAGAGCAGTCGGCCACATTTAGATTAACTAGCAGAATTTCTCCATCTCAACCAGCTTTCTGTTTTGATGCTCAGATTAGATCTTCTCTGTCTTCTCTTTTAATTATATATGAAGGTGAGGCTTGCAGTGTATATTAAGGATCTGAAAGTCACTTTATTTGTCAGCAAAACAGGAAAGACAATAATGAGACGTAGGTTAAACTGCAGACCTGTGCATGTTTTGTATACACCTCATACACCTGAGAGTCTCATGGTCAGCCTGAAACTGCTGGTCTCCATTTTTAACTGGCTTTAGCAAATAGGGTCTTGAAAATGTGAGCATAACTGAGCCTGCTGACAGATCAAGTCAGCACCGGAAGATCTGCAATTTTGTCCTTCTCTAAACTGAAAAATATAATTCCCACACAGAGTTTAGGGTTAGGATAATTGGAAATAGGCTGAGAACCAATTACTTTAGGTCAGCTGCAGCAAGATTAAAAATGTAATCTGCTTTGGAATGATGAAACATGTTAAAATCAGAACTGCATTACTATTCTTTCCCACAGGGTGAACGGATCACGTTGATTCGACGAGTGGATGAGAACTGGTATGAAGGAAGAATCTCAGGCACCAGTCGCCAGGGCATCTTCCCTGTCACTTACGTGGAGGTGCTCAAACGGCCTGTGGTCAAGAATGCCATTGACTACCCTGACCCACCAGTGTCCCTGTCCCCCAGCCGCAGCATGACAGCTTCACCACAGGTATTGGGACTAGATGCAGCTGGGTTCAGCACCCTGCAAAACAGTGAGATACTGCCATTCTTGGGCAAGAAGCAATAGCTGAAAGAAAGCTGTATATAAGACTAGAATTCTGTGCCATAAAGCAACGTGCTCCCTGCAGTAAGCTGCAACTGCAGGCAAAGGTGATGTTTCATTTACCAGAAAGGTTAATGAATGGATCATTTGGGGATTTGGAGACTCAGCTTTTTATCTCTCATATGCAGCTTGAATCCAGGCCAGATTGAAAGGACTGCAGTTCACAGCCATATAATTAAATTTCACTGCCAGTGATGGAATGAATTAGTGATCCAGCTTCTCCTGAGTATGTGTTTACACTTCACACACCTTTACTGTGATGAGGGGAATTTTATATCATGACTATTAGAAGTGTCATAATCTGAAAAGTCCTAAGAATGCTTTAGTCTGTAAGAATGAGTATATTGATCCCAGTCAGCTTGAATTAAGCTGTATACCTGCCTCTGTATGATCTAACTCATGACCCAGGTTTTTGGAGACAGGGTCAGGAGAACAGCCTGTATTATTTGAAACTGCTGCTAAATGAACTCAGGTTTTGAGAGCAGGTCAGTCTGGGATCTTCCATGAATTTTAGATTCACTATAAACCAAACTGCAGTTCAAAGCAGAAATTAAAATGGCAGCAGGTAATTGTATGGGGATCCCAGAATGTTTGCCATGGCAAGCTTATCAGGGAGATAGAGAGTCTCTAAATCCCTTTGTTTTGCTCCCATTCTGCAAATATCATGCCAGAGGAAGGTCAGCATACATGTCTGGGTCATGGCCATGAGGTTCTGGTACATGTCCCTCTAAACCATGGGACCAAAACAAGGTCAAGGCTGCAAGAACCATAAGTGGAGAATCGGGGTGGGGGAAGAAGGGATAAGTGGTACAGAAAGGATAGGAAAAAAAAATGCCATGACTCATGCCTGTTGTCTGTCTGGATCTTTCCTAAAAGGAGTGTTTTTATTCTTAGCCACTGTGTAAAGTGGAAAAACTTGTTGCTTGTTTGGGATTCTCAGTCAAAGTGGGCATCAGCTGAGATTTTCTGTGAGCTTGGCAGCTCTTCATAGCTGTGGCCTAGCTTCCACAATCTCCCTGCAAGCTTCTCCCTTTGATGGAAGGGATCATATCCACCTTTTTTTAATTTCCTTGGCTATTCTTTTGATTCCTCCCCTATAAAGTCAGTACTCCCCCTAGTTTTTTGCCTGGCTTGGCTGAGGACTGAGAAACAGTCTGACCAGTGTTAATGTAGCTGTTCTCACCGATGCTGCTGGTGGTAAAAAGGCAGGACTTGGTAGTGTGTTCTGCTCTTTAAACATAGGACCTGTTTTAATCACCTGAAGAGCAAATAGCCACAGCTGGCTTCTTTGATTTCTTTCTCCCGCACAGCTTCTGCAATGCATGTTTCCTGAGGAGCAGGCATTGCTCATGCTAGAATTGGATAAAGTCAAAGTTCATTGCAGCAGTGAATTCTGGCTGGGTCCACAGTGTGATTTGCTGGGCCCCAGCTATTGCTGCCAGGCCAGTCAAATGCTGCATTCTGCTATCATGATGGTGGCTTCAACTGCTCCCTGAGGGACTTAGGGATTATGGTATGAAGTCAGAGGCCACAAGGTGTTTTGTGTCTGGGATCCTGGCAAAGGCTGGATAAGGGTATTAGCAGTACAGGTACAGGCTGGACTCTGTGGTTGGAGTAGCTGTGAACAGCATGTTCTCCAACACAGCACACCATCTGTAGAAAACGTACGCATGTGCTCACAGGTCTGCTTCTCTCCACACTTGTTCTCTCTTCTTTTACTTTTGCTTGGTTTTGTATTTCCTTTATTATTTTTTGTTCATTTCTTTCTTTTTCTCTCCTGCTTTTGTCTCCTTCAAGTCTCCCAGCTCTGAGCTGCTCCATACTCCAACTCCTCCGCCTTTGCCTTTTGCGCGCCGCGCTTTGTCTCCAGAGGTGCAGGCGGTCACATCCGAGTGGATTGCTCTGACCGTGGGAGTGTCTCCCAGCCCCACTCCTGCCATAACTCCTCCATTGCCTCCTCCGCCTGAAGCCTCCCTCTCTCACTCTGACTATCTCTCGCCTTCTGCTGCAGCCAGCCCTTCCCCCACAGTCAGCCTCCACCATTCTCATCTCTCTGGCTCCTCGACTCCCAGGTCCATTAAATCCCCATTGCCCTCTTCCTCATCCAGACCTCAATCCTCTGCCCGCAGTTTCTACCAGGCCACTCCACAAAGCGAAGAAAAGTTTGTTGACTCCCCTTCTCCCAGCGTGACTTACGCTAACTCCTCTCGCTGGGCAGTGGAGAGCCCCGAAAGCGTCCTCGCAGAGCAGCGTGACAGCACTGCCAGCCCAGCCTGGCTCCAAAAGGCAGGAGAGGGCAGCAGCCACCCCGAGCACAGCGCTCACGCTGTCCCCAAGATCTCTGTTGAGCGCTGCCTGAAACCGTCCCAGCTAGACATGCGTGCGAGCCCAGAAAGGAGACCTGTGGGTTCTTCTGAGGACAACCAGTTGTGTCAGGAGCTAATGGCTATTGTTCAGGGAGGTAAAACAGAGAAAAGAGACATGAGGAAAGGTGATCTGGGAAAGTTTCAAAGCGGGGAAAAGAAGGTACTTCTCCTGCATGTGTGTGTGCTGCTCTGAATCGCTGATTTTCATTTAATTGGTGGGTTGAGGTTTGTGCTGCTCTGCTTGCAGAGCAGAGCCAGTGGCTGCCACATGTCATTTTGATGATCTTAAGATGGGGGTCACCAGTGGCATTCACTTGATAGCAGATCAGAAGTTTTAGAAGAGGGCTCAAGAGCAGTGTAGAGAAAATTATTTTAGAGTAGGTAACACAGGACTGACACGATCAGTCCCATCTAATAAGGTGATTGTCCCAGATAGGGGCTGTTACCAAATGTGTCAGATGAAAGCATCACACAAGCCCCACTGTGTAAAATAAAGGCAATTTCTTTCTAATCAGAGATTTTACAGTGTAGAGTGAATCATCTTTTGTTGTAGAATTTGTTTGTTTTTCCTAAAACCAAGGATTGAAAAGCATTTTAAACATCATCCTGACTTCTAGAATCACAAAAGGTATCCCTTGTTGATCCTGGAGCCTATGGTTTAGTGAACCTTACTCTGGGATGTGCATGACTAAGAGAGTGTAGATTGTTATCTTTGTATTGAGAGAAAGTTATTACCTTTGCATTTCTAAAATTATGTGAAAGGCTGTAGCCACAAATGAGAATTAGACCTAGTGATGCTTTCCCCTATAAGTTTTTAGTTATATGTAGCTGTATTTTACAATTAGAGGAAACACAGAGGAAGCCCTATAGTAGCTTCTACAAAATACCTTCAGCCCTCAGTCTTTGTCTAGGATATAAGCCTTACTTTGCAGCTCTCTGTTGCCTTGGGGTCAACTGTGGTCAACAGCCAGCCTAATTACATTACAGCACCCCAATGAGTGTAAGTTTGGAGAATTTGAGTCACTGAATTACTAATACTGTCTTGGATGTGCTGCAATAGCCTCCATGACATACCCCATCTAGCCAACATTAAATAATGAGAAAGCAAGGTTTCCAAGATGACATGTTTCACACTGGGAAAACTTATGACAAATAATCTGATTTCTGCTTGAATCATAACCAGAAGTAACTGAGAGCTGTGTCAAGACTGTACTGTTCACCATCTAGATATATTTTTAGTAGCATTTTTTAGACTTAACCTGCATGTTTAAAACAGAGTGAGATGGTCAGCTCAGACAAACCAACTGGAAACTGCACTTGTCCTTGCATGGAGTTACTATTGCTGTGTGTGCTTCAGATTTATTGGATAGTAGATGCTCTTATCACTAGCAGTGGTTGTGATCAGAGAGTGTGTGCCAAGCTGATCAATTTTTCTTTTCTTCAAAAGTCTGCAGACTCAAAAGTATTCTCTTCATCTGCTCCTCTCTCTTCCTCTACCCTCTCTTCCTCTACTGTCACAACACAGCCACCTCCCAGACTTACACGCAGAGTCAATAAGCCACAGGTAATCAACTTTGCTGATTACTCTTCCATTACTTAGAGTTGTTTCCATGCCATGCCATTGTTTTGTCCTATTCTTATTTAGCCACTCATTGATTACACAGGTGAGATAATTTTCCTCTCATTTAGAATTTTTATTTTAAAAATAATTTCTTCTGGGCTGTGCAGAAAGGCAGATATGGGCAAAATCTTCAGCTGCTGCAAATCTATATAGATCAAGTCTAGGTTTCTGCTTTTTTGTACCAGCTGAGGATCTGTTTATCAGTTCCTCCAAAAGCCTCAGGGCTTACTTAGTTCTGACCTTGAGTTCCTACTGCTTGATTGCATTATAAGGCAATGTTGGTGGCCTTCTTAGTAGGAATGGTGTAGCACAAGAAAATTTGGGTTGGGTGTTGTTTAACCACCTGAGATCAGGATTCAGGGTTTGAGCATCTCAGAGCTGGGGATAAGGCACACACAACTTGGAATCTGCAATTCCAGGGGCCTGCTCTGGTCAGGGAGGGCTCAGAAGTTCTGAGCTCTATTGGTTTTTAAAGAGGGGTGCAGTAGGGTCTGAGCAGCACAGCTCAGCCTCAACACTGTGTTTGGGGTGCCCAGGGTGTGGGAATGAGCAACGCTTGCATCTGCTGGTGCCTCATCAGTCCTTCAAGGCAGCTTCCACAAGATGGCAATATTTGAAACAGAAAGATCACAGTTAGCAAAACCTGGACTGACTTTGCAGTGATGGATTTTGGGAAAGCAATCTTTGGCTTGATCAGTGAACCAGGCAAGTTGCTCATGCAAGATGCATGTGGGAAGTACTTGCCAATGTTACTTTCTTGATTAGATTAAGAGAGAGAGAGACAGCTTAAATCCTGAGATTTTCCTATTTACCTTTTCTCATGTTTTTCCTCTTGTAAGCTTGCACAACTTTTTACTGAGCAACCACCTCCTGCTTCCCTTTCACTTTCAATATCTGAGTCCAATAGAATACATATTCTGCTTCATGTTAAAAGTCCACAGAAGTTTCTTGTGTTGGCTGTTCTCCTGAGCTCTGATCTGCTTGGTCCTGCTGGTGCTTGTACTTGATGTATGTGATCCAAAAGAGCAGGAGCAAAGAGCCACATTTGGACAAAGATGTTTCTCTCCAGTGATGATTAGCACACAGTTCTATTTTGGGTGTTCCACCTGGTTGTAATAAGACCCTGTGGCCTTTCTTTGGAGTCAAAGTCAAGTCAATATTTATATTTTATATGCCTTGAAAATCAGAGCATTGTCAGTGTTAATTTAAAACTGTATTCGCAGTAGTCTTGACCTCCTTTCCAGCTCTGTGACTACAATTGTTTAGGGAGCAGGAGTGGTATTTATATGTGCAAATGGCTTCTCATTATCTGTGTGATCCATACAGAGGCTGATGGTTTCAGCAAAATTTCAGGTGGTACCCTGGAGGCCTTTCAAAAATCTGTACCTCTCAACTGATTTTAATCAAATGAGAAAAGCACTTAGTAGACATGGAAATGAGAAATTACATTTGGGTTTTCCTTCCATTAGTCCATCCCTGGTGTTTGAGGTACTTTATGATTTTGAATTTTAGTTTTCTTTCTCATTATAAAGAACCTGTCCAGTTATGAAATTCTGACCCAGGGTTATTTGCAGGTAAAAGACCCTTTGGTATAGGACTGGTATAAGGACTGTGTTCTTACCTCTTCCATTAAATATAAAATAAATATAAAGATATAAATTGCATTGGCTCTTTAAACTGTTCTGAAGTTCCCTTTTGTTTGCTTTTACAGTCCAAACTAAAAAGAAAAAATAATTACCTCACATCATGTGAAGATATTTCAAGTATAACTTACAGAGATAACTTGTTTTAATATTCTAGTAAAATATGTTATTAAGGAGTAATATAATCTATCAAATTAATTTATTTCTGGAAACCTGCAGGAATTTTCAGTCTAATTCCTGTTCTCTGACATGCTATTAGCACAGTATGACAGCAGTGGTGCCAGCCAGTGTGTGAGCAGTGCAGTGGCTTTGGCCCTGGGGCTGGACTGCAGCTGTGGGGTGGGGAAGGCAGGATTGGCTGGACAAGGGTGCCTGTATCAGCAACATGAGGGACATTGGTGGGGACCCATCTGCTCCTTTGCACTTGTACAAAACCACTCCAGCAGAGTGGAAATTTCACCTGCTTTTGGCTGGTAGAGAGGGGAGCATACGAGATGGATGTTCAGCCCCCCTGTTCTCCAGCACAGACAAACTACCCTTAGCATGTTCCTTGCTTTGCACCATGTTCAAGGTAAACTTCTACCCCCTCCAGTGGTTTTCTGTTGCTCCATAGATTCAGCAAGGCAGTGTTTCTGCCAAATGCTTGCTGCCCAAGGCAGAGCTGCCCTGCCTGCAGCAGGCATTGGTACCCGCTTCCCAAGGGAAATGCATTTTTCTTCTGTAGACACAGCCTTCAACTTCTGATCCAGGGTCCGGGGAGCCTTTCCACTGAGTATGGCAGCCTTCAGGTCAGGCTGCTCCACTGCAGCAGTTTCAGTGTCCTTTGTGAGAGCTCTTCAGCCAGATTTCCATTCCCTTTCACCAGAGCTGGGCTTGGTGTGTGCAGGGTTTTTCCTTTTGTTTTTCCTGGGCTGGGGAGGCCTCCCTGCTCTTGCTTCTTCGTTCTCGTGTGGGAGCATCACTGCTGCTGAGTGCCCTCCTCTGAGGGAACACCAGTTTGTCTGTCTGTCTGTCTTGTGTGTCTATTAGTCTGCTCTGTTTAGCTTTGCTTATGTAGTTCTTTAACTCCCACCTGAAATGGATGGAAGACACATTAACAAGAGCTGCAATGGATAGACACATTGATGGCACTGAACTTCACTAGGAGCAGGGAGAGCACTGTTAAGCAGTCCCAGCAGCTTTCTTCCTAACATTTAAAACCTGCCTTAGGGCTTTTCTAGGCTCTTAATGTAGAACTTTTTTCTGGTAATTTTACAAACTTGTGGTGCTCTTTAGATTCATCCCCAAACTCCATTTGAGGTAGAAACACTGGCCAGCTGTGCTTTAGGACTGACTGTACTGCATATTTTTATACAGCCTGTAGACAAGGAGGCACAGAGACTTAAGCACTTGTTTAAGTTTATTCACTTAGTCTTAGCAAAGCATGTAGGGTAGAAGTTGAGATGTGCTCACAGATTATGAGTACTTGGTCACTTTTAGGGCCTTCAGCTTACCTTCAGCAGTAACAAGGATGGCTCAGTGTTTTGGTGAAAGTCTTATACTTTGGAGCTGTGCCAAATATTTCCCAATTCTCAGCCTCCTCTAGCACAGGGGAACCAGCACTGAAGGTAGAACATGGGTTGTCTAAACCCATGTTTGAAGAACGTTTGGACCTATAACACTTTTTTCCCCCTTTAATCTCTTACTTCCCTGAAAGAATAATGTAGGGTTTGATTGGTTGATTTAAAAAAAAATAAATTAAAAGGCCACATAGCTCATGCTATCAGGGTCACTTGTTTACATTAGTGGGGTGGTAGATTTACAGCCTAAATTTATGGGATCTGATCTGGTCCATTTTTCAGCCTGTTTAGCTAATACGGCATGGTTGCTGACTGGGGGGTGTTTCACCACCTCACTGCCCTGCTGTAGCCCTGAGAGGTAGTGCTTTGGAAGGAGCTGCCTGGATCTCTAGAGCAGAGGCCAGAGGGGATTCTCTTAGCCATGTGTCTTGTCAAGAACTGGAAGCTGCTGTAGATGGCAGGGAACTGCTTGGCCTTTGCCCCTCCCCAGCTGCCTCATGGAAGTCCCCATGAAGATCCTGCCAGGAAGGGAATGTGACCAGGGTTCTGATGCTGCACCTCCTGGTAATACACATTCAAACCTGCACTGTGGAATATTCAGAAGCAGTGTCAATTTTTAGCTTTAAAATAACTGATTTAATTCATAGTTATTAATGCTTTTAGGAGGAAAAGCTGCACAGGAAGGTCATAAGTAATCAATTGGTCTTAGGAGTTCATGGAGCAATTTCAGCAGTCAGTTTATTGGTATGGAACAGAGAAGCACTTTCTTGAATTAAAAAAAAAAAAAAAACCACCCAAAAACATTCTTACAGCTGCCTCAGCCTGGGAATTGGTTTTTCCAGTACTTAACCACAGAGTTAGTTCTGGTCTCATCAGATTTGATGCACTCTATCCAGTTGGTCTGCACATTAAATTTGTTATTTTTTCATTTGCCTTTCAGGGCTGATGATAGACAGGCAGGAGGGACTTCCAGGAATCCTGTGAGGATTTCAGGCTCCACAGTAAATGCTTTGAATGCAAATTCCACTACAAATAGTACATTGAACTTACATTTAAATGTCTTTGTCTAGAAATATGTAGTATGGTAACAGAGCATTGTTTCATAGGGCAGTGATCCCAGATTCCAGCAATAGACAGCAGAGCTGACTACAAAGGAGTTGCTGTGGAGCTGGGTTGGCCTAGGGGAGGTCACAGTCCTGAGAGAAGAGATGGTTTGCCTTAATACAGTGATGGGCACAGCTCCAGAAGTCCAAGATGTGGTTCAGTGGAGCTTTGAGAGGAATGAGCTCATCACCCTGCACTTCTCCAGAGTCTTTGAGCATACTTGTGCTGAAGGTGGCACAGACCTCTCTATTCTCTGCTTCTGCTCTGTCTCAGTGTGCCATGAGAAAGCAAGCTTTTTACTGGAGGGCACTGCTGAGGTGAATAAAGAGGAGGACAGAAAGGTTACCATTGAGGCCTTTGAAATTTAGTTTGAAAATTGTGCATGGCCATGCTCTGTATCTCGTCCAATCCACTTTGCCAAGCAGCCCTGCAAGCAGTACACTAGCTCAGACATTCCATTTGCTCACAGCATGCACCTTGTTTTCAGTGGGTGTTTGAATATGCAAAAATGTGCAAAACCAGGCTGAGAATACCTGTGTGGGTTTTTCAGTGACCTTCCCCTTCCCCATAAAAACTCCACCCTCAAACACTGATTTCCTTTTATGTGTCCTGGGATACACGGTTCCTGTGAAGAGTTGTGACTGGGGAGTGAGGCAGGACAGAGTCCAGCAACTTCACTGGTGGTGGTGTTTGGAGCTGGGTTTTGCAGTCAGGGCTTCCTCTGGCCTGAAGCTCTTTGTGGTTTTGGGAATTAATAGAACATTTCAGATGCTTGCTTGGTACAGGGTAAAATGATTTTGTTGGGGCTACATGGCCTTGTGCCTTCTGAGGACCTGAGTTGGTTTTTCTAGAAAAAGAAAGTGAGGTGCTGTTCTGTTCTCTGTAAAAGTCATCAAGGACTTTTCTAAAAACAGTAGCAGATGCCTTCCAGCATGCTTGTGGCCTTTCAGTTGTGATGCTCTCAAGTATGTGTTCCTTTCCGTGTTCTTTTTCCCCTTCAGGAATGCAGTGTGATTCTATTGTACCATTTCTGCCTGTAGTGGGGTCCATAACCTTCCATTCTGATTCCCTGCCCTAGCTTCTGGTTTGCTATCACCTTTCCCTTGCAGCATTCTGTGTGCTGCAGTGCTGTTGTGTTACTGTAGCCTCAATGTCTCTTGTGTAAATGAAGGATCTTACTGTCCAAAAAGTATGGTGTTGGGGTGGGGAGGGAAGGAGTTGTTCATTTTCTTTTGTTGTCTGCACTCCATTTACATTTTTTTAATTCTGACCAATATAACATCTGCTAAAATGTCTTCCTTATCATTTGCTTGGTGATCACACAGCCTTCCCACCATTCATTGAGAGCTGGACCAGATCTCACAGAGTCTGAAAAGAGCTATGTGGTAAGGCCCCTGTTTAACTCAGATGTGTAGTCCTAGACACTCTTCACCCAGACAGTAACACCTCAGTAGAGATAAAATGCCAGCACTATTTTTAGTTGCAAAGTAGGTACATATTTATCTCCTTGCATATACTGCTTGTTTGCAACAGAAGAAAGGGAATGTAACAATTAGAAAAACTGTCACAGCCAATGAGAAGTTGGGCTAATTGTGCTGCCAGACCCTGAGTATAAGTTAAATGAAGCCAAGTGCATGAATGGAGCAGCCCAACCTCACCTTGCATTCTTGAACTGACTTCATAGCGTTTGGAATGGTGCCACTGCATAACTAATTGCAACCTCTTACGCTGCTGCTTTAAAAAATATGTGTAAATGTATTTGTTTCAAATCTTCAAACTAAATGTCAAATTCTTCTGTATCTTGCCTGTTTTTCCATGCTTACACCTGGATCCCTTCTGCACTCCACTACCTGGATTTTTACCTGGATCTACAACTCTTTTTTTGGTTTTGGTTTTTTTACTGGACTTATATGCTGCAACTGGAATGTCCCATCTCTTCTTGTCTATATTTTCCCTCCCCTTCCCCCTGTTGACTGTCCTTTGGGTGTTCTTGGATGTCAATGCTGCCTACCACACAGGACACTGTTTGCAATGAAATCATAAACATTGCAGAAAAGTCTGTTCATTACTGCAGTACTATTGCTCAGCCTCTTGACTCTCGCCACAAGGTGACCTCTAATGACCATAAATCATCTCTCATCATTTCTCAGCAACCTCAAGCACAGCAGCAAGGAGCCAGCCCTGAGCGAAGTCAAACACCACGAGACATGTAAGTCCTTTTGGTTCCCATCTCTTCCAGGGCTCTTATTTCTGACTGGTGGTGAAGATAGGGAGGTATGAGAGCTCTCAGTGTCTCAGCAGGTGAATTAGAATTGTGTGGAAAGGTCAGCTTTGCTTTAAAAAACAAAAGTAGCTGCATATTATCATAATGAGTATCAGACTGTGCCACTTGTGCCTGTATATCACCTGAAACAATGACATCATGATCTGGGACTGGGTGTCCATTGCAGAGACTGTCTCGGGGTCTTTGTATCTTGAAGCTGGCAACAAGTTAATATCCACTGGCTATACCTGATCACATGTCAGGGATCAATGTGTTCAACCCTGTTCTTATCCTCTGACAGTACAGTGAGAGTCCCAACACGGCTGCCACTCGGTGCATTGCTGACCAGTCACCTGTGGAGGTGAATTGGTAGCTGAGAGACCAAGGCTGAGATTTTTAAAGCTGTTCAGTGGAGCTGCCACAAAGCTTGGTGGGGCCTTACACTGATGGTTTTGAGAATAGCACCCTGCACTGTGTGCTGGGGACTGATGCCCACAGCTGGCTTGTGAAAGGAGCCTTTGCTTTCTCTTTATGCAGAACGGGAAAATCTCAAATCAGCTCTGTTTTCGTGCTCCATTGGCAGGGGACCCAAGCTTCCTCAAATTTGCCCAAATGTGATTTCCACTCCATAAGGATCCTTTCTAATGAATACAAAGTGCCTGTGGAACATGTGGCATCTCAGGGCAGGATTCAGCCTTGGATTTTGTTTCCACCATACCTCCTCAGTCATGATTTATCCAGCAAGCTTAGTGCAGTAGAGTAGGCAATGACTTTTTCTGAAGTCATTTGCTCTGCCAGTTGGTCAGTTATGGCTCAATTATGTGCCTGGGCAAGGGAAAAGCTGTCTCATTTAGCCCAGAAATGAGTGTATCCAGGTTTTGGCTTGCACACAATAGGATGTCTGCAGCTGAACATTGTCTAGGTGCTATATGTTAGGAAGGCTCTGGCTGTGCAGACAACGACATGGCAGAAAGGGAGCAGAAGCTCTCCACAAATCCATCACAGCGTAGGCGTGACACTTCTTACTATTACGACCTTTTCACAACAACGTGTTCAATGCAGTTGGCTTCCACCTCTCAAAAGGAAAACACAGTCCAGATTGCATTGAGCAATATGTAACAGGAATTAGGGGAAGGGGAACAGCTCCTCCTGAAGGGACGTCAAAGAAGTCCAACGGCTAATGTGTAGTATCTTTCTGGTTTTTAGAGTTAGCTACCAAGCCCTCTACAGCTACACTCCTCAGAATGATGATGAGCTGGAACTGAGGGACGGTGACATTGTCGATGTCATGGAGAAATGTGATGATGGCTGGTTTGTGGGTGAGTGTGACATTTGCCTGTCAGCAAAGCTTTTCAGGATGAGCAGTTTTGCAGAGTGTCTGGAAGTTTTTTTCATTTGTGGGGTCGAAATGATGAAAAAAAAGGACTTACATTTTTCCACGATTTTCCATCTTTTCTCACCAAGAACATTAAAAGTAGGCTGCAGGGTGGTGGAGCTTTGTTCTCCTTGCCAGATCTCTAGTACTTCCTTTTTTATCTTCTTAGTGTCTCCATTCCTCACTTCATCCTGATTCTTCTATTTACACAGGTGGCAGAGGGAACCAAGAATTGGATTTCTGTAGCATTTTCAAAGCTGAGGGAGCCATGGCTAGTTACAGAAAGTGGCAAATTGGGGGTGAAGGCAACACATGGATAGGAGTTGCTGCCCTGAAAATCCAGCCTCAAGTGCATGTTTAGCAAAATCCTTTACCTTCAAGGAGTGCAAATGTGGACAGTGTTCTCCATCTCAGCATTTCAAATCTAGCCTTGCCATCTCTTCTTAAGGGAGATTAGCTCATTTACACTGAGAGGAATTGAATTCTAACCTATAGGCCCAGGAGCTTTCATCAGCACCTTATTAGTTGTTAAAGGGGATGACCAAAGATGATAAGTAGCAGACTCGTTGTGATATGGTTTGTACCAAAAGACTCTTTGACTAGGGCTCCTATTTAGTGTTAGGAATCAATGCCTGCAGGCAGAAGAGGTTGCCACCTGTACCTTTTTAAACCCTGGAGCCTTCCTTGCATGCCTCCATCTTACTCTGTCTTCCTCGTGTTTTATTTTGCAACAGGTACATCCAGGAGAACAAGGCAATTTGGCACCTTCCCAGGCAACTACGTGAAGCTTCTGTACCTGTAAAATAACAGTGAACCCACCATGACAATGATGGGATTCCTTTCCAGATGGTGTTTTTAAACAGTGAAGAAACAGACAATTTATGAATGTAATAGACAAGAGATGAGAAGTGTTAGGAGGATGTGGTTATGTGGTACACTATTGAGTTGAATGTGTAGCCCTGCTTCCGTGGAGTCAGGGTGTGATTTGTTTGCTGAAGAAGAGACAGTTTCTAGTTTACAGTGCTGCCTTTGTGTATTCCTCTCCCTTCCCCAGTAAGAGTTTTGATGATAATCTTAATTTGTACGGAGTACTTACCTCTGAGAAGGCTTCAGGGAAGCACATGGTATAGGTTTTGTTTGTGTGTTGAGATAGGGTAGTGCTTTGGGGCAGTACTCAGCCCCACAGCTGCTCACGTTCGTTGGCACAGATCAGGATGCCAGGCTTGCTGCCCAGTTTCTGCCTTGCTGAAGGCTCACTTTTCTCTGCCTTCCAGTTCCGTAGAAAACCCTTCCTTCATGTCATGCAGAGGCAGAGGACAGCTGATACAATTAAACTGCAGAGCTCTGTGTGGAAAAGGAGTTTGGGACTGGTGGTTTAATCCAGAGAGGTCAGCCAAAGCATAATGCAAATGTGCAAAAATCCCAAACCCTTTAATAACTTCTTACTGACCTCTGCAGGGTTTTTTCTTTTGTGCAGGGTGTGTGTGTGAGTGTATTGTGTGCATCAAAATGAACTGAGTCCTGTTTTTTTAAAGAGAAATCAGCCTAGCTTTGACATTTATCTGCACAAAGAATAGAACCAATAAACAGAACATCCATGAGGGCAAATCCTGTTTATGAGTCCTACGGCTCTTCACTTTCTCTGCTCCTCTTGCCCTGCTGCTGGCCCTAAAGGATCACACACCTCTTGCAGTATATGCTTTGGAATTGAAGATTTTACTTCTTCCCCAGCATTAAATCTTAGAGGCTCTGATAAATCTGAGCAATGTATCACTGAGGGTGCCTTTTTTTTTTCATTTTGGTTACAGTGTTGATGGTAGGTCAAATAAATACATGCATTTTGGCTGCCTCTTAGTCACACAAAAAAGTCTAATCAATTTGGAAAGCTGTTCCCAGAAGTTATTACTAGTTACATAGATTTGTATTTCCTTGAGGGGAAAAAAACAACCATGGCTTGGCTGTATGTTTGCCTGTAAATCCACTATGAATACTCTTTTGATAGACTTTTTGTTATTAAGAAAAAGCATAAACAAAACTGGTTCTATCAGACTCTGCTTCCTACAATTACCGTACAAATAGCAAAGGGTTAGATTGCTATTTTGTCATAAGCCGTATTTAATAATATAAAATGCCTATTTTTATGCTGATGCTTTTATACAGATTTATTAAGAGTAAACTACAACTAACTGTTAGCACGACTTGCAATGTTTTGATAAACTAGCCATGCTCCTGGGTTTGAAATTGAGTAGGCTTGTCTTCCGTCTGGGTCAGCGGAAGAGAAGTCTCTGTGTCTCAGAAGTTTGACTGTAAATATGTATATTTAACTTTGTACAGACAATGTACTTACCTTGTATAGAGAAATAATTTAAACACATTGAGTGAAGGGAGGGAAAAAAAGGCAGTTGTGAAAGGTTGGGATTTTTTTCCACTTTTATTTAAGTGGTGGAATTCCATGTATGTTCACATGAAGAGTTTTAGCACAAAATATTAATTATGAAAGGGTTTCAGATATGACACAAAGCACCACTGTTTATTTTCTGCAGGAGATATCATGAATCCTGCATCTTATTTATGGGTTTGTTGTTCTGCTTTGGGTTTGCCCTCCAGTTATTTGCAACAATGTTTAGGCCTGTTGGTAAGATTGGATAACACCAAATAAATCTGTCTAGCAAAGTAACATGTGGTTATTGATTGTATATAACATACTCATTTAAAGGTTAATTTTCTGTTCTTGCTCTTGCCAGTTTAAGTTAAACACACAAACACACACACACACAACACACATATCCACACAAACCGCAACTTATTTTTGTGTTGATTTTTTGTTTCTTATTGCAGTGGATTACTATTTGACAATTAATAAATGGAATTATTGAATTACTATTGTGTTCCTTGTATAAATTATTAAATAAAATCTACTCTGGTTGTTCCTGTAGCAATGCACTTTTGTACTAGTGCCCTGCTGTGGGTTTGTATCCACACGGATCTGTGAGTGTCTGTCATGGGCTTGTCCACTGTCATGCACCTGAGGATCCTGCTTGTGACTTGGCTTGAGCTCCCCAGTTCTCCCTCCTGAGCTGTAGGCTGGCTGTGACTTTTGCTTAAAGAAGCCAAGGTGTAAAAGCAGAGGAAAAGCTAGTTTACACACAGACCTCACCGTGGTAAGTTGGTACAGTTGCTGTGCTGTGCATGCAGACCTGGGAGGTCAGGAGTATGCCCCAGTCCAGTGGTTTACAAAGGGTCTGTGTGACCTCAGCTGAAAAGACCACCCAGGTTAAGGCAGACAAGAAACTCCAAATGCCAACCTGGGTAGAAAGGGGTGTCAGTCAATGTTGGGCTTACATGTGCATTTTTAACCCAGACTTGGGTCAAAAGCTCTAAGACACTGCTGCTTGGGAGCTGCGCCCTGCCAGGGCAGATATGGCTACAGCATTAACTCATGGGGTTTGTGCAAGGTTTGTGGTGATGTCTCCCAGCCCTGCAGCAATACTCCTAGCTAGCATTTTTGGGTGTGCCTTGTGTAAGGGAACAGTCCCTGAAGGAGTAGAGTGAGGTAACAGCTGAGCTGCCTGGGTGGCTTCACTGGGGCCTGGTAACTCACGAGTACCCAAAAAA
>JAHLSL010000018.1:19403325-19436396 GCA_025920805.1 Petroica traversi | reverse complement strand
ATCCCCAAAGCAGCGCCACGGGTTCGTGTGTGGGATCCCGATCCCCAGCTCCCGTCCCTGCACGGCTTTGCGTGGGGTGCACTGCACAGCCTCTTGTGGGGGCTGGCTGCAGGCCTCCCTCAAAGGTAAAGGAATGGAGGGATTGCTCCTCTTTCCAGCAATCCTTCTGCAACACAGAGGCATCCAGCGAGCTGCTGGCAGCCTCGGGCTCTGGCGTCTGCCACCGTTGCACAATTTTGAAGTGCCCGTGCCCCAGGTGAGGAAGGGCTGCGGGAAGTGGGTTATGCCAGAATTTGAACTTAGGTGAACTGCCCTTAAAGTAGACCAGGATGGTCAGACTTGTGAATTTTTACAAGTGCCTCCTGCCATGGGGTCCCACTGCCTGAAGGAGCCGAGGTGGCACGGGCAAAGCTGCCAGCTGCAGGAAGGGCAGAACTCACAAGTGCTGTTAAACCTCTGGGGGTGGGGTGAGTTATTAGTTTTCTATGTAATCTCTTTCAATTACAGTAATAATGCCTCATTTTTCCAAGGAGTTTTTGGGACATGAAAGCAGCTTAACTGTAAGGGAAGTGATATTTACTTCATTGTTATGGTAATCATTGCCATTTCCTTCCAGCAAAAAACTCCCAGGCAGAAGGGTGTCTAAAGCCCTACCTCACTGCTCTTACCTCTTTTTGGTCACCTTTGTCAATGCTTGTAGGCACATACCAAGGGACATAGATCAGCAAAGCGGCAAAAATAACCACCTCATGAGAAATTGTGATCCTGGAGACTAAAATGTAATAAAATAGCCTCTCTGATGATGGTGACGTAAATGCTGACAATTAGCGGCTCTTATCAGGGCTTTCTCTTGTGACCCCTCTGACACTTTTAATTTCCCCTCCCAGACTTCAAGTCATTAATCTTTCCTGTGGTTTGCTCGTAAGGCTCCTGGATTTCTCTCCTGGGCTCAGGAGTGAAGTTCTTGGCAAGTCTTCCCTTTACCATGTAAAAAAGATCTGATCCAGTTTTGACCTGTTTTGAAAAGGCTGATCCTCTTGTGTGATGACTTTACAGGGCTATAACTTCGATATTCTTGCTTATTTTATTTGGTACCTGTTTTTTCACCAGAGACATTTCTGGGCACAGAGCCCTGCTTCCCTCACAGGATGGGGTGAGCTTTGTCTGTGGGACTGACATCTGTGGGACTGATCTTGGTCCCATGTGATATGAGATGGGGGGCTACCTGAGGTCAGTGAGAGGGTGGGGAGGCTGTAACCTGAGATCAGAGTGTTACCCTGGGAGGTTGCAGCTCTCCCTCCTCAGCACTTGTGCCTTTGCTTTGTGCTGCAGGTGGGTGGGTGCACAGAGGTGCTCGTGAGGAGTGCACAGGGCTGGGCTGCCTGCCCGGGGTGTGGGGGAGCAGCAGCACCTGCCCCTGACAGGAGAGCACTGCAACTCGGCTGTGCTGTGTGTGGGGTCAGTGCCCTCCCAGGTAACCAGTGGCGCCTGTCCCGGTGATGCGCTGGTGGGATCACCATGCTATTCCATGTGCTGGCATGGTGGGATGCCAGGACAGACATCCATCCAGGCATGGATCTGAACTGGGTGTCTTTGAACCGGGTGCCTAAATTCAGCCTGCATTGCCTGCCAGGAGCTCATGTTTGGCTTCTGGCACCATCATCCTTGTGGTGTTAAGCTTTAGAGCTTATCTTGGTATTTATGGCCCTCAGCACCATTGTACCTCAGCTTCTTGCTAGTGGCTTTTGGCTTTTCCAGCTCCCCAGGCAGCTGGGGAGCAGCTGTACTTGAATGTTGTCGTGTTGGTGGGAGGCAGCACCGTTTGAGTTCTTCTCCAGAGGAAGTCATTGAAGCTTGGTGTTGCAGTCCTGGATCCAAGCAGGATGAGGAGCACTGATGCCATGAGCATGGGAGCCACCAGAGCAGCCTGGCCAAGGGTTTCTGGCTGACAGTGGCTGCGTGGTACCAGTGTCTGGTTGTGCCTTAGAGGAGCAGCAGATACAAGATTGTGGTGTTTCCACAACTACTCTTACATTGTCTTTTGTCATTGCCCTACCTCATGAGTTCAAAACTGCTTCAGGCTCAAATACATCACAAGCATCTTGTTGTGAGAACACTTCTGTTTTTTTTGGTTATTTTGGATCAGTCTTCCTGGTGAGAGTATGGGGATTTCACAACTGCTGCTCATGAGATTTTCTTGTGGAGTTTCCCATCTTTTTAGGATGAATGCTTCACAGATGTTTGTGGCTTACATTTCTTTTTGAAACTGTAGGGTTCTGGTGGACACTTTATTGCAGTCTTTGTTCAGAAAAAACCCCAAAGTTCTGTTGATCAATGTAAAGAACTTGCTGGATTGCCTACAGGATTAGGAAAGGCCCTTGTCTTTACTGCTCTTTGGGTGATACTCGACAGTGAGTCAGTGGGGTAGAATTTGAGAAGAGTTCTTTCTGAGATGTGAATGGACACAATGCAAACAGGATAATAGTTTCTGTAGGGCTGACCTATGCACAGGGTAGTTCCCAGTCAAATCCCACTGAGGCTGGGGAGCTGATGGAGGAAGCAAGCAGCACGGTGTATAAGGAGACACTGATGAAGTGGAACTCTCAGGAAAGCAGTGCAGCTGACAGACCCCATCCCCCTCCATTCCTCAGGTAGCATGAGCTGTTGCCTGTTTGGTTGCATTTGATTTTGATAAACATTGAGGCTTTTTGTTTCCAGCTGAATACAAGGAACTGGCTGATAAACCTTGTCGTTGAGATGATTTTTGTGGTTTGTGGTAGCAATCTTGAACATCTGACCAAAATATGGGTAGAGCAGAGTTTTGCTCTGTTTTGTCATGTCAAAAACCTCCCAGCCCAATTAAGGAGGGATGTCTCTCAGAATCTGTAAAACTGGACATTTCCTTATAATACCAGTTTTCCAATGAAAAAAATTGGTTTCAAGACAGACCAGTTATGCAAATACTTTAAAAATATGAAATCCCAACATGATGTTTGTTGCTGATTTTGACCACTGTAACATGAGTTCATCGCTGCTTAATCTGACATTTTATCTATTTGTGGTATTTTAAAAACTCCGAATTTATATTAAATACAGAATTGGATCATAATTGGGTGCTTGAGTATGTTAGCTTTCTTTTTAAGCCTGGCCCTCTGAACCAGCTTTATAAACTTAAAGCTTGATTTAGTGGTAAAACTGGACTTGATGGTCAGAAATCAAGCATGGGACTGAGTCCTGTGGTGTGCAAAGATACCAGGTTTAGCTGTGGTACTGGCTGATGTCCTTACCCTTCAGCCAGTCACCCTTGCAGGAAGCAGTTGAGCAAAGGCATCCCGGAGCCAGTGGTGAGGGAGAGCCCTGCGGGTAGGGGACACCCTGCTGATGGGCATCTCTTGATGGGATGGGTGGAGACCGTCCTCCCTCTGGTGCCTGCCGGGGCTCAGCCGGGTGGCTCAAGGGCCTGCCCTGGGAGCTGGGCTCCAGCCTCCTCCCCAGGTGCAGAGAGACTCTGGCTGCAGGTCGTTTTCCTGTGACATGAGAAGGGCTGGGCCTTTCCAGGCAACCCTCTCCTCCCAGAGTGGAACTAGAATGCCTTCCCTCTGCCAAAGGAAATACGGGGTGCGGTGGATGTGGTAGGATTTAGGGTTGGGCTGGCTTTCCTCCTCAGCCTGGAGAGCCTCGGCCGGGCCCCGCTGTGCACACCTACACTGCAGTTCCTCTGCCACGCGGTCCAGCTCCTGTGCCCGGGTCTGCAAATCCCAGCATTGCACAGGGGGTGTTCTGAGGCTGTCTGGGCAGAAGGAGGCAGCTGGGGAAAGCTGCTGGGCTTGATAGGAAGGTGAAGGTGGCTTTATGTTTCCTGCTGAGATGTTTACCTGGGTGGGGTGGGGGCTGCAGCAGCACCAGCCCTGCTGTGCCGTGCCAGGCACTGCTGCTCCTGAGCTGCACACCGATAAGGGCCTGTGGTACACTGGTCATCAGTGTCACCTGCCAAGAGCTTCTGGCTCTGCACAAGTGGCTGGGTTGAGTTTAGAGGACGGCAGGATGCCTTGTGCCTTTGCTTGGAGAGAGTTCTGTCTGCTCTGTCAGTGCTCACCGGGTGTGAAGAGCAGAGGCTGTGCCCCTACAGACTTTGAAACCAACATCAATCCTGGCAGCTTCCCGAGCAGCTGCTGGAAAAGCCTGTGCTTCAAAGATACAAATGAGGAGAGGAAAAGACTTTTCTGATCTCCCTGACTGCCAGGGTTTGGATGAAAAGAACTTGTCCTAAATTGTAGCAAGGGCAAAGCAGCAAATTTTCTTGGGGTAAAGGCCAAGTGCTTTGGGGCACAGGACAGTTTTGATCTTTTCCAGTCCAGTTTCCTGAGACTGGGGGGGCACTTTTACCTTGAAAAAAACGTTTACAATTTTTGGGGTACTAACCAAATGCCTTCTACTAGAGCTACTTGCAGGAGCAGTACTCTTGTCTTTCCCAGGAGCCAGGGTTGTCTTTTCTTCAGTTCACAAATTCAGACTAATTTGTCATTGGTTATGCAGCAGCTTGATGTCACCCAAAGTCTGGAGTTACCTTTTCTCTGTACCTCTTCTATGCGACCACTATAATCTCCTTTGATGATGTCTGACCCACCTTGTTCTGGACAAGTTCCTCAAAGAACCTAAAGAGAGAACTACTCATTTGGAATGAATGCCTCAACATTATGTGAGAGCTTTAAGCCCTAGAACATTAGGTGACAAAAACAAATGTTGAACTTCTTGGGAGGAAGAAAATTCTTTTTGTTCCCTGATCTGCTTGTTCCTAAATGTCAAGTTATGTATGGCTGCAGGTTCCTTGGTACCTTCCACCCTCAAAAATCACTTTTTCAATCAGGAAATTTATATGGTATGAAAAATGAATTGGATTTGAAGGGAGCAGCATCAAAATAACAGGAGGATTTTTTTTTCTTTCAGTATAAACAGGGAAATTATAGAAGCCCTAAACTGCATAAATAATTGATGTTGTTCTGGACTACAGTATCTTAGATGGTTGCTGATTACTGGATGTGTTGATTTATTTAGAGGATGAAATAAACAGTTAGGAAAGACTCTGCAATTTTTGAGACCCTGTAAAATATCTCTTGTTTGTTTTCATGTGAGGCATGTTGCAAAAGAAGCTGTAAGACTGAGTAACCCTTCAACCACCGTTTGAGCATCTGTCTGAGCAAATCCTCTCATCTGTGTCTTACTGAGGTCAGTCCTCTCTGTGCAGTGTCTGATGCACTTTCTGTATTAACAAAGGCATCATGAAGGCAGGCAGGAGGGTGAGGGCTGGGCTGACAGAGGAGCTTGTGCTGTGGAAGCCCAGACCCCACTGGGGTGGGCTGGTGCTCAGGGGTTTCACTGGCCAGAGGAATGACTCCCTTCTCCTTCTTGTCTGCTGGTGATGGTGTGATCTGGGCCAGCACAGAGCAGCCAGTGAGGTTTAGGCTGCAGCCTTGTAATGGTGCAGAGAGTGGGAGCAGCACTGAAGGGAGCTCTCCTGGAGCCAGTTTAAGGATATCATTCCTGCTCCCCTGAAGAGAAGGGGTGGGGAACGTGCTTGTCTGAATTTTCTCATAGCCTCTGATCTCTGCTGACCCAGCTGCATGCTTTTGCTGGGAGAAGCTTTGACTGCTTAGCATAATACTCCAGCACTGAGGACATTACTCATGGTGAAAGAGCAGTGTGTGTGGGTGGGGAGGATTACACTGGATGTCAGAGATGTCTGGTTGTCACTGGTGGCCTTGGAAGTGTGTTGCTTCATGTCTGTCCTTTCCAGCGATGACCCTGCTGGGTTTTCCTCTCAAACACACATAGGTGCAGTTTCTCCAGATCTTTTTCTTGGCTGATGTTAATTTTCTCATTTCTTATCTCTTCATCACTTCTTGCAGTGTGTGCTTAGGTGTGGAGTGATGAGTGATGCCGGAGGCTGCAGGGTCTGTGAGAAACTCTGAAGAGCTGACAGAGTGAGTGTAGGGTGCCAGAATGGATGAGGGGAGAAGGCCAGAAAAAATTGAATGAATTTTAGACCCGCCCAGCTATCTTGACTCACATGGAGCTGAGTTATGCTGCTTTTCATAAAAATGCTTCCCACCCTTCCTCCCTCTCATTTGCTGTGGGCAGCAGCTTCCCTCAATATACCCGCTGCTGACTCTTGGATCCTTGCCTGCAGAAGGAAAAAAAGGCACCATATATCCCTGTCCAAAAGCTTGTTAGGTAGCATGTATCAAATATAAAATGTGGTTGTGTTTGGCAAGCTCTGGGACAGACAGAAGTTTTATAAAGAGGTCCTGGGAGCTGAATAAGCAGCCAAATGTTCCTCCTGCTGCTAAATCAAAGTGTTTTCTATTGTAAATGCACTTGCCCAAAGACTGTTTGAAGACTTGATATCTCATAGTGCTTTCTTTGCTGCTCGGCCACCAGTGTAGGGAGACAATAGCAAGCAAACTGCCTGGGAGATGGTCATCTGAGCCTTGCAAAGTCCTGGTGATGTTGGCAAGGTAGAGCCCAAAGCCTGTGTGCAAGGGGGCATGTGTGAACTAATATAAGAAAGTAATGTAGTGTTTTCTTCTATCAAAACCGATCCTCAATCTGTGCGACCTCTGTTTGAAAAAGGGGTCCGAGCCTATAACTGGTCTAAACTGTTATGTGCTACACTGAGTTTTGCATTAATAAAGAGTGCACAATCAAACTCACAGATTGTGGAGGTTGTTTCTTCCATATGCGGGCACTTGTGTCTGAGCTGGTATCAAGGACATAATTTGATGTGACTGGTTGTATTGTTTCCATAGTAGCCCAGATTTCTTACACAGAACACCACCCAAACAGAGCATCACCATAAGCACACTCTGGGACCTATTTTGGACACAGTATGAATCACTGCTGCTGTGGCTGTCTCAGCACTGTCTGTTGAACAGCAAAGTGACCTAAGGGCAGTGTTACCCAGTTCCTTGGGAGCAATCACCTCAAGGTAGGGCATGGCTCCTTTCCAAAGGAAGCCCTTGGGCATGATATTGTGAGGTGTGCTTTGTTCACCCAACCATGGTATCTCTGGAACTGGGAGGTTCCCGGTGCCTTGTGAGTCTGCCCACATCCCCATCTGCTCAATCCCAATGGAGGAACCCCAAACCGGTCATGGAGCTCTTTTGAAGGACACGGGAGACTATGCCTTTGCACAAGCTGTGACTTGTGCCAGGTTGTGTTTGCTGGTTTTGTTCCTTGCAGTGTCTTTCAGCCCTTGTCACCTTTCCATGCAGAAGTGCAGCTCTATCTGCTCAATACTGTGCCACCCACCTATACAAGGTGTGCAAGACACTGCCTGCTGTCCCCTTGGCTTCTGCTGGGCTCTGCTCCATGCTCAGTCAAGAGGGAAGGGTAGGGAGAGAGGCTGGGGCAAAGTTTTAGATCATCTAAGAGCAGGAACAAAGCAGTTTCGGGTGCAAAATTTACTGGATGCCTGCTAGCCTGAAGTTTTTGTTCATTTTTAGTCTTTTTGAGTAAGTTGGCTGGTAGATGCCAGTGCAGCTCTGCCTGCTTTCCCCCAGCCACATGCCTGCCCCTGCTGCTTCCCATGGACCAGGCAGGGATGTGACAAAAATAAAAGCAGAAAAACGTCTTCCCAGTGGCAGCTCTGTGCTCCTCATTTAATAACAGAAACGCCTTTTGCTTGACAGCACTGAGATAAGCCCAGACCTTACTGCGAGGGGGGATGGGAACATTATTAGTAGCTATAAATCATCCTAAAAGGATGGGGGATGGGTTCCCTCCGTACCCTGCCCTTGTGCAGACATGTTTGCTATGAACAGTCCTGGCAGACAGTGTGAGCTGGATGTTGCAGGCAGCAGTTTGTGGAAGGTTGCATTTCAGGGCAAGTTATTTCCAGACCTGAAGAGGCTGGATTTTAAAACGCGTTTACTTTTGGCAGATACACTTCTCTTTTTTATTATTGTGCAACCTTGTAGCTTGTCGTTAGGGGAGAGGATTATGTGGTATCTTGGAGGATGTAGCAGCCCTTGTGCTACCAGTGGCTTTTATCTGCTGAAGAAGAGCACTCACGTTTCAAATTCCTCTGAAGTGGACACAGAAGGGAACTGACACCACAAGCACTGGCAGTGCACTGAGATGGCATTGTGAATGCTGGTTGCTCTTCCTACTGGCTCTTGGGGGTTCTTCAAGAGGCTTCTGTATTTCAGTGTCCCTGGCTGCTGTGGCTTAGCTGTTCCTGGTGACACAGGATCTTTTCTACCAGCCTTGAAATGGAGGCTGTATGGCCGAGTCTCCAGCAGTGTTCCAGTGCTGGCGTTAATCCACTGTTGTTCTTGACCCTTTGGCAGCGTGTCTGATGGAAAATGAATCATGGTAATGGTGTACTGAGCTTGGTGTTCTTTACAGGGCTGAGTAATGCACCTCTCTGCCTCCTTTGATAGCAGAGGAAATAAAGGCCCCAAGAAACCAAGTGACTCAGTTAAGGTCCAGAGAGCAGGAGAAGGACCCACATTGTGTTCCTGCAGGCTCCTTTTGTTTTAGTGATATCCTTAGGAATATGTCTTATGGTTTTTATAATGATGGCTCCCAAATCGGTTGGGACTTCAGGCAGCTTTCAGTGCTCAGGATTTCTTCAGAGCTGTGAACTGTCCCTGTGTGCTGGTTTTGGCTGGAGTAAAATTGTTCACAGTGGCTGGTAAGGGGCTGTGTTTTGGATTTGTGCTGAGCACAGAGTTGATAATACAGAGTTGGTTTTGTTATTGCTGAGTAGGGCTTACATAGAGCCAAGGCCTTTTCTGCTTTTTGCACTGCCATGCTGGTGAGGAGTCTGGGGGTGCATGAGTGGTTGGGAGGAGACACAGCCAGGGCAGCTGACTCCAACTGACCAAAGGGATATTCCAAGCCACGTGGCATCATGCCCAGTATATAAAGAGGGGAAATAAGGAGGAAGGGGAGATGTTTGGAGTGACACTGTTTGTCTTCCCAATAAGCATTATGTGTTCTCCTGGAGATGGCTGAACACCTGCCTGCCCATGGGAAGCAGGGAATTCATTCCTTGTTTTGCTTTGCTTTGCTTTAATAGCTTTCCCTATTAAACTGCCTTTATCTCAACCCAAAAGTTTTTTCACTTCTGCTCTCCCAATTCTCTCCCTGGTCCTGCAGGTGTGGGAGTGAGTGAGCAGCTGAGTGGGGCTTGGCTGCTGGCTGGGGTTGAACCACAACACCCTGTCACAAGGTTTGCAGGAGGTTCTCTCAAGGCAGTGAATCCAGTGGAGTGGCTGCAGATTGCGCTCAGTGGTCTCAATAGGTCACTGGTCAGCTGCAGGCCCTAGCTTGGCAGATGATGATCTTCACATATAATCAGATTTTCTGTATCCATTTGGTGCTTTGCCTGGTGTTTTCATCAGCACTTCCTCTTTCAGTCCCGAGACTGCTTGCAATACTCAAAATGGTGTACAGGTAGACACTATTGGTCGACCCATCTGAAGCTCTTTGGATTGCTTTTGAGTGCCTTGGTCAGCTTGGACATCTGTGATCCACATCTGTGTCCTTCCTTTTTCCTGTAGTAGGGAGATGAAAAAAGGAAAACAACTTGTGGTCTTTCTTCTGGTTGGGGAAAATAGCCCACTACAGCTGTGAGGAGATGTGCTAAACAGCCTCAGTTTAGGCCTAGGGAAAACTGTGATGGCTACTATTGTGTGACTCCTCTAGAAGGGGAGGGTTTCCCTGGGGGCAGTGATTTGCCAAACAAACCCTAGTTAGAAGGAATCTCTCAATCTTGTGAACAATATTTATGTCTAAAACTCCGCTGGGTTTGCTCAGCTGCTTTCCAGCATGCTGAAACCTAGCATGAATGTGTAGAATGAATACTAGTTGCAATGGACTCATAAATGAGGCATGTCTCAGCTGCAAGGCATGTTTTAATCTGTACTCATGTCTGGGAGCAGTCCACCCTCTCATTTCCTCTGCCTGTTAAATAATGGATGAAAGCCCGCAGAAATCATTACACTCCTTTCACAAACTCATTAAAACTGCACAAAATCTTATGTAGTGTTTGCAAAGCCACAAACATGATGTTATTCATCCTCTGCCCAGGCAGTAATTTTGGCCCAAAGAGGTGTCAGTTGTAAAGAGGACACCTCTTTAAAAGAAGTAGGGCAAAATGAACAAGCCATTCAGTTGACTTGCTTGAAAATGCCAAGTTTTAGCTGGGACCTTTTTCATGAGGTGTCATAATGATGGCATTGCTGCATAGAGTCTTCTGTCTGAGGTCACATGGAGAGGAAAGGGAGATGCAGAATGGCAGAAGGTATCAAGGTGTGATCAGGCAAGGCTGGTGCTTCCAGTTTTTCAGACACTATTGGCAGCTTGTAGTATAGTTGTAGTATAGTATAGTTTCTGATGCCTTTCTCCCTTCCAGTCTGCTCCTTAGATCATGCACTGCTTTGGGATTGATCTTTCTAAAGTCAGTAAATGTGTACAGCACCTGTTCTGGGAAAAAAAAATACTATTACAACTAAAGAAACAATCCAAAATCTTGAGCCCAAACTTCTCCTTCAAGGTATAAAACAAATGAGATTGTAATGCAGGCAAAACTGTTTGTGATTGGCATTGGTATTGAATGACTCTGATAGTCTTTTCTGTCGCTTCTGTTCTTAGAGACTTGGACTTCTGTCTGTCCTCAGCACCTTCTGTTTCAGAGATCACTTCTCTGTCTAGGAAAGAACAGAGTTGCTTTCTGTATGATCTTGCTCTCTAGCATGAGAAATGTCTTGAGTGAAAATACTGTTTTTGTTATTTACCTGTTGTCCTCTCTCCAGATTTCTGTCTGTGGATGCCAAAACACAATCCACCTGTCTAAAAGACTGAGATCGATTTCTGCTGAGGATTTACTTTCATTAATTTTAACTTCTTTGCTTCCAGGTACCAGTGAGAAAAAACACAACTTCTCCAACTCCTTTTCAAATGTTACTGTGGAAATCTCCTCCCTAGAAAGTCCACTCACTCTTTTTGTTTTCTCTTAGGTGACTCCAGGCAGCAAAGCTGCAATAGCCAACTTGTGTATAGGAGACCAGATCATAGCCATTGATGGAGTGAACACGGATAACATGACGCACCTTGAGGCACAAAACAAAATCAAGGGTTGCACAGATGAACTGACTCTGACAGTCAGCAGGTACGTAGCTGAGCAGCAGTGGGGCTGGAGAGAGGGAGGGTTGCAGGGTGGGCAGTAGCTGTGTTTTGGTTTGTCAGTAGACCTCTCTGGCTGGTTTAGTTTGACCTCTTAGTGCTTTGTCTGGCAGGTGCTGGCTAGCAAGAGGGAACTGCATTTCATCTTTTAATCCTAATGCTGTTTGCATTTGCTGCACTTTGACCTTATGAAAACAACTTTCCAAGTGAGGAATTGGCTGATAATTTATGGCAGAGTCTGTCAACTTTCTCTGTGGCTCCTGACAGCAAGAAACCAAAGATGGTCTCATGAAAACTTCACTCGTAGCAGAGGAGGTGTAACACCAGAGATGACCTCCCTTCCTGTTGCTCTCATTTAGCAGTTAAAATATATGCTTATGTGTTGTTCCAAGCAATTAATTGCCTGGTTTCTGCCAAGCACTGACTCAGAAATGTTGTACATTTTGAAGCCACTTGATCAAACAGATTGGTCAGTCTTAAACAGTGACGACTCAGGGTGCAACCAAGTTCCTCTTAGGCATCAGTCTCTTCAAGGCCTGAAGAACTAAAGGAAGGTGAGAGCTGAGCCACAATTTCTGTCACGAGTGTAGAGGACAGGCTGGCTTCAGCTTTCCCACCATCTTGAACTGCAGAGCAATAGACAATTTCATTCCTTTCCCCAGCCATGCTTTGTTCTTGGAACATCTTTGTACAGAGAGGAAAAGGAGATGGGAAGGTAGGGCTCTGCTTTGCATTGATCTGTTGCTACTTAAAAGAACTAGAGCCTGGTTTTATAGAGGATGCTGGGGATTTATCCTTCCTTTTGGTGTGAATTGCAGTTGCAGGTACTGGCACATTTCAAAGTCAGATGGTAGATATGCAGGGTGGCATTTCTAGTTGCTCTGGAGCAAGTTTTTCCTGTGCCTGCCTTCCCCCAGAGTGATCATCCATCAGTTTCAGGGCAGATGCAGGGGAAGTGCTTTCAAAAGGAGTGCAAAAGCATGCCTTAAATGACACAGTGGTTCAGTTGTTCAGGGCTTTTCTGTGATAAACAGAAGTCTTTACCGTGGCTCAGACAATGCCAGGAGTTCAGCAGGCATTTCCCAGTTCAGGAAGAAGTGATGGGTCTTGGCCAAAAAAAATGCCTGATGGTTCATTAAGGGAATTCACAGATGGAAGAACGGAGCACAGTGCAGGCAGTGTGAATGGGCAGTGAGCATTGCAGCAGCCTATTAACCCCAGAGTTCCTCTTACTGGCCTTGAACTTAGCAGTGTGTAATCTTCCTGCAAAGGAGTGTTCCTTTTCCTTTCCAAAATCCAGCTGCTTGACTTGGCAAACCAGTGCCATGTGGTTCTGGCTGGGAAAGAGGAAGGGAGGCAAGGGCTCTTGCAGCCTTCAGGCAAGTTCACTCTTACAGATCATTGAGTCTGTAAAATGTGTTTGCTAATGTTAATTACAAAGTCGTTAAGTTTATGGCTATGCTATGCACATTTCATTGGCCTTGGATGTGGAAGCTGCCCAGGGAGAGATTTCTAAGTGGATCTACAGCTGTGTAAAGTTGTGCAGGTCCCAACTCTTTCAAGGACCCCCTTTCAATGAGGAAGCATGAGTGTGTGTTGGATGCTTCTGCTGCTGTACTGATCACTGAGTTCTGCTGACAGAAGGCCAAGAAGAATGTCAAAACTGCAAAGATGTGAAAGCGTCTGACTTCTTACTGCTTTAGAGTTTGATATTACTACCCATTGCTCTGTGGAAGATCTGTGTGCATCAGGTTGTCTTTGGTTAAACTCCAGTGTTTTATCCCTAATGCCCAGTGTCTCCTTCTAGGCCCCCATAAATTGGTCTAAATGCTGCTGGACTCAGCAGTCAGAAGTGCTGCATAGTCTTCATTGCTGAGGCAGGAGCACTTCTTTACTTTGCAATCAAGGTCTTAAAATGAAAGCTTTTGAGAGTATGCCTAGAGAGGTGACAGAGAGAGCATTTTAAAAGACCTGGAGGCATGCTTCATTTTCCTGCTAAACTTCAGGTAGAGGAAATGGGTGAGGAAAGCAGACTGTGGGGTGGTGGTGGGCCCTCCTCTGTGAAGGAGGGAAGGGCATTGCCATGGAGGTGGAGAGGTTGGCAGGCTCTTGGGGAAAGTGAGTGCCACCTGGCCAAGTGGTGTGGCTTGGGCTTCCTGGGCCTTGGTGGGCACAACTCTGTCATTAAGGCTTGACCATACGGTTGGTGAGGAAGGCTCACAATGCAATCAGGTCAGAGCTGGAAGTGTTTTTTGTCAAAGTAGCTCTGTAAGTAGTTGGCTGAGTATGAAAAGGAATGTATATCATTTGCACTGCAACACCATCAATCCTTGGGTCTGGTCTCCACTCTGCAGTTGTAGCTCGTTGGCTGAACCAGCTGTACCAAGGAGCTGGGCTGGCACAGATCATTGCTCTGACAGAGCAGCACCTCTGTGAGTTGGAACATCCCACAGCTGGTGTGAGGATGTGCCCAGCTGTGCTAGATTTTCTGGAGTGAGAAGTCTTCCAGTGCTTCTTTTCTGCTCACCATTGGAGAGACGTCTTGTGAAAGCATAAATCCTTAGTGATTTTTAAATTGTTAGCTGATGAATTTTTAATGATTACCCATTTAAATGATTGCCCATGCTAAATAGTCTCTGTCCTGCATTTAGTGTGGCAACAAGGTTGTGCCAGGTGGATTTCAGACACAGGTCTGAGCTCACACCGGGTGTTTCGGTTTCACCAAAGGATCAACACCACTGTGACAGTGGATACCTCCTTTCTGACTGTGCTGTAAATGCGATGGGTGTATGTGGTTTGAAGAGTCTAGTGGGTGAATAGTGCAAGGCAACTCTTTAAAGGATAATATATACAATGGAGGTGTCTCTGCTGCAGAAAACTTTTAAGCTGCAAGTAGCTGGAGGCTAGGAGAGTGTTTCATGGAAGTATTATGCTTGTCTTTTTCATGTGCTCTTCTGTGAATGAAAACAATCTTTATACATGTGCCTTCTTCAAATAGACAACTCTCTTCTCTTTTAATGATAGCCAAGCAGTTAATTAAAAAAGCAGGTAAACATGTCTTCATATTTGGCTTACTAATGATTATTTAAGAGAAGTGTAAATACAGAGAATTGAAAGGACTTAAACACTTCTGGTAAAGGAAATGCTGTTTGCACTGTATGCTTGATTGTGTATATCAACAGCATTCCAATGTTTCCTGTTTCGCTATTTTTCTTAGCGATGGTAACAGTCCAAAAATATTTCAGATCAGATTGTAGGCAGGAAATCTAGTCTAACACAAGTCACCATTAAAAATGAATCAACTTTCTAGCTGAAGAAAACATGCCTGGTTGGTTTTTTCACCCAAAGGGGCAAACCTCTTAATTTCCTAGGATTTAAAACCCAGCCACAAATTGCTTTCTCTGAATACTCTTTCCTAAGTGGCACTGCCAGGTGCTTTGCTGTTTGGCTTGTGAACACAGTTGGAAAGGTCTGTCTTCTGCCTTGAAAGTGGGTGTTCAACAGTGTTGCCATAGATAACTAATTCCCACTGAATTCACTGTGTCTAGCAGCTCCCACTTTTCTGAGCCTCTCTTTGTTCATTCATTTTGCTTTTTGTTTCACAAGAAATGTAGTTACCAAGAAAACAAAGTAAAGGTTCCATTATTGTCTTCAGCAGTATAAAATTAAGCTCAAGACAGTGCTTCAGTCAACTTAAGCCCACCTGGTTGCTGAACTGAGAAATTCACAGGGAGATTTTTGAGTCTCTCCATAGGAAAAATGAAGTTTTGAATCTTTGAGAAGAGCTGCTCTTCTTTTTCCTGGTGATTTTTTTTTTTCAATTTAGGGTGTGAACATCACTGCACTGACATTTTAGGTTTGAGCAGGGCCTCGACAAGGGCTGCTCTCCATTAATGGTGTAAGCAGCAAGGTGTGTCCAACAAATTGGAGACAAAAATCAACTTTCCTTAGAAATTTAGTGTATTTTGAGTAAGATGCTTCCCCTGACAAAGAACATTCAAAGAAAAGAAGGTGCAGGAGGAACAAATACTCCTGCCACAAAATTCACATGGTAGTCAAAAGATCCAGTCATCACCTATGTCAGTGAAGTGCTCATGATGAATTTGACACATAGCTCTGTTGCAGCTGCAGATGTACAAAAGCGGACTAATGTTCATTGCAGCACAGGTGAAAATTATTTCTAAAACAAATGGCTCTTTGCCTGTGGCTATGGTCACCAGATGGGTGGTGGAACTGAGCAGCCCTGAGTAACTCAAAGATAAAGTGTATATTTATATAGGGGTCTTTTTTCAACAAATAAAGTGTTCCTGTAGTGAGTCTGTCCTTCTCTTTATGTCCGGAGGCAGTTTGGGGGTGGTAGAGGGGAATATTTGTGAATAGGGATTGCAAATATGTAATGTCTTGTTCTGCTTCTACTGTCATTTTCCTCAGATTTCAAGCTGCTTTTCTTCTGCTCTGTTGCCAGCTCATAATACATTGATGCCCCTTTTTTGTTTGCTAAATAGTCTTTTAATTTGTTGAAAGTGCTGCCAAGGAGTGAAACTATGTATTTGTTCTTTGAAAAGTGCTAAGATCAGGGAAGTCAGATCTGCTACCAAAACCTGTTAAAGAGATTGTCAGAAAGGATCATGTGCAGATGCTTAAGAAGAAGAAGAGCACATATGTGATGTCCTCTACATTTTATGTGGTAGGTTTGGTTGCACTCTTGCTTGCTCCATGTGTTCCCAGGTCTGAGCTGTTGTGCACAAAGCCACAACAGGCTTGGATTTCAGCTCTAGGAAGTTGGTGGAATCCATTGACTCATTTAGGTTTGCTTTTTGCTTCCCTGCCAAGAAGAGTTTTCCAGTTCTGTCATCTTGCTAATAATTCCTTTGGCCCTGGGAAAAGCCAGCTGCTCAGGGTGCAGCTATATAAGGCCATGCAGGTTGCCTGGCCCTCCGTGGTCACTCCCAGTCTCTCCATGGCTGGTGTGGTGCTTCCAGCCCTCGTGGGTTCGTGCCAGCAGCTTTTACTAACAATTCACACATTCAGAGTAATCTGGCAAATCAGGATTGGTATTTGTGGTGATTTTACAGCCTCTTTGGCGAGGCTGTAACAGTTAACAACAGTTAATAACAATTAACTCTGCAGCTGGCTAGGGCAAGAACAGTGTGAGTCTGAGCAGTCAAGTGTGTCTTAGCCTTTGTAGCTGTCATGAGCCTGCTCCAGATACACAGAAAAAGCTGCAGAAGTTTAACTGGAGTTGCCTTTTTGGTTTTAGTAGTTGTATAAAGAGACACCTGAAATACAAGAGGGCCATGCATGGAGAAATGCATTTGGGGCCTCCTGTCTCTAGGAATACTGTCATTGCTGTTTGAATTGACAAGAAGCTGTATGGCAGCCTCAGTACAGTTTTGCTTGCCAAACTCAGTATGTCCATTAATGGATGGTTGTTAAAAGTGACTATTCATGTTTAAAGCTAAGGGCTTGTATTTGACAGCTGTTGTAGCTAAAGGGCTGATTAAAAGATACCTTCCTGGTAGCCTGAGACCTCTTGTAGTTAGTTTCTAAACATTATTAAAATGCCTGTCTAAAACTCTGGTGAGAGGATTGTGAAAGATAAATTCTTTAGGTCTTTCCTCATTTTTCAGAAAAAAACCCTTTGTGCTGCACAAGAAACTTTTCAGTCTTTTGGGGTTTATTTGTTACTTCAGTATTTTAGTTGTGTCCATCCCAGTGTTTGAAATGAGAATGTAGATGTATCTTTCTTCTTTATGGAAATTACACCAAGTCCCTGGCACAAAGAATTAGACCCTCATTTTCCAGCTCTGAATTTTCCCTTGAAGCTATGGCTCAACTTTGCATGCAAAGCACTGATACCAAAATCCAGGCTCTTGTAATGTTTATATTACATCATGTTCAAGCCAAGCTGCTTGAAAAGTGTTGTTTCATAAATACCTCCAGATTCCTGCCCTGACTTGCATGCAGTTCCCTTCCTTCTTTTCCTACCAGTGCCTCTGCATCCAAACTAGCATCAGAAAAATTTCTTTCTAATCTTGGGTTTTGGTTTCTGCCTGGATGAAACAGGAGATGCATGGCTCATTCTCTGGCCCTGCAGTAAGGAAATAACATGGAAATGTAAACTGCAAACACGATGAAGTTTGTATATATATGTGCCTGCAATTAATTTGCCCGACCCTCATCCTCAGGCTTGTTTGTGTCATATTTGTGTCTCCTGCACCATTTGAGTGTTTCTCTCTAATGGAGTGTCATTGGAAAGAATATGCATTAGAAACTATATTATAAAATAAATATTTATCAGTTTTTCAGGAGTCTCTGAGATCTGCTAAGGATGCCAAAGCCTCTGATTTTCACCAAGCAGGGTGGGATTCCCCAGCAGGCTGTTGGACATTCAGCCCCTCCACCAATGGAGAGGCAGGCCTGGCAGCCCTGCTAGCATGGCCCTGCTCAGTGGCAGGGGTACAGCCTTGCTGAGGGGAGCATGGAGCTGGTTTTTTGGCTGGAGGTCTTGTCCCTCAAATTTGGGGAACAAATCCTCCAGCAAGCCATTACCAGTAGCAGCCTAGTGGTAACTGAAGGTACTGTAACCAAGGCTGGGTTTAGCTCTCTACTCTGACACCTGTTCCCTCCTTCATATAACTAAGATATGAAAACATAGTTGAGATACAAGCATGGTGAGTCTAATCTGCATGCTGTCTGTGCCTGGTGCCCACACTTCCCAAAGCTGCAGAAAAATAAGCCCTGGCTCAGTAGTGGGACATAAGGTGAACTTTTAGGGGCTATTTTTCTTTCTCTGGCCCCACTTCAGTAGAATTACAGGCATTGACACAAGAAGCAGAGCCAGGAAACCCTTGCTGAGAGCTGGGACCATAGTGGTCCTACCTAAGACCCACAGGCTGTGGGCTACACAGGTGGTGCAGTGGGATGGGGCACGTGCCTTGAGAGGTCTGCTGGGTAAAGCCAGGGAGAGCAAAGCTGTGTCCTTTTTGCCACTTCACCGGGGCCATAAATGGGCTGCTGAGAGTAGCTGAGGGGCTCTGCTGCAGCTGTTGTGAAAACAAAGGGAAGCTTTATCCTCCCTGCCTCAGAGGGACAGATGCATGGCCTATTTAACATTTCTGTTTGGATCACTTCTAGACTGGATTGAAAGTAAAGCTTGGAGTGACCTTGCTGCTTCCATTTATATCCAGTGACAGAGCAGAATGGTAGCAGTCTGGGGAACAAACTTGAGCTATTTGCCTTGCTTATAAATAAAGGAGAAAAATCTGGTCAACCCCCCTGTGGGCTGCAGTAGTTGGCCATAATTGCCTCCCCTTCTCTGGAGACCGATGTGCTGTGTCACCAGCACCTCAAACACATTGAGGGGCAGTGGGATGAAAACAAGTGCCTGAGGGAAGTGTCTGTTCCGTGTTCATATACTGGCCTGCTCCAGGCTTAAATTTTTCAGTCTGAATAAAGCCTTCTGGTGCTTCTGAAAGCTTATAATAAACTACTGTAAAAGAGAATGCTACCTCTAAAGTTATTGGATCACTGCTGCAAGAACTGGCACAGGGATGCCTCATGCTAGAAATCAACTGAAGTGTTTAATGCTCTCTGAGCTGCTCTTTCATCTCCAGCCAAAATGTCCTTTTGCTTATAGCCTGGCTGGCTGGGTGTCTCATTTCCATATAGTTTGCTGTGTCCCCTGTTTTTCCACCATTTCCAAACACTTTCAAGGAATAAGGCTTTGTGTTGGTCAGCAGGCTGCTCCCCTACGTGCCAGTCTTCAGATGTGGAAAATACAACCATCCTGGCAATGGGTGTGACTTTGTGAGGCTTGATAGCCATAGTCTGGGTGAAATTGCTGGTTCCTCTGATACCTTAGAGCAGCAACCTTCTGGGTTGCCAGAAGCAAGGAGAGAATGGTTGTTTTGTATCACCTGAGGCACGCTGGACATTCAGGAGATAGCTGTTGTGATAAGATGGTGGTCAGATTGGTGTGGATCTGGTACCATGCAGCTGTTACAGTCATACTTGTCTGCCTGTGCCCAGCTTGCCAGGCAGCAGCGTTTGAGTGCTGTAGATTGTCAGGTATCAGCTGGGCTTGCAGGGTGCAATAACCAAGAGTCAAAGGTTTGCTTACCTGAATACCCATAAAGGATATCAGGTGTGAGCAGTGTGTTTGTACTTTTCCTGTGAAAGGAGGTACACACAGCAGACCTCATTCAGGTTTCTTCTGTGTAAAGTCCACTGAGCAATAAAGGGAATAGCAGGTCAATAAAACACTTCCTCTTCCCTGAATGAGAATGCTGCCTCCCATCTCCTCCCACTGAGCTGCCTTCTGGTGCAAATATTAAAATACTACTTAGGCAGCAAAAGTCTGGGATGTATAGGTGCCTCTCAGCTAAGTTTGGGCTGTTTAAAAAACGTTGACTTTGGAGGGCTTTTAGAGGAATGGTGCCCACCAGACTGAAGATGTTGTGGGTATCTCTATACCCTGTTTCTCCATCCTTGTCAATTTTAGAAGCCTTTTCTTCTTCTAGTCTTTCTCTTTCTTTAACTGGGAAATCAGTTATTTCCTAGTGGAATCATTCCTGTTTTGCTAACTAAGTACTTAAATTATAGCTAGTCCTTGACCCACAAATACCTAGGAAGTACATCTATTTGCAGTTCCAGATTCCAGAAAGAGCTCCTGTCAACAGGACAGGACATGGTTTTCAGACCTCATCCTAAGAGTTTATCAGCCATCTGGTTGCTGCATGATGCAATGTTTAGCATTGAACAGCAGTTTTTATTCAACAGTACTGCAGTCACTCATTCCCTACTATTACAAAGTTTGGGAAAAGTGGCACTCTTAATCCATCTGAGATGCTAACTGCTCTCTTTGCTTCTGAGAAATGTAGGTACCATATGTTTCCCACAATGTATTTCAAGCAAATCCAAGCACTCCACTTTTTCCTCACCACTTGTTTGTCATTCTTTGGTACATAGCAAAATTCCACAACGATGATGGCAAAAGCAGTTGGTTTTAGTTGCAGATCTTGACTTGTGTTTCAGACCTCTGTGGGTAATTGGGTCAGACCACAGACCAGTAAAGGTTACACAGACTTTCTCTGTCACATGAGGTCATCTCAGTTCTTAGTCCCATTGCAGGCTGGGACTTTTTTTTTTTTTCATCATTCCCAAAAGCTTCTGTTTGTTCAACATAGATACCACTATAAATAAGAAGAAACTTCTGGAGACCCAAATGAAAAAGTATTTCTTGCTTATCTCCAAGGCAATCCAACCTCAAGAACAAAATGTTCTCTGTATAGTCAAGACGGACAAGAATCATTCCTTTTCCTGCCTACCCAGAAAAGCTGAAACACATAGCAATCTGAGTTGTTCCACTTAATTAAAGGATCTGCATCTAAGGGATAACTCCAGCTTCTGCTTTTGGGTAACCCCTAGCTTGACAGCCTGGGTGGGAGCCCATGCCTGATGCATTGCCTGTGGAGTCACAAAGGCTAATCCAGGGCAGTCACTGCTGAGATCTTGTCTTGCTCCAGGGACCTCAGACAATATATCTAAGCCATATATGCTGTGTACCTAAAATGAGGCTGTCTAGATTCCTCCTGATGTGAATTGTGCTATATAAGAGATACTGCAGAAATATTTGAGAAATTTATTAATTTTGAGTCTTTTAATAACAATAATGGTGCTCAATGAAGAAAACAAATTAACTCTTCAAAATTCCTGTGTTGCAGATCGGAGGCAAAAGTCTGGTCACCACTTGTAAGCGAAGAGGGAAAGACGCATCCTTATAAGATGAATCTGGCCTCTGAGCCTCAGGTAAGTACTGGAATAACTGTCTGCTCTTGTTCCCTCTTACTCCTGTGAGAGAAGTTCTGGGCCTGATCCTCCAAGGAGCTGAGCATTTGCCGCTCTGTTAATCATGTTGGGGATACCCTCATGCCCCATACTATCAAGACATCATGTGGCCCCTGGAGAGACACTCCCTCCCTCATGGTGAGAAGCCTGCTGCTGTGGAGAGCTGATGGGGTACCATGCCAAAGGTAACCTGCTTGGGTCAGGGGTCTCTCCTGCCATCTGCACGCTCACACCTACCACAGGGCACAGAAGGCACTGTAGAGGTGTGGCTCAGTAAATCACTGCTTCTGTTCTAAGCCAAGACCTGAAGGGGGAGGAATGTTATTCCCTCTTAGTGTTTTCTGTTGGATTGGTTTGAATTTTTTTCTCTTACTCAGTAAGCTTGCAGCAGTCTATCTGTGGAGAAAGTGGAAGAGAAATACACAAGCATCTTACATTTTTATCTGCATGGCAGATCGTGCAGCTTTTGTCTAGGAAGTGGGTTTTGTAACCTGTTGACAGCCTTGCTTCATTGGTCTGCTGCCTCTGTCAAGTAAATGTAGTGATAGCAACAATCTGTGCAAGGGCATTGCCTGGGCTAGATTTAGAAGATTACACTGCAAAAAATCTGTAATAACTGGACTAAAATCATTCCTCTGGATTTTCACTGGGGCAGTGACATGGTCCAGTGTATTCTGGCCCAGGCACATGTCCCATGTGAGTCTTTCTAGAGAATAAGTAAATCAGAAAACTACTTTGGCTCTGCAATTAATTAAGCACTAATATGGCTGTTTCAGTTGGAAAGGACCTGAGACTAAAGCAGCACATGTGCAGCAACACCCTGCCCAGACCTTGGCCTGGGATCTGTCCATGTTCTCTTTCACATCAAGCTGCTCTGTGTTGCTTGGCCCAAGAATCTGGTGCGGCATTCTCCAGGTATTTCATAACTCTGCCAAGGCACAGTGTGAGAATGAGCCATTGGACTTGGTTTGAGCTGAAGCCGTGTGGTGACACCTGTCTGTGACACTGTTGAGCTGAGGTCTGGTCTGTCTTCTGCTGCCTACGTTTTGGAAAGGCTCTGCTTCAACCTTGATTCTGGGGGCTTTGTCTTGCCAAAGGAGTGGGGCAGAGTCTGCACTGAGACTTTGCTGCAAGGATGCAGAGAGCTGTCATTTAATTCAGCAGGAGACTTGATTCAGCAGGGACCAATTTCCCAATGCAGCCATTAGCAAGAATTTAGCTAAAGGCCATAGAATTAAACATCGGGCACAACACATGCCCTGAGGAGGATTTTAAAGTAGCTCACTAATTTTAGTTAACTGCAGCAAGAAACCTGCTGCTGCAGCCCCCCTGCCACTCACTGCACCACCACACTTTTCTCCCCAGTCCAGCCTGGATAGATGGTCAGGAATTAGCAGTATTGCTGGTGGTGGAGCACATCCCCTCCTAAACCCTAACCTCAGAATTAGTCCTGGTTCTAGCTCTGGCCATTGGATAGATATCCTGATACTGCTAATTTGTAAGTATAGTACAAATGAATTTAGTGGTAGCAACCTGTAACTGACTCGAGCAGGAGAATTTGATGTACAACTGAGTGTGGAAAAATTCATGTTACAGAGCTTATCTCTGGGCAGCAACCATTGTCTGAATCTTGTACTAAGAATCAATGGTTGCCTGAAAATTGGGCTTTGACCCCTTTGATAGCTGTTGCTGGAAGAGTTATTTCCTGGTGTGAAAGGAACATTTAAGCTCAAGAAGTCTTGCGTTTTCTTATTTCCTTCCTTTAAATTAAAGCAGATTAATTCATTTGCAGTTGTGTGAGTGGGGCTTGCTGCTGTTCAGAGCACTGGACTTAACTTTCAAGGGGCTTTGCTTGCTGCATACTCAAACAGGAATACTGCAGTGTGAGGGAGGATGTAGCATGTCTCCAAACCACAAGTCCCATTTACTTTAAATATCCTAATCTGCTGTGCCAAAGTGTCATGAATGCCATCAAGTTATAAGGTTGTGGGGGTTTTCCCCGTTTCCTTTCTCAGTTGCTGACTGCAGCAAGTAAGTTTTGTAGTGAGGTCTTCCTGCTTGGAGCATGAAATCAGAAGAGCAGGCTGATTCCTGACAGAGAATGTGGCAAGTGCTGGCCAAGTCACTCTGAGGGTCTGTCTTTGCAGCATCATCAGGGATTTTGGCCAGGCCTGCTGCAAATCAGCAGTTGCAGAGTGCAGAAGATGCTATGTGTATGTATGCCAGCATGGCAAACTGCTATGAATTTTACCACAAAGATGCTGATCTCATTGATCCAGCTGGACTGGCTGAGCTGTGAGTAGAGCTGAATCTTTGAAGGCAGAGCTCAGCTAATCAGGTTGTTTTAACTTGCTGGCCAGTGAAAACAGTATATTTGCTTTTCTTGGCAACAGTCTAGTGCAGAACTCTTATTAATTCACTTACCAAAGAAAATAGGACATGCTGAGTCTAAGTGGTTTGTTTAAATCCTGGTCCAGGGTCCTCTAACAATGGTTCTTATGGGCTTTACACATAGCCCTTTGAATGCAGACAAAATCATACATGTGAGTAGCCTTACTTCAAGCTCAAAAAAAAAAAAAAGTCATTAAAACCCTTGCTATAGAAATTGACTTATTCAGATACATTACCATCTTTCTTAGAATTAGTTTGTTAGATGTTGTCTCTCCTACCTTTGGTATCTTAGAAATTTTTCATACTTGTTCACCTTCTTTTGGTCTTCCTATTTTATTGACATAGCTACTAGATCTGAGCAAAAAAAAAACTTGCAAAATAGCTTAATTTTCTGTTTGTTTCAGGATTTAGTGCTTAAGAGCTTGCCTATGACTAGCTACATATTTTAAGATCCGTGCTTACACATTTTTTTCCCCCATTTGAAATGGACTATTTGTTTGCTGCTGTAATCCTTTTAGAGGCTGATATTTGGTGACATGCGGTGTCATGCCTGTGGAAGTGTTTTCCCTTGCTTGGAATGTACGTTCAAGATACTTTAGTTTGCCTTTGGAAAATAAAAAGGCATTCTACAACCTCCCATGCATTCCCCAAAGTCCTGAGTCCAAAGACTGACTTCATTGTCTAAGCTGATCTTTGCCCATGAAACAGCTACAGTCTTATTATTATTCCATTGCCCTTATCCTTCTAAGTTAATTTAAACTGAGGCAAGAGTGATGGCAAAATTGCATTTCATCAAAAGGTGCAGCAGCTTGTCGGTGGTGATGGCTCAGCAGCTGACCTAGCTTTGTTTTGGTGTCCATGGCAACATTAGAGGAAGGAAATGACAAGTCTTCTTAACATATTTACTCAGTTAGTTCACTTGCACGTCTAACCCAGATCCTAAGGGTGATTGCTCAGTGGCATTTTCCCATCAAGAGCTTTTCCTCACAACAGTAGGAAAGGCTAAAATAACATGTCTGCCTCTCCCTTCTGCTTAATGTCTCTTGAGAAAAGCAGTCACAGCAAGAGACAGCAAGTTACTTGCTGATTAAAGTAATTTTAATGCTTATGATACTGACCAGAGACCAGCATAATTTCAAGTAATCTGTGCTCTCTGGTGATCTTGGGCCAGGCAGTAAGATCTGTACCCAAGGGAGCTGTATTGCCCCTTGATAAAATAAACAATAAAGCTCTATATCCTCTGACTGTGCTAGGTCTTGTCAGACCTGCGATCTGTCTTGGTTTTTAGTTTGTTTGGGTTATTTTGTTTTGTTTTGAGATTTTTTGTATGACACAGATACCGATGGGGTCCAGGTCTCTGTTTTTTGCTGAGTGAGCTGATATAGGGAAAGAGCTGAGAGAGTCCAACTTCAAGGGCAATCAGTACCCAGGTTGTCTCCAAAAAGTGTTCAGCTCCCTGAAGGCAATATACCCGCTTTGCAATAAGGCACAAGTATTAACATCAGACCTTGAAAGCATCAATGAAAACTCTTGCTTTGTGATGGATAGTTCGGCTCTTCTTAATCACAAAAAGTAAGGGCTTCCAAACATAAGGACTTTTTTTTAAAATAAAAATAACCTTCAGACAGAGGTTAGCAGCTGGAGGAGCTCTGTGGGTGAATTAGGATATTTTTAGGACTGAGGGAAACAGACAGCCACTTCTGTCTTCCCAAAGCTCCTCAAAAGTGCTCATCCTTATCCTTGCAGAGTGATGTCATTGTTTCCGTCTTGTGTATTTTATTTCCTTGGATACGAAGCAGGCGGGGGCTATAGAAACTGGGTGTGTGGCTGGCTTGGCCTTTGATAAGGCTGTGCATGTGTGGGCAATGCATGAAGCAATAGGTATATAAAGTAACAACACTGTTTGAGACTGGGAACTGTGCTGGCATATCGCGACCTGCTGGTTTTGGTTAAAAGGCGTTACTGCATGGGTGTGGAATGTGTCAGGGACGTGGAGGGAGAGGATGTGGGAAGCTGGTCTTGTTGTTTTACCCCCCTACAATAACAAAACCCCAAACCCTTCATAATTTTTAATCAGATTTCAAAGCATTGCTAAAGATCTTTCCATAGCTGAAAAACCCCAAACAATAACAGAGGGAGAGGTGAAAGTAAAGGCATTTCTTAATACTTGTGATCGCAGCTGATGAAACTCAGCATGGGGTAGAGTTTGCCATGAAGATGTCCTCTCCTGAGCTGTTGCTGTGTGTTTGGCATGAGCAGCCTCCCCCAGACACACCAGCTGGTCACAGATACAGCCTTTGCTCCCTGGGTGGCTTCACAAGGGCAAGGATGGAGCTGAGGGGTTTGCCTGCTGGTCTCTGCTCTCCTTCTCTGCCCGCAGAACCAGAGTTCTCTCACCCTCTGAGGTTTGGTCAGGGGCCCGTTTTCTTAGAGCTGAGTAAACATTTGTACTGAGAAATGTTTCATCTTGTTTCCTTTTGGCGTGGCTCTCGAGGTGTGCAATCCAGCATTGCCTGCACTGAGCTTCTGGGCTCTGACTTGGGATGCAAAAACATCCCACGTTTCTGAGTCCCTGTGAGGCAACATGTTTTACTGGCTCACTTGCCTGCTCCATGGACCTGTGCAGGCTTTTGCTTTTCCCTGCAACTGCAGTGCCTGGCTGCTGATTTTTTTTTAAAGCTTGTGATGTGAGGTCAGAGTGAATTCTCTGACTCCAAGAGGTGGCTAGTCTGTAAATCACACTTGCACATCTGAATATAGATTTGGCTTCAGCAGCCCCTTGATCTCTCTTTCCTCCAGAGACTGTGGAGAGGTAGCCTGGGAAGGGGCAGGAGGCAGGCAGGGGAGTGAGGGTGCTGTAGGTGCAGTGGCAGCAGGGCATTAGCCAGAACCTATGAGGGCCTAGCCCAGCTGGATGCTTCCAGGCTATGCTGTGGGTAGAGGAAAACCCCACTTAACAGGAGAGGCTGTCTGACCCCTCACATCTTGGCTTAGTTTATTTAGTGAGTACAAAAAGCCTCCAGATTTTTCCTGTTTCTGGTGGTGGTGAGGTCAGTGCAAGCCTTGCACAGGATGGCCTTGGCCATGTCACTGCAAGGTGGAAGTGACCTAAGAGCCCCTCCTCACTCCAGTCTGCCCCCAACCTGCTCGAGGGCAGGAGCTGTGGAGGTGTGCAGGTGGCTTTATGCCACTGGTGCATAGGATGAGCCCCAGCTCAGCTGATAGAGGTGGCTCATCCTGGGCTGTCTGTTCTGTCTGTCTGCTTCACTGACAACTGGGAGTTTCCCTGGAGTCTCCCATGCCCCATTCCTGGGACAAGCAGGTCCGATGGTAGAAGTGTTGGTGAGGAGGAAGCAGAAGCAGACAGCCATGCCACAAGCCACTGGCTGGATCCAGGCACAGAAGTGACAGCTGATGTAGCTGTGGGGATTTCACAGCCTGCACGTCAGTGTCACTGAGGATGGGCTCATATGAGAGGGAGGAAGGGGCCATTGTTTTCCCAGATAATTCCCCATGACTCAGCCTGCAGCTAGTGCAGTAGGAAATGCTGATCTGCTTCCTGCCTTGGCACAGGGATGTTTTCCCCCTCCTCACAGCCTGGCACCTTTGCTGGCAGCTCTGTGGCAGTGGGATCTCCTTAGCACCCAGCTAGAATGGCTGTGTTGCAGCACCTGCAGCACACAGCTGTGTCCTATCTGCTCTGGAGAGGGCTACTGGCATAGCAACCAGCACCCACAAAATTAATCTGGCAGAAGATGTGCATGTCTGACCTGAAGCTAGGGTCCTACAAATGGTGTTTGTCCTTGGTTTTGAAAAACAGCTTTTTTTTCTGTGTGATGGGGACATTTGCAGTGGGAGCATGTGGGGCTGTGCTCCAAAGCCACTTGGAGCTTGTTCTTATAGAGGGGGTAGTTTCAAATAGGGAGGGGGCTGTTGAAGGAATGGCTTCAATTTCAGAGTGAAGCAAGAGTTCAGAAGCAGCTGGCAGAGAAGTCTGTGCAATTGCTAATCTAGTTTAGCTTGGTCTAGTCACTCTGCTGGCTCCTCTGGAAACATAACCCCTGCAAATGAAGGAGGGGAGTGAGGCTGATATACGTGCAGACAAAGCAATTTCATTATCATGGTACCAGTTTATAGTGGTAAAATAATGCTCTTGAATATCCTACCTTGGATAGGAGCTTCCATACCCCAGCTTCAGACCAAAATAGCCACTGCTGGTATCCGAGCTCGCTGCCAACAGGGCTGGTGTAAGGGACCAGAGGTTGTGCCACAGCTTGCGGGGAGAGTGAGGCAAGTGCTTCCAGTTCTGCCTGCAGGTGCCAAGCTCCTCTGTACTGCTCTCAAAGAAAGAACAGGTCATGTCCTGACTGGATAAGATCATGTCCTTTTAGCTGACTGCCAGTTCTTCCTTTGCAAACAGACCATTGCTTACTGCTCCTGCAGTCTGTGCTCCAGCCAGGGATGCTGTTTAATGCTACTTGCCTGCTTTTCCTTGTGTTGGTACTGGGATTGCCACAGCCTTAGAGAGTCTGCAAACCCTAGGCATCTCAAATGCATAAACCAGGTACTATCCCCACACAAATGCACAGTATAGCTGGGTTTTTGCTCTAACATTTTCCACGTGCCTGCTGGTGGACAGGTTTTTGGGAGTGTCCCTTATCTGATTTTTTTTTTTCCAGTGTTAAGTGAGAGACTGTCACATAAATATGATTCCTGGAGCTGGGGCTTTAACAAAACTGCTGCACAGCACAGGCCCTAGGCTGACAGTTCTGGAAAATCCCTAGGTAAATATATTTGACAGTGAGAACACATTATCTTTTGATCTTGGGATCATGAAGGCACTTGTTCTTTGCAAATTCCTTCCACAGTTCGAGCAGAAAGAACAGCATGGCATAACAGGAAGTGCAGGAGAATTTGGGTTATCCAAATGCCCTTTGTAATGCTACTGCTCTTGTAATACTTGTCTGTAGACTCTTGGGTTATCCACCTTCTATGCTGTGCTCCAGATGGGATTTTTCTAATCTTCTAACACCAGCTTCTGCTTCTCTAGTTGACTGTTATCAACTCCTTTATAATCAGGGACCTCTATACACCTGAGAGCTCCTGCACATGTCCCAGCACTTTTGAAAGCTTGACTTATGGTCTTGTTGTTATTACACTGCAGAAAACCTATGTGGTGGCCAAAAGTAGGACAACAGCTCCTATGTGGATTCTGTGCCAGAGTGTGTGTTGCAGTTCTTGGAGTCAAGGCACTAATGTGATGTCAGTCTCTCTTCCCCAGGTAGCTGTCCTATTTTCTCAATACCTACAGGAAGCTAAGGATTCTTGAGGCCTCCATCACTGTCAAACTGTTATGACTGACATATTCAAAGATTCAACATGCCCATGCACATGTTGGTTATGTAATTGAGACACCTTACTTTCTTAGGAAACCAGAGTTAAAAAAACCCAACCAAACTGTAAATTACTTCCATTTCTTTAATTCTTTTTTAATGCTTAAATGTTTCCTCAATGCATGTTGTGACATGATTTCAACTTTGAGCCTGTTTGACCTAAGAATATAACCCCCTTAGCCTAAACTTTCTGCCTCAGTCTTTCATGAAACTCACTATTTATGTGCACATCTGTAACCCTCTCCCACTCATGGCCTCTGAATGGTGGACTAGCATGTGTATTTAGTGGTGATATAACTGTTCCCCATGGTTTGATATGCAGGCTAAAGTAATTTTTTTTTTTTTCTAAAACCCACACTTTTGCCATGGGAAAGACTATTTTCACAAGTCCTGTTATGTGGTTTGAATGAGATTGCAACTAAGGGAGATTAGCTAATTTCTCCAGGGTGTTTTTTCCTTTGGTGTGTGGGAAAGCTTCATGGCTAACATGCACACATATTGGCCAGAAAGCTGTGGGAGAGCAGCCTCGTCACTCCACACCTGAACATCTTGAGCTCCCCCACTGATTTCAAATGGCTTGTAACTCATGAGGGTGTTGGATCCATGCTGCTCCTCTCCAAGGGATCCTGAGCTCTGCTTGATGCCATAAATAGCATTCAAAAGCCATGAAGTGAGATGACTCCCATCTGTCAGTCTGGGAAGGCTAGCCAGCTGTCTGAGGAAGTCTGGAGACAAAAAAGTGATTTAAAGAAAAGTCTGTAGGGGGATTTAAGTCATACTTTTTTCTAACGAGTGTTTATCTTGTAACTATATCTCTGTCAAACAAATGTGTGAGATGTTCATAGGGCAGTAAGAGCTCACGTCATTGCTATAGAAGTCAGTGCCTGTATAGAGTGGGAGTGGGAATTAATTGTGTTAATTAGAGCTGGGACCCAGGAGCCCAGCATGCTGAGAAGTGCCCCGTTTCATCCTGTGCCATTGGCTGTTAGCCCTGTATTGAAGCCATGCCCACTCTCTATGGCTGGCTGAAACATTGCAAAAATCAAGTTTTGGTGCCATCTCTTAGCCCTTGATATCTCAGCCACCTCTGCGGCTGTGAGTCCTTTCTTATGCCTGCTCTAGTGAGGCCCAATTATACTTTCTCCATGCTTTGGTCAAGTATCTCCTCTGGGGAGAAATAAGCCCTGGATGTTGTTATCTCTGCCACAAGGCTGCTAATTCCCAGCCTGCTGAACTGGTGATTTGGCTTAGGAATGTCCTTGTTTTTGTTAGCACCTGTGATTAAGAAGAGTCTTAGCTCGAGTCTTATTTAAGTTGGATTTGCCCCTTTTCCTATTAGATGGTGGCCTGTGTTTCTAAGTGTGCACTTTTACTGTGGAAGTCTCCAGTTTGCAGCAAATCCAGAACATCTGAGTGGTATTTTGTACTTCTGACACTGAAGGAGTTGCTGAAAGTTATCTGTCACTACCTGTGGAAAATCTTTTGTATTAACAATGGTCATCTTCACACCTTTGTTGTGAATTTTCTTATCCATAAATTCCAAAGTTGTTCATCAAAGACAGCTGTGAACCCTGGTCTTAGTTGAAGGAGCAGAGATGCTCCAGAGCAGTTGTAGTAATGAAAAATCCCTTCTTTGTGGGTTGTCTTATCTAAAGGAAGCCAAACTGTCAGATGGTGTTGAGAAGTGCTCCTCTTTCTGCCTCATCTTCCCTTTTCCATAGAAATCAACCCTGCTCTCAGGAATTGCACAGAATGCTTGAACTCTGTAGTTGCAGTTCTTGGTTGAGAAGGTTGGTCCCATAGCTTACTGTGGGCTTGAGGAGCTCCCAGGTGTGTTGCACCTTGAGCTAATAGCTCTGGCAGTGTTTCTGTGCTCTTATGCTCCCAGTATGTCAGCTCTGAGATGTCCTGAAGGTCATTCTGAAGCCATCCAGGATGGCCCCTCATGCCATGTGGAGGATGCTCACTTGCTTGGTGGTCATCACCTGCTCCTCAGCTGAGACCACGCATGAAAGCCATCACTGTGGGGCTGCCCTGTCACATCCACCTGCATGCCTGAGCACCTCTGATTGTTGCCTCTGCTCCTTTGCATGCAGGAAATAAGGCACATAGGAAGTGCACACAATCGGAGTGCAGTGCCCTTCACTGCTGCCACAGCTTCTGCCCCCAGGGTGATCACTGCTCAGTACAACAGCCCGGCAGGCCTCTACTCCTCAGAGAACATCCAGACCTTCAACAGTGCGGTGGAGACAAAAACATCACCTGGGGCCCTGGAGCCTACCAAGCCGTAAGTACCTTCCTCCCTTCCCCTCCCTCCCCGGGCCTCCAGGAGACACCAGTGCACTGCGAGGGTACCAGTTTGTTAAACCAAGAAAAGCTCTCTTGCAGGACAATGGAAGTAGAAGAGGCATCAGTGTGGATATTGTTCCCAGGGACAGGGCTCAGAGGATTGGGGAGCATTTCATGAGGTGCAGAATGAAATTAATGCTGTTGTGTTTCTTTGTTCAGCAGAGACCGACGCAGTTTCCGCGTGCGTTCAGCATGACATACCAGCCCGCTGGTCTGAACAGGTGCCTGATAGCTTGTTACAAGCACTTCCTAAAGTTAGTGTTCTGTGCTGGCTTCACTGCAGTGCTGGGAAGGAAAGGCACCAGTCAGTGCAGGAAGCACACCCATCCCTGTTCCCAGCTGGCCTGGGATTCACAGACAGGCTCTGCCTCAGTTTGGATATTTCTGTGGTTTATTATCAAACTTTGCTTTTCACAGGAGTTTTAAAAAGTAGCTGAAACATTCATTCCTGTGTGAGGGGTTTTATGTATGAGATTGGAAAGGGTCCCAACCTCAAAAGGGCCTGTTCATTTTTGTGGTTTCAACTGAACCTCACCAAAGACATTATTTTATCCTAGATTTTCAAAGTTCCCCTTTTATTTTATTGGAGGTAATAAACCAGGAGCTATCTGAAAATTTTCTGTCTGTGATGGTCAGGTTGCTTAACTGCCCCAAGTCTTTACATAGCAATATCAAATTGCCTGGAAGGCTTTGGCTATTTTTATAGTACAAGCTGGAAAACCAGTGCTTTTGGTAATACTTGACTAAATTTCTGACTTGAGAATGGGGAGACAAAAGTAACTTCAGCCTCTGCTGTTGCAGGGTACAAGGACCTGATGGTAGTTTAGCACAAGCCTGACAACTTGCCTGTCAGTGAAACCAGCTCCTTGCATATTGGCAGCCCAGTCTGCAGCATGTCCCTTCTAGGCAGTTACAGTGCTGCAGCTGGCAGATGAGGTGACAGATTGTTCTTCATTTGCTTCTGGTAGACTCAGCAGCCTCATTCAGGGTCTGGGCAAAAGCAGAGCAAGGACAAGGAAAATCTGACTTTGCATTAACCTGATGGGACCATCTGGCAGTGAAATACCAACTCTGGTCTAGTCTGGAGTCCCTCCATGTGAGAGTGCTCCCTGGAAGCCACATAGATTTGGCTGGAAAATTGCAGCTGATCCCTTTCTCTTGCAGGGATCAGCAAAGTGGTGGGTTCCTTCTGGGGCTGTGGCTCACTCTGCTCCTCCTAGCAGAAAGATCCATTGCCAGCCCTGCTTCACTTGGATACATGGCATCTCTTTTATCTTCTCCTTGCTGAAACACTGCAAGTTGCAAAGGAATGCTGGGGACCCTGTGGATGAGGCTTTGATGCTAATACGCTTTTGTTTACAGAGTCATCAAAAGCAAATGAATCACTGCTGGTTTTCAGTGGGAGCTGGGGACCTCAGCCTGCCATTAAAAACCCAGTGTAGTTTCCCCAGTGTGCAAGCACAGGATGTCCAGGTTCTCCCTTCACACACCCTTCCAGCTGCCTTTAAATTCCTGCCCATTTGTTTTGCTGAGTTATTTGGTACACGGCTGACCTTGTTCAGGGTTTACCTCACATTTATCTGGATCCCCATTCTGCACCCTGCAGATACAAACCTATCTGAACGCAGCACTTGTGCACAGGTGACATCACTGGAGACCTAGTCCATCCTTAGAGGGTGTGTGGCATAAATTCAGGGCTGTAGTAAATGTAGAAATAAAAGCAAATACTTCCACTGGATTTGATGTCACAAAGCAGGTGGGGAGGGAGAAGCCCCCCTGCTGAGCACATTTGATTTGGGATGGGATTGAGATTTCTCCTCAGTACAATGCCAAGGCTAGCTTTGAGAAGAGCAGCAGTGAAGGTGGCATTCCTTGTCTGGAGAGTGGGACCACAAGTGG
>JAHLSL010000018.1:19365646-19402925 GCA_025920805.1 Petroica traversi | reverse complement strand
GCGCCTCCTCCGGGCCCGGCCAGGTGCGAGTGGGGCCGGGGCAGCTGAAACGCGCGGCCCGGGTCTGCCCCAACAGCCCTGTGGAAGTGGAGGTGCCGGGACTCAAAGTGCTGCACGTGCAGTTCAATTCTCCCCTGCAGCTCTATTCGCAGAGCAACATCATGGACACCCTGCAGGGGCAGATCGCTTCTGTTAGCCCTGATTTCCCCAGGTAACCTGCCCACGGCCTCTGCAGCCAGCTCAGCACATCTGCTCATCTGCATTTTGGTGTCCACGAGTCCCTCGTCTGCATCTGTGGCTCATGGCATTGTCCAGTCACAAGGAAACAGCATTTACATTTCACCCTTCCAGCGTTAGTGCATGACTCTTCACAGGAGCTTTCTCTGCCTCGTGTCTGTGCCCAACACCATGGGAAACACCAAAACGTGTTTTTAGCCTGTCAGTATGTCCATTGCTCCCTGCACAGCCACACAGCGGCACCTGAGAGCAGCTGGTGGCTTTTCTGGAGAAGCCCCCTGCAGCAGATGGGTTTGCTGAGGGTAGGAGAGTGCTTTATCCTGAAAGCTGGTATTTCTCCTGCACTTGAAATGACTTTTGCTGTTTGTGGGTGACAGGCGCTGCCTGTCTTTGTTCTTTTGTTTCACCAGCCATGTGTGTGTTCTGAGCATGTTTCATTGCAGGCTGAAGCAGGTACCCATGGTTTCCATCTTTGGCTGACAACACTCATGAGTTTGGAGCAGCCTGGCAGGCACCAGGCACATGGAGGGACCTTCTGTGTTCCCCCCTGCCCACTTGACTGCAGAGGTTGCTGCAGCACAGGCGACCTCTGCCAAGGGAGTGGAGGATGCTCAGCATGCCCTGAGGTGTGCAGGACCTGTTGTGAGCTGCAGCATCACAAGACCTGGGTGCTGTTTGTTGTCTTCTCTGTGGTGCTTGGGAAGCCCCTGGCCTCTGCCTCTGACAGCCTCTGGGTTATACAGGGAGGACTTTGGTGTCAGGACGGGTGAAACAGAAAGCACGTTTATCTTTCTCACAGGAGGGCACCAGTCAAGGAGGAACTGTGAACCTTCTGCTATGTGACCAAGCAGCTTGCAGCTGTGTGACATGTGGCACAGGACAGTGGTCAATCCCAGGGCTTCCATGGGCAGAGGAGCACACAGCCACATCTCATGGCTCCTGGACTGCTCACAGTTCCCTTCTGGGAACCATGTGCTTCAAAGCAGAAAAGCTGGCATCCTCACCCCTGGAGCCACACAGCCAAGCTTTGCATGAGCCAGGAGCCAAGAGATAGTGGGAGGCTGGGGATTTATTCCTGCCTTGTTACTCAGTGCAGTTGCTTGCTGTAAGTCAGTGCTCTGGCTTGTGGTCAGTACTACCCACAGCAGCAGTGCCAGCTCTCTGTGCCGGCCTGGAGAGCTGGTAGTGCTCACAAAGGAGCCTCAGGCATCAGCAAATGATTCATGGCAAAGGGAGTGCTCCAAGCACTGGGCCTTCCCATAGCCTTGAGACCCTTGTAAACTTTACAAAATAGGCTGGCATAAAATAGTAAAGTATCATTAGTAAAAAATAAACTGTGCTTTCTGAAGGTTCTGTGCAAGGCTGTGTCTTTATGGTTTTTATTACTATTTTCTTGCCAATATTTAAGGCTCAGTGAATCCAGTATTAGTCAGTCAGGGTTGCAAGCTGCCCATGGCAGCAGCAATAAGATCCAGTAATGGTTGTGTAAGTCTAAGACCTGATAAAAGTTGTTGCAGTTGTTCCCTACAAATTTTCTGCATGAGGGAACTCATGCATGGAAAAGGACACCAGTTGCTGGTGATTGTTGCAGATGAAGTACCTGTGTAACAGAAGGTGCCAAAAATTAGCTGCCATTCAGAGACTCAGTATGTTGTAGGTACAATTTCTGTGCCTGTGGCCTTGCCCTATCAAAAGATAAACGTGCTTTTTGGAGAGGTTGTTTAATTTAAGCAGCATAGCCTTCTGCCCTGACAGTTTGAGGTATTTTACTCTGCTGGTACAAATTTGGGTTTGATGTTTTTTATAGCTTTTTGGAAGTCTTGTATATGCAAGTGTACATCTAGGCCCCATACCTGGGAGAGCTGATCTGTGTGTTTCGCACTGCCACAATGCATGGTTGAAATGTGATGGCTTTGTTTGACTTTGATGCTTTTAAGGATGATTTAGCCTCTGCTTTTTGGATGCATGTTTTTGAAACATTCTTAGTATGCAAACTGCAATGAAAGGCTTCTTGCGTAATGTTTTTGCGGGTGGATAGAGCAGTGGGGGTTTACATGAGATGAATGTGATGTGGAGCATGGGACATCTTCTGTCTAAGAGAAGGCGCATAATTATTTAATTTTGGGTAAGAAGCTTCAGTAACTGAGATTCAGGTTTCAAAGGTTCAACTGCTTGCATGTTTAATGTGCTTCCTGCTCCACTGAAAATTGCTAAAGATGGAAACATTTTATGAAATTCTTTTTATGGAAATAGCATTTTATAACTCGTGATGATTTTACTTCTGATGCTTGAAGAGTTTATTATGTAGAGTAACTCCCGGATGACTCAACGGTCATTGGCATGGAAAGTATGCAGTTGCCTCCTCAAGAAAAAGATTTCCCTCTGCAATTTAGCCTGAACCTCAGGATGTTTATGTACTTTTCATGCAATCACAGAGTGTAAGAATGGTGAAACTGAGTAGACCATTTACATTTATGAGACTACATTATAGAATTGAGCTATCAGAGGAGATTTGTCAGCTATTTCATTTTATTCTAGATGTTTTACTGCAGCTACAGAACTCAAGGCAGGCAGGAACTTCTGTGTCCTTTATTCCATCCCTTAGTCCAGCATTCAGCATTTTAAACCATTAATTTAAAGAATTCCCTCTGTCCAGGCTGTTTTCAAATCCTTTAGTTTATAAGTTCCTCACTTGTCCACAACAATCTCCTCTGGTATTTCAGTGTCAGTAGACATTTTGGAAAGCTTTCCCAAGGGATATTCTAAATATCCTCCTGCAGTTTAAGCCTATCCTCTACCCACTGCATGAGTTCAATACCCTAAGTACTGCCTCCAGACTCTTTTTTTATCCCCAAGGACCCTTCCAAAGGTGGTACAACGTCCACCTTTTCCATGACCCTGCACTGTGAAAAGCTGAGCACCTTGGGCTCTTAAGTCGAGGATGCAAGTCCCTCATGATGTGAAGGGTGACAGCAGCACCTCGGGGCAGCTGCACTGAGGGCTTAGCCTTACCCGGCAGAAATCTCTGTCCTTGACCTGCTCATTAACCTTAGTAAAATACTGTAAATGGGCTGTAGCTCAGAGCCTCCACCCAAGAAAATGGAAATAGTAACACTGACTTGAAAAACAGACTAAATTACTGCCAATCAGAGAATCTTCTAATTAGATCCTACAGCTGTTACTTTCTGAAGGTGACACTTACAAGCAATTCATAGGGTACTTGCCAAGATTTCTTTTTAATGGCATAAACTTCACTTAGTTTGAGATTCACAGTGGTGTAAGGTAGCAGTGTAAGGTAGTTTATGCCTGCAAAGAACATGTGTGGATAGCACATCTACCCCGTGGGATGAATTCTTTATGCTCCTATTAACAGAGGTGTGATTTCCTGGGCAGAAGGTTTAGTTGCTGGAGTGTATGGTAGCTGTGAAGCAGGGAGAACCCTTGGGGGACTGGCCAGGAGCAGTCGGTGAGCAGCTCCTGCAGCCCAGAGTGCCAATCCCACCCGAGCACACCCAGCACCTCCGTGTTCATGGCCTCCTGTCGTGCCTGTGCTTTGCACCTTCATTCTTCAGTCATATGATGCACCGTCAAAGTTTTGCTAGAGGGACTGGTTTCAGTTTTCATCTGTTTAACAAGAGGATTCTCTGTTCCTTTCTCAGTTTAGATCAGCATAACCAGACCCCAGGCAACATTGCCATAGACAAACAATCTGAGGTTTACAAGATGTTGCAGGAGAATCAAGAGTCAAATGAGCCTCCCAGACAGTCTGCTTCATTTCTTGTGTTGCAAGAGATCTTGGAGTCAGAGGAGAAAGGTGAGTACTCACTGCACACCTGATCTGAATGTGCTCTTCCCCTCTGCTGTTCTTTGGGCTGAGGAATACTTAAAACTTTATTTTCCTTTTAGCTGTTAATTGTTCAAGGGGCTTTTACAGAAACCTACAGACTCTGTCAGTAATTTGATTCCTTCATATTATCTCATTAATTAGTTTCAGTGTCCGTGGGCCCATATCATTGCTTAATCATTGAGTGAGCACTCCAGAAAAAACCTTTGCAACACTTACTTATCAAGAAGGAATTTTTTAAGGTACAAAACCACCTATAGTTTCTAAAGTTTTGCCCCCTTTAAGACAGTATTCACTGATTAAAGGCCATCTTTGGATGGTATCACAAGATACTGCTTTTCAGAGAGTCCTCGTGCTTCAGAACTCCATCCCCCTACACAAGAAAAAGTATCCCCTTCTGTAGCTGAATGTAAAAATATAGAAGCTGGGTTACAGTGAGTGGTTCATAGTTTTTAACCTCTGAAAATTCCCTCTTCTTGGCATTCTTGATCTGACATCTGGACTTGTGCAGTTCAGAGCTATAGAGTTTAAGATAAAAAAGGCAATTAACTTATTTGGGGGCTAAATCGTGCACTCTTCTCCCCTTTAATAAAAGAAAATAACAAATGAATGGGAAAAGAATTCCAAGAATGACCTTCTTTTTGTCCTTAGGCCAGTCTTTTGTGTTATTAGCTTGGCAGTGGAACGTTCAGTTTAATCCAAAAAAAGCCTGGTGCTGAGATATTCACCACAAAGAGAAACAGATCAGCCGAGTCTGTTAGGTCTGAGGGATCTGTAGGGAAACAGCAAAATGAAGGAAATAAGGAAACAATAGGAAGAAAGAAACCAGGATCATGGAGTCTTTAATATGCTGTTAAAATACCTACCTGAAAGCATCTTTTAAATACTGAGTGTTTGCAGCTTGCCCTCAGGGTTCAACTCCTGCATGGAAGGAGTAGCCCGGACTTCTCACGAAGCCAAGGTCCTCCCCTGTGCTTAGTAGTGTGAAGAAGATAAGAAGCAAAAGCCTCTGTGTTTTATCTTTCTTTGAAGATTTGCAACATTGTTGGGATTCTCTGGCACAAGGTTTGCCTGCCCGATCCCGGCCGGGATAGGCTCTGGCGTTACTCCACAGTGAGCTGATAATGCCCCATGGCCCAGCCTGCGGCCAGCATCAAACACACTCTGCTGCGAGCCAGATCGGTCCGTGGGATAAATGGCACTTTGGAGGGCGCTTCTCCCAGCCTGGCTGCGGGCAGTGGCTTGTGAATGGCAGCTTGAGCCATGGCCACAGCTGGGACAGGCCCTGGGGCATCGCTGCTGTGTGGGCTGCACTGACACCAGCTGAGAGCCTGGGCCCAGCACAGGCTGTGTGGGTGTTTGGAAGCACCAGGGCTGGTCTCTAAGGACCTGACCCTGTACTCAGAGGTGGAGAGTGTTTCACTGGGTGAAACATGCCGCGTTTCCTGTGGTGTTTGATTAGGAGAGATGTAAAAGTGTGCTGTCAATGTTGCTGATAAGGTAAAGTGAGGCTAAGGGAGTCAACAGAAGTGATAGGGATGAGTCTGAAAATGGGATTGCTGCTGCTTGCTTCCCTGTGAGGGTCACTTGCAGCAGCTCTTGGAAGGCAGGTTGTTCTTGTTGTGTTTGGAGGGATAGGGAACTTGCACCTCTGAGCCAGCACCTGCACAGAGCTGGGTGCAAACCTCTGAGCTGAAGGCTGCCCTAAAGGCAAACCAGCACAGCATCACCTGCCCCACTGCTGAGGGCAGTTCCCCCCTTTTTCCTTCAGCTCTTGTGTCAGTGGTGCTGCCCTGGGCTGTGGTGCGTCCCTGACCCTGCTGGTCACCACGGGTGTCTTTGGAGGGTTTATCCACCCCTTGCACCAGGAATGCCCATTGTAAGTGTGCTCTTGGTTTGACACTGGTCAGTGTCCCTCACAGTCCAAGGTGCTTCTGGTGAGATATCATGGGAGTCTCAGCAGCCTTCTTCCCTTGTTAACCAGTGTGGAACCCCTTGGAAAAATCATATAGATAAGATTAGTCCCATTACTGGTGTCATTTGATAAAAAGCTCCCTTTTCCCTGCAGATATTTAAAGGCCTGGCTCGTATGCTGCATCTAGGATCCACTTCTGGTTTAGGCATCCAGGTCAGCACATGTCTCCTGCAAAGGCCCTGCAGGAATTCCCTGCCCCAGAGAAGTTGCAATAGGGAGATACCTGGAGCATGCTGTGCAAGAGCAGGGGAGTGCAAGGTTATCCCCAGTGTCCCAGGACTCTGCAAGAAGGAATTTGATAACCAAATCTTCCAGGAGTTTTGGGGGAACCAGCTCCACCGCAAAACTGACAGCAGACTGGAAGAGGGCTTTGCTAGTCCTCCCTAGCCTGCCAGAACACCCACTTCTGAGCTCAAATTTGGGAATCAGCTTGACCCTGAGTGTGTGATCGGGACACATCAGGCAGACTCCAGTGCTGCCAAGGCTGGGGCTTTGCTTTGCTTTGTGCATCTGTGCATGTGAGGCACATCAGCTGAAGTCTGATGGGCTTTTAAGATGAGAAAATACTCTCATCTGACTGCCTACCGTCTCAAGCCCTCCCATTTCCAGGGCAAGGTTCAGCTGTGTCCCTCCTCTCCTTTCTCCCCACACATCCCTAAATCCCTGCCCACTTTCCATGCATGAATCCCTGCCTTGGAGCTGGGGTTTAGGAAAACCATGCCCCCAGCAGAGCACCTGCTTGGGAGGAACAGCCTCGAGCCACGCATCTCACATGCTCTGAAGCACTCTCCTTCCACCCCCAGGAGACCCCACCAAACCATCTGGATTTAGGAGCGTCAAAGCCCCTACCACCAAGGTGGCCTCATCGATTGGGAATGCCCAGAAGCTGCCCATGTGTGACAAGTGTGGATCTGGCATTGTGTAAGTAGTCCTGTCCCTGGGGTTGCAGGTGAGCAGCCCGTGCCTGTGCCAGGGCTGTACTGCACCCAAACAATTTCACTTACCCACATCCCGTGCATCCAGGAGACTCAAGGCACATTTATTCTCACCAGCTTTAATAACACTGACTTTGCAGCTCTGCGCAGTGAGGCAGGAGTTGGGTTTCCATCTACAGATCCGTATCAGTGGAAACCAGAGCAAGTTCCTGTGAGTCAAACCTTGAGGCAGTTGTTGCTGCAGTGTTTACAGCATTTGGAAGCAAAATGACCTTTCCATTCAGGGCCTGTGTATTTAATGCTTTTCCTGTCTCGGTGCTCCCAGACACGGCACGGACACTTGCCTTGGTAGTCAGAGGTGGCGAGGACTGCAGAGCATTCTGCTTCCCACTCTCCTGTAGGACCTCACACCTCCACTGTGTCTATGCAGACTTTTTTTTGTTTTGTTTTGTTTTTATGTAGGTAAAATCCAACTCCAGCAGACCTGGGGTTTGGGTTTGATACAGAGCTGCTTTGTAAGTGTGACCATAAGGGACCCAGCACTGGAAACCTGTGTCTTCAAGTTGTTCGGTTTTTCAACCTCAAATTCTTCCCTGCAGCCCCCTTAACAATTGACTACGCAGCCAAACCTGCATTGTCCTGGAAGAATTCTGATTTCTCAGATGCTGCCTGCCACAGGCTATCCCATTGTTGCTGAGCCAGCTACACTGTGATTGCATGGTCCTGGCATGCCTGGAGCATCTGGGCCAGCAGAGTCATTACAGAGGGAATCCATACCCTGTAAAATATGAATCTGAGACAAACCCTGTAATTATTCAACCAGCTGGGTAGGTCTGGAGAGAAAGCACAAGGCCTTGAATAGCACTCAAATTAATGAATTAAAGAAAATAGAGATGGCTGCTGGAACAAAGTAACTCTGGGAAGTTGTTATGTTGAGGCTGATGGTAGTTAACAAATTGCTGTATAGTTTTTGTAGTTTGCCTAGTCATCTGTTGGGTTAAGCTGTGTAAGACCTGGCCCACATTTGGCTGGATCTGTTCGCTGCAGCTCCCAAGCAGCTGTGTCTAAGATGAAAACCAGGATCTGGTCTCTGTGCTTCTCCCACGACTGTCACTAGTGAAAGGGCAGTGCTGGCTGTGCAGCCTTCATCCCCGTGTTTCTGCATTTGTTTTGCCATCCAGTTGGCTTGTACCTGAATTTTGCTTCCCCAGATGGTCAAGCTACTGCCTGCCATTTGATCCTGGGCATTTGAACGCTGTTGTGCTGTCTGCAGCCACCAGCCAAAGATGCCATCACAGTGATTCTTGCCACTACAGGTGACAGGACTGCCCCTGTGAAACAGGCAGGTCAATGCTGGGAAACACTTTCTAGAGGAAAGTTGCCATGCCAGCACATGTTTGGCTTCTAAAAGTGCTGTTAACATCTGCCTGACCAGGGGTAGGGCCTATACTTTGACTTGTCAGGAGCAGAAAACTGTTCACCTTTGGGACTGGTGTGGGTGTGGGCTGGGGGGGAGGTGGCTGGGGAGGAGGGAGACCGCGGTGGGCACTGAGAGGTGCTGGTTCCTCCCCAGAGGGATGTTCGTGAAGATCCGGGACAAGCAGCGCCACCCCGAGTGCTACGTGTGCAGCGACTGTGGCACCAACCTCAAGCAGAAAGGACACTTCTTTGTGGAAGACAAAATCTACTGCGAGAAGCACGCGCGGGAGCGGGTGATTCCCCCGGAGGGCTACGAGGTGGTCACCGTCTTCCCAAAGTAAACAGTGCTGCTCCCAAAGCCAGTGGGGATGGTTTATCCTCTGCTGAGTCTCCTCGGAGAGCATTATCCCTACCCCCTGCAGAATCTTGTTTGCAATAAGGAATGCTAGGCATGGCTTTGAATTTCCTTGTCATTATTAATCCTCCATCTGTTCACATGAGATGTCACTAATTGTTCAACATTCTTTTCATCCTCTCTTTCACGTTTTTTTTTAATACACAGATTTTTTTTCCCTTCATTGTGCTATCAATCACACAGGAAAATCAGAGGCCAAAGTCAGATTACAACTTTTCTGTGTTCTAGTTATTTGCCATCTGTTTGCCTTCAATAAATGGGGTGAATCCACAGGCAGAAGTGTCTGCTTTCTGCTGTTTTCCTTGTGCACCAGATTGTGATTCTGTGGGCAGCAGAAGAGGTGCCCAGTGCATGGCTGTGTTTATCCTGGAGAACAGTGAGAGGGATTTACAAAGCTGAGTCAGACTGGTCTTGCTGCCAGCTGGGCTGTGAGCAGCTGCCTGCTGGCACCACAAGGGGCAGGTGGGCACAGCCAAGCCTCAGAGCAGAGACCCAGGGCAAGGCAGCTGAGAGCCCCCTCCTCTGTGTGCAGCACTGCTTCATGATGGTGGGACTGGACATGTCAGTGTTTCCTGCTACTGCATCACCCCAGATGCCTCTTTGTTCCTCACAGTCACAAACTGAGCTCTATGGGGAAAACAATCGCATGACACTTGCTGAAAACCAGGGAATCCTAGAGAGAAGAGGGGAAGGTTTGAGTGGCCACAGTTCCTGTTCTGACTCCCCCTGGGGGGGAACCACATGTGGCTGCCCAAGGCATCACCTTGTTCCTAGAGCTGCTGGAAGGTCCTTTGGGGGGTGATGTGGATGGGGGGCACATGCCCCTTGTGCCTTGGACAAGGTGCCTGAGGAGCAGAACCTCCACTTGTGGAGGGCACAGAGAAATATCCCTGCAATGGATATTTCTCTCACACCTCTAAATGAGATGCTGGCTGTTCTTGATCGTGTGAAAATAAACGGTTTCTAAGATGTGTCATCTTTCCTTTAAAACATTGCTGGTGGTCGAGATCTGCAGGGTGGGTTTGTAGCTGCACACAGGCCCTCTGTGGAGTTAGTGGGTGCATCTGAAACAGCTACAGACAGGGTCATGTCCCTGCCCTGGAAAGTCCTGTCTGTGTCCAGCAGTGCTGAACTGCTGCACCCTGTGTTTCCTCTCCTTTGCAATGAATCATACCACAGCACAGCTGTGTTGTAAAAAAACAAAACAAAACAAAACCCAACAAAAACCAAACCAAAACAGCCAAGCTCAAACCACAACCCCAAACCAAATCCTCATCTGAGGTAAAGCTGACCTGTAACAAAGACTATAAGCCACCCACTGTTCAGATAAACTGTGCAGCTTTTGAGCAGGGGACTAATTCACCAACCCAGCTAAATTTAGTTCATCCTCTCAGGCTCCTTCTATGGGCAGAGGCAAGCAAGAAATGCTGCCATAGCTCAACCAGCAAACTTTGTTTGGGTCACCCCTGGGAAAAGCCTGGCTTCTCTGGGCTGCTGGCACAAAACAACTTGCACCTGTACGAACTCCAGATAGTAACACAAGCAGCTCTATTTTTCAAGGTGAGAGTGGAGGGATTTTTTGCCTGCTGGGATGACATCTCCCCTCACTACTGCTAATTCTCTCCACAGCACACTTCCAAAGGGAAAGGCTCTCTGTGCTGCAGTGCTGGCAGGAAGGACTGCTCAGTAAGCCAGTGCAGTAGTGGGAAGCACAGGCATGCAGAGGTGCAGGAGTGACCCTGCAGGCACAAACTGCTCTGACTGTGCAGACCAAGTCTTCTGCCCCGCTTGGGGCTGTGGCTGCTCCACACCTCCTGCTTTCTCAGCAGGCTGGGGCTCTGGGCTCCCCCAGGAAAATGCTGGCTGCTGAGGCCATCTGGAGCACTGTGTCCCAGCCCCGGGGCCTGGGCTGAGCCCTCCAGTGCCTGCAAAGTCACCACATTTTTCTGTACACAAACGTCTGTCGGCAAAACAGCGCTCATTCCAGACAATCTCAGGATTTGCTCTTGTGTTGGTGGCGAGGGTGTTGGAGCCTGGCCCGGCCTGGCATTCTCTGCCCTCCCACCTCCTGCAGTGCCAGTGGGGGACAAGCCCTGCTTTGTGCAGGGCCACGGGCTCTGTCACCAGCCCGAGCTCCTGCAGCCAGGCTGGCAGCACTGGCTGCGGGGGGCGGGACACAGGAGTCGGGGACTACAAAACATTTGTGGAGGAGTCTGGAAGTGTAGGTTTCTAATGTGGATACCAGAGTTGATCCAATTCATTACGTGGGACTGGGTTAGGTGAGGAAGTTCACATTTGTTACTTGAGGACTTTAATCACTCTCTGCTGTGGCTGGCTGAGAAAAGGAATGTATTTATCTTTTATGATACAGGGCAAAATATTTGGCAACTGTAGTCTGACTTCCCGGATTCCTCAGGAGTTTAACAGTTGGCATCTGCAGTCTGTCAACAATAACAAAATAGGTTAAATAGGGTCACTTGCGCCTTGCAACCACACTGAGCTGCCAGCTTTAGAAGTTATCAGTAATGTAAGAACACGTAAAAGGTTCCTATGTGAAGCATGTTGCACAGGCTGCTCACTGCCAGAGGAACTGCCTCACGAAGGTCGGCAGCACAGCACAAAGCACAGTCATTTTTGACACTGATTACTTTGGTTTCCATTTGTGATCCCTCCCTGCCACTGCCACACATCCCCTCTCTCCTTGAGCAGTAGAGTTTGTGCCTTCTGCTCCCTGAAGGCCTGGGGCTGCCCACTCCTCAGGCACAGCTGCAGCAGGAGTTGCAGGCCATGGCAGGCTGGAGGAGAGGGCTGGTGTGGGACACATGGATCTCCTTCCATAGCTGAGCAGCAATCACTGTTTTTAAAGTTGTTTAGCCGGTTAAAAAGACCCTGCTGGTGGCAGTGACTTAGAGCTGGCCCCCAGGAGACAAAGCTGACAGAAAAGGGTTAAAAACCCCAATGCTATCATCAAGACAGACCTGTCATTTTCCCCTTCCCACAGGTCACCATCACCACTCTCATGCCAATAACACAGCACCGAGCAGCACGGCCAGTTGCTCCAGCTCACACCTTTAAGTTTCATTTGCTAATGGCTCAGATTTTTGTCAAGGCAGAGTCTTGGCAGCTCAAACATCATCTCTAAGGCAGATAAGTAAGAATACCTGAATGATGGCATGTGCAGAGCCCATTTCAGTGCTGGTGAAATGCCATTAAACAGATTCCAATGTGTGAAATTAATTTTACCACACATTATCTTGTCATCACCTGGAAAAACCTGGGAAAAAGAAAACCTGCAAATAGACACACAGTAGCTACACACTACCTAGCCAAGACCACATCTTTCTGTCCAGACATTTGGTCTCAGCACTCAAATAACTGCTAACACCAACAACAGAACAAGAGCTGGATGCATCTGGATGCAGCAGGGGACAGGAGCACTGCTTCCAAGTCACCAGAACAGATCTATTGTACCAGGGCATCTCACCCCCCCCCACAAGATCTTATCTGTTTGTTAACAGATCAGACAAACAGGACAAGCTGTCTTGCAGTGAATTATTTTGGCACCATGGGGTTCAGTTAACACTTGCCTGGCATCTCCCAACTGCCAATAAACACCTTGCTGTCTAAGTGAGATCTGGGAAGCTGCATTTCTGACTGACAGACACCTCACTTTATATGCAGAAGTGACTATATATATATATATGTATGTGACTGTAGAAGTGACTACTGAAGTGACACCAAACTTTCACAACATAGAAATCTTCTGCACATTTCCCTGGAAATCTGTGATTTCTCCCTTCAGCATGGATGCTGCTTTGCAGTTACTGCCCAGGGGATAAGTGAAGGACTCTGTGCACATTTATTGTCATTTTGTGCATAAATTGCATTTGACTCCTCATCAATGCTATTTCTTGTGCCAGCTTTAATATAGGTAAATCATGCACTTGATATCATGCATTATGTTGTGCTGTAATCTACTATCAGTCCTTTAGTTTTATACTGTGGAGTAATTCTAATGAAGACATTTTGCCTATTATCTTGTCTGTTTATTAAATAATTCATTGTTGTAAATAGACCTGATCTACCATCACTAGAACTTGTGGAACAGAGTGACTCCATAAACTGCTGCCAAAATCTGAGGCTAAGGCAGGGCTTGTCTGAAGCTCCTACTCATCCTGTGACATCTATGCTTCAAGAATTTGTCTCGTATCCACTGAAATATTTCCTCTCTCCATTAATAGACAATCAAATGAACATTGTTTAAGGCAAAGCAATTTAAAACTGTCAGCACCAGCCGCCCCCTGCCCCAAGCAGCCTCACACTGACACTACTGCACTTCCTTGTGGTCTGTCCCCCACCTGCCTGCAGGCACTGCTTGCTCAAATGCTGGGCTGCCCCTTCAGAGCTCAGCAAGTGCACTCATTACTCCTGGCTGCAGGAAGAAATGCAAGATCATACTAAGAAGGTACCATGCTTGCTTTAATCAGTGACATTCGTAGTACTTTTGGAGCCAAAAAATAATAGGGATGAAGAGATGGGGCTCCTCCATGGCAACAAGCAAAAAATATGCATTGCTTTCACTTTCTGAAGATGGGCTAGAAGAGTGGCCACAGCTCTGCCAAATGTCTCTAAATAACATCAAGCTCTACCCACATAAACAGTGATAAACACTGCATTTCTCTGATGCTATCATTAGCAGTAATGCTCGTTTATGCATTTTTAGGAAAGCAGCAATTATCATTAAATTCTACTTGTGCGGGCTATGGGGTAGAAACTCTTTTATTTAGCACCATATGTGTTCTTGTAAAATAGGCAGGTTAAGCAGGGTCGATGAGTCTTCAAAAGTTATGTAGCCTGCTTGGGAGCAGCTGTTACTTATAAAATCTAGGTTGAGATACAGACAGTTTAAAAGGTAAAGCAAAAGCCACACACACAAGCAAAGCAAAACAAGGAATGAATTCACTGCTTCCCATGGGCAGGCAGGTGTTCAGCCATGCCCAGGAAAGCAGGGCCCCATCATGCATAATGGTTACTTGGGAAGACAAACAGTGTCACTCCAAACATCTCTCCTTCCTCTTTCTTTCCCCCACCTCGCACACTGACCATGATGTTCTCTGATCTGGAGTATCCCTTTGGCCAGTTCAGGTCATCTGTCCTTGCTGTGTCTCCTCCCAACCTTCCATGCACCCCCAGACTCCTCCCTGGTGTGGCAGAAGGAGAAGCAAAAAAGCCTTGGCTCTGTGTAAGCAAAACCAACTCTGTGCTCAGCATAAATCCAAAACTCAGCCCCTTACCAGCCACTGTGAAGAAAACTGATTCTACCCCAGCCAAAAGCAGCACAATCATTTATTCTTAAATCATGTAGATCTTCACTAGAATTAAAGGATGCATGAAGGAAACTAGCAGAGTGTGTGAATGGAACATGTGGAGACAGCACATGCTGGACTTTGTATTACTCAGGCTAATAAGTAACTGAACAGAAAAGTTAGGAACTTTTGTCTTCAGCAATTACTAACAAAACAGGGCTTTCACCAGGCAAAGGTCAAAGCCAGCCTACTCATTAACAGATTTATCTATTCCCTCATAGGCAAGTATAAATATCTCTTGCTACTATAAGGTGCCCTTCTCTATTTTAGGCTAACAGAGCAATAATGATCATAAAGTGAATGAAACTGGTTTCTGAAGTCTGAGTTGGCAGAAGAGGGTTTTTTTCTGCTATCTATGCCATGTCAGCTAGGCACACCTGCAACCGTGACAGCTCCAGCTGCAATTCCATGACTGCAGCTTTTAAATGACACTTAAAAGACATTTTTTCAAACCAGAGCTGAAAGTTTAAAAGCTGCCTGATTCATCCATGCTGTGTCCAGTTCTGGGCCCCTTGCTACAAGGGCACTGAGGTGCTGGCATGCTTCCAGAGAAGGGTAATGGAGGTAACTAAGTGTTCTGGAAGGGGAAAGTGCAGAATGTCTGTGTGGGTGTGTGAATTCCAAGGAGTACTTTCTGGGAAGAGAAGGGCAGTCAAGAAGTAAAGGATATTGCTTGTATATTTAACCTATAGGAGTTAGCTGTCAGCAAGGGTTTTCAACTCAAATCATAAAATCATTTCATTGGGATAGCCTTGAGACGGAGCCCAACCATGAGCATGGCACTGCTGGATCCACCACTAAATTGTGTCCCCGAGTGCCACATCCACACCCTTTAATTACCTCCAGGGATGGCAACTCCATCACTTCCCTGGGCAGCCTTTCCCAGCGCTTAACTTTTTTGGGGAAGAAATTTCCTAATATGCAATCTCAACCTTTCCTAGTGCAACCAGAGGCTGCTCCATCTTGTCCTATTGCTTGTTACCTAGGAGAAGGGACCAACACCTCATTACAACCTCCTTTCATGGAGTTACAGAGGGATAAGGCCTCCCTTCTCCAGGCTAAACACCCTCAGCCCCCTCAGTCACTCCTAAGACTTCTGCTCCAGATTGCAAAAGCTTTGTAGCTCCCTGCACCTGCTTCAAATGGGCAACTCAGCTGCACAGGCTGACCAGCAGTCAATACAGAAGTTATGTCTGCACTAGAAAGATTTAGGCTATTTCAGGCTCATTGCTTTCTGGTTTCTGTTTGTTTGGTTTGTGTGTGTTTTTCTGTTGTTGTGTGGGGTTAGTTTGTTTTTCTTTTAATGTATGACATTGGCTAATGTGCTAAATGAGTAGGAAAGTGTGAATTAATGGACATAAGATGAGCTTCACTTATTTAAGAGGCCAAAATCCACAGACTTTTAGAACAAACCAGATATTTATTTAACCAAAATAATTTGCAAAAGTTAAAAACAGAAGCTACACAAATGGCTTTAACAAAGCGCATGTTCTCTCCCTTCCAAATAAAACTATAATTGACACCATATTTTAAAAAACAACCACAAAACGGGGGTTTAGGACTTCCACAGGAAGATTTCTTTAACAAATTTGCCAGTTTATACCACTGAGCACAAGAACTAGCTGCAAATGTGAAACATGCTCATTTTCTTAGCTCTTTATGAAAGCCTGCTAAAGCTACAACTAGCGCCTGCATTATGCTCTAGAACATGTTAAAATTCACTGGAAGAACACAAGGGATTTGAACAAGGCCTTAAGGAAAGTCAGCATCAAGGACATCTCTGGGAGATCTGAAAGACTACTTAGAGGCCACATTTGCATATTAAAACACACATTCTGCATTGGTCTCTGATGACTCTTCTAGGACTTTGAAGACACCCATTTTTTCCTTTTTCGTTTTTTCAGAGTTCTTCATTTGATCTAAGATTAAAACAAATCAAAGGTCAACAATAACAGGTGTAGCAGAAAACAGATTTGGAGAGCAAGCTGACAAAACCATTTTGCTCTGTCACCAACAGAAGTTTGTGTTTGAATATATTTTTCAGTTGTGTGCTTTTAGAAAAAAATCCAACATCTCTGGCTAAATGTGAATGGAGAAAAGCAGTTCTAAAAGCTGCCTGAACTAGTCTCAATTTCCTGAGAAAAATACCCAGAAAACCTATTTAGTGAAATTACCAGGAGAAACAAAAGTTACAGCTCTGATAAGTAATATTCTTTCCAAAAATTTAAAGACCTAGAAACTTTTTGTCTTGGCAACTGCAACCACTTTGTTGCCCTTCCAGTGAATATTAAGCTAATGAAAAAGTATTATATTTATATGAATTTAATAATTATGGCTTACCAGTGTGGGAGCTGGCATTTCACTTTCTAAAGCACTAAATGCAGTTAGCTATAGCAAATATTCAGTACAGGATGCCGGACAAAAATCTTTGTATTAACATTTTTAACAACTTTATATTAATTTTGATTAGCATAGCAAAGAAAAAAAGCAACCACAAGAAATATGATGCACTCTAATAACACAAGATGAACAGCACCTTTGTCACCTTGGAAAGAGAAATTCGACTGTTTCACAGTCTGAACTTGTAAAGATATAGACCTTACTACCCATGCATCAAGAATAATTTTCCATATTATCAGCCAGCTAACTGAAATAAGCACTTTTACAGAACAATGCCTTAATTTTTTTCCTAATTTATCTAAAATATACCAGAAGTTTCCTAAGGTAAATTAATTTTTCACAAACTACACACAACACACTTATTTAAGGCGAGAAATTTTACTTATAAATTCTGTAATTTTCCTGTATCTATGCTTGGAGTCTTGTTCTGCTAAAGATGCTGAGGGAACTAAGGCATACTAAACCTACTAATCATACAAAAGCATTCTATATCTATGAACTAGACAAGAATTTTTCCTCTCAGGAAAGTTCAGGGTTTTTTTTCAACAATATCTTGGCCTGATCAAGCACTAGAATTTGCAGACAACCTCATAAAAGAGTTGTGGTTTGGTTGGGTTTTTTTTTGCTAAATAGCTGATCCTCTGACAAGCCATGGGAACTCTGAAAAGTTTGATTTCTTTCCTCCAAATGTTAGACTTCACTTCTTTCCCAAAAGCTGACAGACAAACATATTTTTGAATTATGACAGTACCAAAATATGACAGTACCAAAATATGACAGTACCAAAATATGAATTATGACAGTACCAAAATATGTGTTTAAAGTTTGCTGGAATAAGTATTTCCTGATAATAATTGTTATTTTGATCAATTACAGCAACTCTCCTTGAAAACTGCACTTTGCAGAACACCTCCTCATGTATGCTTGTCATTCACAGAAACCTCAGGGTACACCATGCCTGAATGTGGTCTTCTGGAATACTTTTGTCTAAGTTCTGTTATTTCTTTTCCAGCAAACTTGAAAATGTCAGCAAAGAGACCAAAGGGTCCTTTGTCAAGTGGACAACACAGCTGCAGGGAAGTGAAGTTATGGCAGCTTTCTACCTACAAAGGCTTACAAAATATGAATTTACTGTTGAACAGAATAAAGAAAACATGAAAACTCAGACTTACCAATAAGATCACTTCTATCCAAAAGTAATTCTAGATCTTTATCACTGATTACTTTTTCTTTAGATCCTTTAACCTCCCTGTTAAAGAAGAAAAAATATCACTCAAGACAGATAAAAGCATGTTAGTGTTGCATAAAAGTCAGTTTTCCCATGTAGCAGAATCCCTAGGACATTCTTTCCTCTATGAAGGTCCACATTCCACTTAAGCCAAGAGAGAGCTCTTGACAGCTGCTTGCAAGTTACAAGTTACAAACTCACAGTCCGAGAAAATAAGAAATCTGCATACCTCTCATAGTCTCTGGATTTCAGCAATTCTATTAATTCCTGAGGGTCCAGGCAGCTTTTTGACTGTGCTAGACCAGATTTGCCACCTTTAAACTGATCTGTAGGAAGAATAAATTTTAAGAAAGCACACAGAGACTGGAATAAATTACTCTTGAATATCAAAACTAATACTAGGTTTCATTGTTTTAGCCCTCAGATTAACACACCTGACACCAATAGTGACAATCTCACAGGTACATCAAGGCTTGCATGCAGGCCTTTCACCTTCTGTGGTGTGTATGTATGTAGATGCATATGTAGTATGCAGAAGAACTGACTGCAACACCAATTCAACATGTCCACAGGTACACACAGAGCAGAAAATCCATTAGAAAATCCATCTACTTACAGTAAAAACATTGTAAATAAAGTTAGATGGTGGATGCTGAAGTTTGTTCACTTTGTATTGTAAGCTGGTTAAAACAAAGGAGGTAGTATTAACCATGAGACAGGAAATCTGTGAAAGATGTGGTTTGCAGAGAGAACAGCCTTGTTCAATGAAACAGACAGACAAACAGACAGACAAAGTAACACCCCCAACACAGGCTGCTGTTTGAGATCATGCCAGCACCTACTTACAGCAAATTCGGATGTCAGTCCAAGTGTAAAAAACACTATACAAGACTATTAGCTAACCCATGCTGACCATGGATGAAGTCAGGCTCAGTCTTGCACATTTCAAGACTGGCAAGACTTGCTGTTCTGTGCCAAGTTTCCTCAGTTCTTATCAACATATAGTTTATTAATGTGTCTTCACTGATTCCTTTCATCACACTGAACTTCTTTCCTATATCTTGGTTTCAGAAATCCTCCCTCTATCTTTTCCCATCTCCCTTCAAAAACTCTAAGTTTATCTGTGAAGTGCAAATCAGATTCAAGCTCCAGAGTGGTCTGCGTTGTAGAATTCTCTCCCCCATTAATATCTACAGCCCTGACAGGCACACTCCAGGTCCTTTCATGCATTATTAGTGATGCTGTCTCTCCCTTTTAGCTTTCAGAGTTTCACAAACCATATGCTATTAAATTAGTGCTGTGCAGGTCTCACTTGCCGTAAGAGTGACACAAGAAAAACAGTTTCCTAAGCAACTTCCATCAATGTAACAGAAACACAAGATGGAAAAAAAATCATTGTTTTGTAATAAATTCCAGTTCTTAAGCTCCAGTATTTGTACTGTATATACCCGTTAGTTTTTTTATATTCCTTCCTCAATTCCTTCTCCAAAGTTTCAACACTTTTTAGCTAATCACAGTAACAGGAACCATAACATCAGCTTCACATTTACACAATTAATCCAAAAGGTTCCTGAAGGGACACCCCTACCTGAGCTGCAAGATTTGCATGTGATACACCAGTAGATGCCAAGATAAATATTGCCCTTATTGCCAAACTGAAGGCATTGACACTTAGTTTCCTTCTAGTACAAGCAGTCCCAGGCTCCAGTGCTGCCTTAGTACATGGCAGTCTTCTATTAGAGCCCATTCTGTGCTTATCTTGTTCATGTGCTCATCTTGCTGTTTGTGTTTTAACTTCAGTTTGGACCATTATCAAATAATTTAAAAAAACCAAACCAACCCAAAAAAGTATATTGGTCAATTATATGCCTATGAAGAGACAGTCCTGACAGTCACATCAAGACAGCAGTGCAAAAAGATTACAAAGAAAAAGGGTAATGCTAAGATAAAGTATTTATCAAAGATTAGCTACCATCATCCAGAACCAGAGGCAAACCACAGCTTAGGCTTGACTGTGCAGTAGATAGAGGTGTGGCCATTTTGTCCCTTTATGCCCTCATGAAAAGGATTTTTCCTCCTCAATATGAGAATACAAGAATAATGAGGTTTTTAGCTCCTTTGAAGTTTAATATAAAACTAGTTATTGTTCAGAAGCCAAACGGTAAGAATTGCAATTATTCAAGTGAGCTTAATGGTTGGAAATCACCATATATAAGGAGCTACAGTCCAAATGTCACAAACAAGAGTAAGGTACAGAAGCAAAGCAGGATTCCTATAAGATCTGTACAAGAAAAATGCATCCTCAAAAGGGACACTTCAGAACAATCACATTCTAAATACTTTTGAGTATGACAAGCTATATTATTAAAAACACCAGAAGAATCACCATTGTTCTGCACACAAACGCAAGGACTATTGTTCTATTTAGCACTGGCCAGTTGTTCAAACAGGACTGCACTTCTGTGGTTATAACGTACAGGGCAGAGGCAAAAAGGATATTGAGATTTGTAAGAGCTTCAGATTTAAAGAACCAACATACATAGAAATGAAGCCCTAAGAGAAAGATACTAACTTTTGTGGATGATCAGCTTCTCCAGCTTCCTCTTGGCAGCAGCTCTCTCCACAATCTTCTGGTCAATAGTATTTGCTGTCACAAGACGATAAACAACTACTGGCTTTGTCTGACCAATTCTGTGACACCTGTCTTGGGCCTGCAAGTCTGACTGGGGGTTCTGAGCAGATAAAGAAATAGAACAGTAACAGTTTAGTTATGCCATTATCCTTTTTTTTAAGGGATGTACCACATGCAGTCAGAGTGGGAGCTCAGAGTCAGTGCAGAAGCAGAAGGGACATGGTATAATACAAGTCTACCTCTCTTGACTCTTAAACTTACTCATGACAAGCTCTGCTGCTATTGCTGCACAAGCAGAGAAACCCAACCAGCCTGGACTGCTTCTATACCATGTGCTCCAGATTCCTACTGATGGACATGGTTAACGTGACAGATTTAGATGAGAATTCTAGTTTTAAGTTTGAGTTGGGTTTCATTGTTGGAGGATAAGAAAAAGTATTTTAAAAGTATTCAGCCATTTCTAAAGCTGGTCTTCTGAAGCTGAAAATAGCAGCACTGTCTACTAAAATAAAGTGGAGATGCAGAGGTCCTCAGTTATTTCCTCCCACAACTCTCTCTTCCCAGCCTCCAGACTTACAGGAGCAGCAGAATCCTAGCTAGCTAACACATGTGGCAAATCACAGAGGAAATTCAAGGAGCTGGTACTAAGGTGGTAGCTGTTGTGAACAGGGAACCCGTGAAAGGTACAGCTACACTCAAATTCAAGTAATAAAAAGGAGGAAATGTATTGACAACTGAAAAAAAACTCTTACTTTTGGAACTCAGGGGCAAACTCAGAAACCAATTCTAATGTTGTATTCAGTAACCCAGGACTTTTCAAACGAGGCTGTATTATTTCACATACAAAATGCCTGCACATGCTACTATTACCTTGGTGTAATACCTCATTAAAGTTATCAAAATGGTCTGTACCATAATAGGTGCATAAATGATAATCAACAGAAGAAAGAGAAAGCATTTTTTGACACGTATAACTAAGTTAACAATCTATCAACATACCCAGTCACTGTCATATATGATAACTGTGTCTGCTGCAGTTAAGTTAATGCCCAAGCCTCCAGCTCTTGTGCTCACTAAGAACAGGAAGACCTCAGGGTCAGTATTAAATTGATGCATCTGGAAGAGAATTCATCTATTAAAAAAAGTAGGTGGACCAAACATAACACAGCTAATGTTTTATTTTGAGAGACCTGTTTAAAAATATGAACACAGAAAATACAGCACAAGCTGACAGAGGTTTTAAGAAGCACTGCATTTTAGGCACACCTCAAGGTAATGGTTAGCAGCACACTTTACTACTTCAGAATTTCTGAGCCACAGATACTAAGGCAGAAGACATTTTTCAACACAGAGGTGTTTTGCCTATTAAAGGCACAGTACTGTGCAAAATCATATCCCAGTGTCACAGCAAAGGAAGAATTTGCTAATGTGCTCACAGGACATGCCCATCTACTTACATTTTCTTCTCTTTCTGAGTAAGACATGGAGCCATCCAATCGACTAAATTTGAAGTCTCTCAGGTAACAGTAATCCATCAAAATGTCAAGCATCAGAGTCATTTGTGAGAACAACAAGATCTACAAAACCAGAAAGATTCCTTAATAACATTTTTTGTTCATAAGGAGATGACTGTATCACACCCCTCCAATAATCTTCAGCTTTACCTTATGTCCTCTCTTTTTAAGTTCTGGAAGCATTCGGTCCAAGAGTAGAAACTTGCCTGAATTCTTTACTAGATCTTCATCAACCTTGGATCAGGGAAGAGCGGGATCATAAATTAGGAGGGAAGGAGACAATGGTTTCCCCAAGTCAGAAGCATCAACAAAAGCTGTCTGAAATCACACTGAAACAAGTGTGCACCGTTTTCTTAACGAAAAGCCATAATGTTGGAAGTAATGTTAATTTTAGCAAACAATACTGGATCACTTAAATCATGATGAAACTAAATTGAACCTCACCATTTCATATGCCCAAATAATTATTTTTAACAGCTGATTAGTTTTCACCCCATTTCTGTAAGGAGAAACCCCTGTGTTGTTAATTTTTCCTCATGAAACAGAGCTGCTCTCCCAGCTTGTACTCAAGGCACAAGGCTTCCACCTACTGGACACAGAGGCATCGCTGAGCAAGTTACTACACATCAGGCAAATGGAAAAAGTTCACAACAAGTTTTCACACAGCCTCCTTAAACCCCTCTTCAAAAGAGCTTGTTAGATCTAAATCTTTACATGGGCAGGGATATAGAAACTTCTAAGGTCTGAAACCTACTGCAGCCACCTTGCTAATTATGAATGTATTTTCCTGAGCTTGTACCAACTCCTGCAGGTGGTGGCAGCTGTCAAGCAGTCTCCATTTCCTACACATTAGTTTTCCCTCACCTCCCTGACAGGGGAATCTGCTTTTTTATGCACTGACTTTAATTGATACACTTCAACAGCTTACTCTGGAGTACAACAGGCTCTTTTATCACTGACCAAATAGGAAACATGACCACACATACCTACAAACCTACATCTACATTTAGAATGTGCAAGCAAATTCCAGTTCTCCAAGATTCTTTCAATTCAACTTATTTCATAATTTCCTATATTTCTATCTGCTCAGTGCAGATTAAGCTACCAGCTGGTCTTTATGATATAAATTGGATTTTTTCCTGTTTGAGGAAGGATGCTGTATTCTCTGAACAGATGACTGTTGTACTTGGTTCAGTTCTTCAACAACTCACACTTAAATGTTACAATTTACCTCATGAACAGTTCACCAAGGTTAGCATTTGTTTCAAAAAATAACCCTTGTGAGGAAACCCTGAGGCAGTCCCCAAAGCACCTGGAGTGAATGGAAGCCAGCAACTCTGAATGAGCAACCATCAGAAGAGCACTGTCACAATGAAGAACACCACAGCACCACTGTGCAAAGACTGAATGGGCACAGCAGCTGAACTGCTGCTGCAGGAAGTTTAAAATAATGATTCAGTATACTGCTAGAGTTCAACAGGAGGTGTATGCCAAATACATTGAAAAGGTCATTCTTTTCTGCCATCAGCTCCCAGTTTACTGCTTTTTAATGCCTGGAATAAATCTTCTCTGATGCTTTTAAAATATGTACCTTGAATTGTTGTGTCGCGGGATCCAAAGGATATTCAATAAGATAGGGGTGATTACAACACTTCCTCAATAACATCATAATATTCTGCAGTTTAATGTTCACCTCGGAATCCGTGGGAATGCTCACTTCTACCACTGGCCTTGAAAAGATACAACATCCTGTTAGTACTGAAAGTGTCTCCTTATTACACTACAAATATCTGAGAGAAAAAAACCCTACAGCAAAATCAAGCAGTGGAGTCACATGCTGTGACGTTCTCAAAATCCCTTATAGTTTGTAAAGCTATTACCAGACAAAACTTCTAAGAGTGCCATGCTTGATAACGAAGGCACAACTGTTCATCATTTTTTATTTAAAACATAAAAGAGCAGTCAGTAGTAATCAGAAGCAGAAGTTGACTTGTGCAAGTCACCCAGCAGGAAAGGGAAGAGAAGCAAGCCCTCTCCAGACCACATGGTCAGATTTCCTGAGGAGCAATACCTGAGATGTTCCAGAATCAGCTCTCTGCCTATCCCCATTCGGCCACATTGCAGGAATCACAGTGAATACAGCTATTTAGCTCTTCTACATGTAAGTCCTGTCTCCAACATAAGGGATCCATGCTTACCAAAAAAACTAATACAAACATAGATTTAATTGTCTGTTCTCACAGTCTACACAGGACTAAAATTAAAATCTAGCAATATACACCCTTTACAACCCAAAGATTTTCCTTATGCCCAAGGGACTTTCAACCAATTTAAGAGCCACCAACAGAAGGAAGAAGTGGAGGACATTTGAAGTGATGGTGTTCATCTTCCCAAGCAACTGTTATGTCTGACGGGGCCCTTCTGTCCTGCAGATAGCTGAACACCTGCCTGCACATGGGAAGCAGTGAATTCATTCCTTGATTTGCTTTGCTTGCATGTGCAGCTTTTCCCTTCCATATTAAACCATCTTTATCTCAAAACACAGGTTTTCCAGCTTTTACCCTTCTGATTCTGTCCCCAAGCCTGCTGATGGAGCTGTGAGCAAGCAGCTGTGTGGTGCTTGGCTGCTGCCTGGAGTTAAACCACAACTGCATCCTGAAGTTAACTATAACTCTCATGAGCCAGTGAGTGATGGTACAACATAATCACTGCTATCATGGCTCTGAGAATGGCAGGTAAAATCAAAGAAACAAACCAAGCCACAAGGATAATGACTAACTAAATGCCATTCTTCCTGATCAATTTCAGTAAGTAAAGGTCTGGAAGCAAACTAAGAGGGTGACAGATAGTACAACAAGAAAATAAAAAAATCTTTCAAGACAGGCACCTCTCTTTTTCTACTTCTTCTTGCATTTTGCTGATTAATTTTTCCAAGTCATCAGGTGAATCATTATGTTCTTCACAATAATCCACCACTTTCCGACTCCGGCGTTTCGGTCGGCCTGTAGAGCTCAACTCAACTACTTCTTCCTGTGGGAAATGAGAACGTTGCCATCAACAGGAGCCAGCTTCAGAATCAAAAGCCTGTGCTGATCCAAGAATTCTCAAAACCAAGAGGCCTCAGTGATGTGCATCATGCAACATTCATTTAGACTCAGCAGCTTAAATTTTGGCTATGTAGAATATAGACCCAAACTGTAAAGGTCTGCAACTGTAGATTCTGAAAGCTTGTTTGATTTTAAAAAGCTACATTAATACCTTACCAATCCTAAGCTGAAACTGTAAACTCTATGAAAACAGTGTTCTTTCCCCCCAAGCTATAAGTAATCAAAAACATATTTACACTTATACTTAGCTCTGTGCCACAGCCTGCCACAGTAACTGCCACTGAAGTAGATAACAAATATATCAGACTAGAAATTTAAGCAAAAAAGCAGGTTTAGTTACAAAGGTAATGAAGCAGTACCAGTGTGGTTTTGCATACAAACTGTTAAAAGCAAGCCCATTTCTAACACCCTTATCAGCAGATACCTCATTATTTCCAAACAGTTTCCTGATGGTGCGGTTGACAATGGCAGTGTAGAAGGTTTCCTGCTTCTTTGTCAGCGGCGCGTACACCACAACTTCGCGTTTAGGAGGAACCTCAAGAGCAACATCCGATTTCAGCCTTCTCAGCAGGAAAGGAGTCAGAATCTGAAATGGTGAGTACATGTTACAATTACTCAAAGCTGTCAGCACAGCTAGTTTAAAAAGAAAACAAGACAGTAACACAGAAGCAGGCCTACTGATGTAATGCTATTTTGCCAATTTAAAGCAAGAGTTAATTTGCACATATATTTAGTTTTTCATGCTGAAACAACACATCCATTGACATTTTAAAATTTTTGAAGTGCTTAGTAGGGGTGCAATAGTAACTACATTACAGATCTTTCCTACAAATTCCAGTAACTGAAAGTAATCTTATTACAAAACTGCTCATTTTGTTTGTTACACTTCTTAAATCAAATTTTTCTGGTAACACCCAAAACCTTTAACCAAAATAAGTAAATTGTCATCAACAATCATACATAGAAGATACAGTTTAAATCCCTCACCAGCAGCTTATAAGAGAAAAAATGATAGGTGTGTAAGCATTTACTTCCACACTCTTAAAAAAAAAAAACCAAACCTTTGAGCCTAAATTTGAAGACAGGCATATTATATAACTAGTTTGTCAAAAGGTATTCTATTCAATACCTAAAAATTACATAAGTTCCCTCAAAGTTATCTTCTAACAAAATAAATACACTGATTAAATCTCTTGGTGAATGGAAGTCTGTAACTGCAATTAAGTTTGACTAAACTCAGTTCAGTTCCAATGGCTTCCTTAGCATTTGTACGTGCTGTAAAGTTTGACAAAAAAACACCCCGCAAGTTTAAGGAAGTCCAGAAGTGCCACAATAAAAACCTCAGACCAGAATTCAGCATTACAAGCAAGATTTGACACGCTTCATGACACTAATGGTCAATGTTACAACTATATAATGAAAAATACAAAATGAAGGATAAATGAAAACCTGATGCAGCATATGCAAGATGTTTTGCTCCCTTTCTTTAGCAATAATATCTTCAGCAGTTTCTGTAATGCTGGTAATATCAAACCAGGATTCAAAGCTATGAAAACAAAGCAAAGAAAAAATAGCTTACTTCATAGATATTATTCTTCAGTACTTTAGTATCTATTCTTCTCTTATCCCATGGTTAAAAAAAATAAAGTGCTCACATCCATCATGAATAGAAGGTGTACAGGAGGAATTTCTGAAATATACCTGTCAATTCAGATGCTTGAGGTTTTAAGTGATTTGTAAAAATACTTGTACTAGTTGGAATATTCATTATCATCTATTATATTCCACCTAGGTTACAGTTTTTTCCAAAAATTACTCTAAACAGTTTTGGCAATGCTCTTCCATCTGACTCGCTACCACTGCAGAAAAGAATCTGTGGGTCCTTTGTCTGCCAGCCTCACCCATCTTCATCCAGCACCTTTGAGAATCTCAAGGCAGCACCAGGCATTTGTGATAAGACAAATGTCTCTCACCACAAATGTTCATGTCTTAGCTCACAGCTGAGCTTCCACTACCCAGGGAGACAACAACCAATTCCTTCCTTTCTGAAACAACTAAGTGTGAGGCAAGACATACTTCAAAGCTTTTGCCGCCAAATAATCATACTGAATTACAACCATGCCATAAAGCAGCTCTTCACATGCCACCAAGTTTAATTATTGAAGAGTCATAATAATACTGAAACAGAACAAACCGAAATACTTTCCACCATCAGACTGCAACCTACCTTTTCAAATCATCAAACACATCTGGCAAGAGGAAGTTAAGCAATGACCAAAGCTCTGCCAAGTTGTTTTGCAGGGGAGTACCAGTCAACAGGAGTTTATTGTCGGTATTAAATTGTTTCAATTCTCTGATCAGGCGGCAGTTCATATTTTTAATCCTGTGACCTTCATCTACTATCAGGTATTTCCAGTAGCAGCTCTACAAAAATAAAGGGTATTTCAGAAAACTTTAGCTTTATTCCATGAAGACAGGTGTCAGATTAATTAAGATGCACTAATAAGACTGATACTGCCTGTTACAAACATTCTACTTACTGTTTTTCACATTGCCAGACTAATAGAGCTGAGCCCAAACAGTTAATGTCACACATCTGCTTCATGGTGACTGCCTTTTAGAAAGCTTAGGTGATTAAAACAAAACTTCTAGAACAGGCTCATCTTGCTGAAACAACCACTGGATGTTAACCACAATATTTATAGACTAAATACAGTTTTTACTCTATGCATCCTTAACCATCACCTACAGAAAGGTAACAAAAAGAGCAGGTATGCTGTAACTGCCTGCTCTTAGAATAATGTTCTTCTTGAAGAACTTGAGCATTAAACTCCAGAACTACTACTAAGGCACAGAACTGAATGCCAATATACACGCTACAGTATGAAATGTATTGCACGGGCAGCGTGTGGGCTTTTGTACAGTGTTCAAAAGCTCTGCTATCAGTGACAAGGCACAGCACAGTCCTAGGTTAGGAGAACTCAGATACCTGCAGAGCACTTCTGTCTCGCATTGCTATTTCAAAGGAAGTAATGACCACAGGATGGATTTGCAGTGATCCTTGTCTTCCGTGAATTTTACGAACCAGTTTTCGACGCTCCTGCTGAGCTCCATGATAGAGCAGCAGTGGAATCTGTAACAAAAGATGTTACAGGTCAGGACAATAATGCCCATTTAAACTCAGTATAAATACTGAGACCTCTAACAAAAAGGCTGTAAATACATAGCAAGTCATGGCACAGTTTGTAGTAACCACATAAACAACTACAATTAAAATTATGTTCTATGTAGAGACAGTTTCAAGGCAAAGAATTAGAACAGAAATCAAACAATTTGTGCTTTTGAATCTAAGGGAGAAAAAGAAAAACCTTAATTTCTTTTACCTCTGGAGTAAACCTCTTGAATTCAGACATCCAATTTGGAAGAGTAGACAAAGGACCACACACTAAGAATGGACCAGGGACTCCTCGCTCCACCATCAGTGCTATTGTTGCAATACACTGGATTGTCTTCCCCAGCCCCATTTCATCGGCTAAAATGCCGTTAATACCATTTTCCCAAAGCATCTGCATATGCAAAAATAAAAAACCAAAAAAAGTAAATGCAAAATAATCAACACACATTCAGAAAAAGCAAAGATCTTTAGGAATGTAATACTCATAGAAACTCTCTACTAGGCCCATTTTGTATTACAGATGAAGATGATTCTACTATAAAAATAAATACAAGCATCTTGTAAAAGCTGGGTATTATCATGTAGATTCTTAGCCAACTAAGCTCCTGACTAGGGCACAAAAACCAGAACAATATCAAAAAAAGTATTTTAACTTACTATTGCAACTTTAACTGCAAGTACAGCTCACATTATCTAAGGTTTTACTCATCCCAGTTCAGCTCTCCAAAAGACCAAATGACTGTGCTGACATTTCAGTTTTGTCTAATCAAGGAGCTTCTGTAGGCATGGAGCTCCTGAAGCTGTCTCACCACAAGAAAAAGGTGCACTTCCTGGCCAACATAGCCACCTGCTCCAGCCAAAGCTCTTTGTGCAGACACCCCCTACTCTGACAAATAACAGAACAACCTTTCACAAAAGAACAGAAGACAGACACAGAAGTGCTTTTTGGCCACTCTTTACTATTCAATAAAGATACATAAAAAGGTTATTATAACTGAGGGCCCAAGTAAGGAAGACTGTTTTCCCTCCAGAGGAGGCCTGTCTTCACTAGGCACTTCTCAGTAACAGAAGTGACTGAGCTAGTGACTGAGCAAGTTTAGTGGCACTCACTTAAGGGATGAGTCTAAGCCTGTTGGAACAGACTGTGTAGGCTTGTAGGGAGGAAAAACTGAAAGAAAAAATCTAAGAGAAATATGAGATCAATAGCAGAATTAAAATTAGTTTTGACTCTTAGGAATTTTTAAATTTGGCCTGCATGCTGAAACAGGCAGAAGTTAAAAATGTATGTGGGTAATTTTGATGGCAAGTTCCTATAGTTTATTTCAGAGGCTAAAGACATAACATTTTAAACTGTGTTAATTGTGTTAATAACTGTGCTAATACTACTAGTTAAGACTCCAAGATACAGAGAACGAAAACTCATCTGTCAACCCTGCAAATGTAACAGGTCTTTGAATACCTCTAGGCTAGGCATTGAAGCCCTTGAGTGAGAAAAATAAGACTATCCCTCAGTAGGATGTACAGCCCTTCCGCTTTCACAAACTCTTTGTAAGGAGAGGTTGAGTTGAACAAGAAAATACAGAAAAATAGCAGAAACTTTAAAGAAAGGCTTAGAAACACCAATATCCATCCCACACTGAAATGTTTTATTTGCTGTTTGACAGCTTTTTCATAACACCAGATTCTCGTAACATGAAAGATCATAAATAACTCTCTCCTTTTCACCTTTCCTGTACCAACTATGATCACTGACTTCTAACATCTTTCCCCTCCTGCCTGTTTCAAATCAGCAGCAATTCTGATCAAATTCAATTGCATCCATACCCGTAGCCACTCCATGCCTTCCACTTGGTACCACCTCATTACACCACCAGTAAAAATCTTTGGCTGCTGAAAAGGCACGGGCTGTCCATTAAATTTTCGCACTGGATCAAGGAATTGCTTGGCACTGTGTCGTACAGCTTGACACAATCTGTCCTTAATGACACTATTTGAGTCTCCATTTTTCTGCAGGTCTTCTGGATGCAGGTTCACAGCAGAGCTTTCATCCTACAGAAGGAAGGTCAAGGAACATGTGACAAGTGGAATGCACATCAAAGCCTGCTAAGACATACTTCTTCCCAATTTACACCAGCCTTAATGTGCAGTGAAGTAATTCAGTCTCTGACACAAAGACTTCTTTTGAGACACAAAGACTGTCAACTCAAGAGCAGACTTTATAGATTATTTTCTCCTTTAGAATTCAAGGGCAGTGCAGCTACTGAAGCTATTTGGCTTATAATTTTCTGCCCATAAAAGTAAGCACTTAATATCTTCCTCACAGAGGCTGGCATTCAATGCAGCTATTTCTCTTCTGTAAGCAGAAGGTTTTCCTTTCTGTAAACTGTTCTAATGCTGGGAAGCAATTCACACTGTGCATGCAGCTCTTGAACTCCAGAAGCAAAAAAAGACACCTCACCTGTTATCTCCACACTTGAATGCTTAAAAACTACTGTCTTAAGGTCTTAAACACCAACACAAATATTATTTTATAATAAATTCCTATTTCCTTTATTTCTGAAGCTACTAGCATGTCATAATGTATAAATACCTTCAAACTTAGTTTTTAAAAAAATAAATTAAATTTTTCACATTGGATTCTTGAAGTCAGTATTTAAGTGCATTCACTTATACCACCTTTCTAAACTTTAATTCAGGACTTCAATAACTAGTAAAGTTGTTTATTTACAGGTAAAGTTTAGAGATACACTACGAAGTATAAAAAGCCCTCCCTCCCTTTGGGCTTAGTGCTCTTATACTGCAATAATGTGTGTCAACATACCTGATTTTCCACTTTACTTTTTTTTGCCACTGACAGTATTTCCTGGAAACAAAGGAGAAAAAAACATGCTTATGTGCTTTTCAACCTGAAAGGCTACTGTAATTTGTATTTCACACAATCTCTTCATTCATCTTTCAATCTTGGTATACTTTTATACATCGTGTAACTCTGAAACAAGACCACACACTAGATAATACATTTCAATTACAAAGGGTAGCTGAAAATTCAGCTGGCAATGTAGACTGTTCACAGCTTGACTCCCTAAGGACTTGAAAAAACAAGAGAGCATCCAACCCCTACAGCTGTGACAATACTGCTTGTTACATAGATCTTTGCCCACAGACTATTGATGGCTGATAAGCTCTGGTAGCAATGTGTGAGAATAGAGTGCTCTAAAATATGGATATCACAGCAACTGGCTCACCCATTGAAAGCTGTGCTACAAAAACCAGACAACTTATTTATAGTTAAGGCCTACCTCTTTGGACATGATTTCTGATATGTTGTATGTCCCATCTTCCCTTCCTCTCTTCTTTTTTGCACCTACAAGATAATATTTGAGTTTATACAATGTATCAAACATAAAGGAAGTCAAACCCACTAGAAGTGATTAAAGGCAAAGCCTAATACATTACCCGATTTCTCCTCTTTTCCATCAACTGGGTTTTGACCCTAGAAAATAATCATAGGAAGAGGTTCATCATCTTATGCATCTCTAACTATCATGACACCGATAAAAAAAAGGTAATCAGACTCCAAGCATTACCTTTGAAAGCTTCCTGAAACATTTCTACTATTAAACAGTTTTCAAAAACACAGAAAAAAATAATTCCTGCTTATTTTTCCTTGTTACTTATTCGACGCCTTGGCTAAGCAAAGTAATAATTGCTAAAACAAAGAACTCCTCAAGAACTGAAACCATTTTCTCTAAAAATTAGTCAAAAACATCCCCTAAAAATTACTGTCATGGCATGCAATTTTTAAGCAGTTTCAAACAGTTTTACTACAATTAAGATAAATACATATTAGATATATTAGATAGATCCTGCAAGTCAAATACCGGATAATCAAAATTACTTATTTTACTTACCTTGATCAAAACTAACACTGTAATTTCTTAGACTCTTATTTAGAAAGTGGCATAAAAAAGCTACTTAATCTTACCTTGGCAGATTTTAACATCATCTCTCTCTTTTTTTCTAACTTCTCTTTCCTCCTCTGTTCCTAAACAAAATAAAAACCACACATGCAATTCTTATCTTTCCATACCACCTTCAGGAGTACTTCCACTACAGAAGTGATAAATTACATTGCTAATGCAGATTCCATGTACTCTACAGACTTGGTTTTTGCAACCCAAGTAAATCTGTTCTGATGTAGTTTAAAACAATAAAGCAAAATTTGGACAAGAAAGTGCAACTGTTCTAAATTGTTTGTCAGTAAATACTTTAAACACTTAAATTCAGCAATCTAGAAAGATCTGAACAGAAATATTGCCAATTGCAAACCCTGAAGATTACATCTAGTGCAGTAAGTTTTCCACTTATCCAACTCTACATACTACATATTCATTGCAGAACAGACATCAGTGTAAGTAGCCTAGAATGCCTTTAACAAAGAAGTGCTTTCATGTCTTGAAGAACTTAAGATTTTCATCTATCTACTACTTTTCCTCACTGGAAGCAAAAGGAACTTGAAGAAAGAGTAAGAGACCTTGGTATTTATCAGATGGAGCAAGATTTAGTACTGAAATACACATTCTAGCAACACAAGAACCATGAATTTGAGCTGACAGTTCAATAAATATTTTGGAAAGGAGGTCCTTGCAGTCTATCGGTGCCTCTTTTTGGAAAATGTTGTTGTTCTTAATCTTTTCCTGCTTTTCCTTCTCTCTCAGGCATAAATTTTTGCAAGCTTACCCATAAAGGTACAGTAAGAAAGTCAAGACAATGCTAGGCATGAACTCAGCAGCATCAGCATATGGATTGGAAAAAAAAAAACAAAGCACATAACACTGCTTTATGGAAGTTTGTTTGGGAGCAGCATGGCCTTGGATCACTTTAATTTATCGATCTGTATGAGGGAGGCCTAAGTTAGAATCGTGAAGGTACATCCCATCCTCAGCTTCCAGTTAATGACACAAACTGGCTACTCAACTTCCTACTAGTCATTCTTTGCATCTTCTATCCTCCCTCCAGGTTTTCTAGCTCCCTTAAACTTCAGTTCTTATTTGAAATACTAACTTTGTTCTCCTTGCACTCAGGCCAAAAGAATTGTAAAGACATCAGTGCCACCTTTACACTGTGACTTTGAATTATAGTTCATGTTCTTCCATGTCTGATTCATCTGTTAACACACAGAACAAATTCTGAACACTATGTAAGTAAAGCATCACTTCATTCCTGTGCAGTAGGTTCCAACAGATTTTAATGTTACTAATGCAATATCAAAAACATTTTTACTTTACACATCTGGATGGAAAAAAACAACAACACCCTAACAGCCTTAAGAATCCCCACTGCAGACAAGAACACACCTACCTCTAGCTGCTGCTGTTCCATTTTGGTTAACAAGAATTTGGAATAGATGTTGCTTTTTTCAAGCAAATGCTGAAGCCTCTTATAGCGCATTTCACTTGATTCCCGGTCCCAAGAAGTACGAGCCTGGCCAACAAAAGGAGATGTCAAGCACTTACAGATACAATTGTGATTATACTGAAGGATCATACCTTGTGTTAAAAGCATTTACTATTAAGTGTCTCAAATGCAGACCCCTTTCTTTCCAGCTACCACTCATCTGTGATTTGTGACTGTATGGACTCACATGTAGTTATGAAGTGCTGGAAGATCAAAGTAACGGAGGGTTGAAACCACTTGCATGTGCACCATACACACCCCCAGTACAGCAGCACGTGGCATTCAAGGGCTCAAATATACCTCAACTCCAATTCATAGATTCAGAGCAAAATGAGATCTCAGCTTATTTGTAGTCTGCAACATTTTTTTAGGAAAAAACCTCTACCTGGCAAATTTCAGCTCACCAAGTTAGTTTTGTAGCTGTCTGTGTATCTTATTTTTCAAGAGAAACTATCACACATAGCTTACAGAGCTCAAGTCAATTCCCAACATGAAAACAGCAACCTAAATGCAGAAGGGTGAATGCTTTATCTAACATTGCCTGCAAAACCGAGATATCAAACAAGCACAGTCATTTAGTTTGGAAAAGATCCAAGACCAGCACTAAGCAGCATTAACCAGCACTGCCAAGTTACCACTAAACTAAGGATGCTTTGGAAGTGATTTCTCCATGCTTTTTGAGTGCTGCTTCCACCTCTTCCCCAGGCAGACCATATCAGTGCTTGATCACTCCTTCAGCAAAGAATATTTCCCAAGAATGTCCCATCTAAACTTCCCCTGGCTCAACCTGAGAACATTTCCTCTTGCCTTACTGCTTGACACTTGGAAGAAGAGACCGACCTCCCCCACACAGTGGTTGAAGAGAGTGAAAAGTTTTAAATTAGCATCTGCAAGGGAATCCCAGAAAGATAAGATACAGAGCTTTACAAGATGGTTATCTATGTCACTGCCTTCAGAAAAACACAGGGGGAAAGGCACAGAAAAGCAAGGGACTCTTCTGAAACTAAATACACTTAATAGGCAGGGAAATGGGGTATTTCCGGAATCATGGGACAAACTGTGAGACACTGAAAAGGCAGAGAATGTGTTTTCCTCCAGAAATCAAAACTGAATTTTCTCCAAGTAATTCCAATCAGGTAGCAATCATCTTGTTCTTTTAGGAGAGGAAGATCTACCTCTACAATTTCTCTAGCGGAGGAGACTGCAACCTAGTGATTTTCTTTACTTCTGCTCTCCCTAGTCCAGGTTTTTACCTTCAGGTGACAAGTACCTAAGCTTGATGGCAACACCAAAAGAGAACATAATCAAAGCTAACCCACTTTTCCAGCAAATTGCTATTGCTCACTTTTCATTGGAGTGAACAGAGCATTCTTAATTGGCCAAAATGAAGGACTGTTCCCTTGAGCAATGGGAAAAATTTCAAGCAGAAAAAAGAAAACTGAAAGATGAACAGCACTGAACTCTAATGACATCTCACTTTTGACTCAAGGTTTCAAGCCTAATCACAGCTGTTTTCTTCCCCTTTTTGACTGAAAAGGTCAAAAATCTGCCACTCTGTCACCACTGTACTTTCACACATACTTGCACAGTGGTATTTCGCCATTAACCCTCAAAAAGAACGGCAACTCCTTTGCTGAACTGCTGTACAAATCACCTGGCAGGGGGTTTGCCAAAGTGACAAGCATAAGAAACGCAGAAGCTGCCCCCCAGCAAGCCTGTGGTAACTACAGGAGTAAATCCCCTCGGTCTGACTGGCCCCAGATTGCCCAGGGAAAAGGTGATAAAGCACACAGGACAATGGAGCTACATCCTCGCTAGAGGTAAATCCTGTGGATTCTCAAGAAATGGAGAATACAAAAACCCCCACATTATAGGGTGGTTACAGAAGTGGTTGTCGTTAAAGAAATTAAAATTTGAAGTCTTTTCCTCGATAGTTTCTGTGCAATGAGAAAATCTGCTCTACAACGGTTTCCTCCTTACCTTCCAAAAGTATTACCTCCGAGTTTTTAGTATCTAGTCTCATCAAGTAATACCTGAAGTTCCAACAGGCTACACAATCACTTACTGTTTGCAACAAAGAATATTATGAGACTTCCGGGAAAACTGATATTCCTTTCTAACTACAGTATCACAAAATAATGCATCATCACAACACACCTTTATAAATCTTAACTTGTCTTAGAGAAAGGAAAATGAGTAATCAAAATTAGTTCCAGGCCGTAGAGACTGGTATTTTTCAGGCCCTCAGATCAATGGTCGATTTTTAAGATGGGAAAAAAAAAACCTCACCTAATTTCTCTATTATATTAAGTAGTAGCATTAGTTCCTTGAACTAGATCTTTAAAGTCCCTTCCAACTCAAACCATTCTTTGATTCCTTAGAATACAATTCCCCAGAGAGTATTTAAGAGAATAGTTCTTTCAAGCTTCTATCTCCTCATGTCTGAAACACAAAACAAATTACCATGTTATCAGAACACTATGTAAGGGATCAGCACAGGTATAGAAGCATCAGGCTTTCATGTTCTCACTCCAAAATAGAATGGTTAGTATCAACGTATGAAAACACTCTCAGCAAGAGGGAACTGAAGCACAGCAATGATTACATCACTGGATGTGATCACATGGGGAGTTTTATTTCCTGTAACACAGGCAAACCGAGGTACACAAAGCAAACACCGCCTCCCAGTTTGAGCACATGTACGCTTCTCCGGGCAGCAATGCCAGGGCACAGGCAGCTCCCGCACGGCTGTGTGCAGGGAAGGGCAGGAGTGCAGACCAAAACAGGGATTGCCATAACCCCGATCCTCGATAGCTGGGCTTTTTCAGCTACAGTGCTCCATCAGTTCTACATAAACTACACCTGCTACTGAAAGAAACACATAACCAGGCTTATTTCGGAAAAGGATCTGCAAAACTCTACTCAGGCCGTTTGTCTGGTGAGGTTTTTTTAACCAAGGAGAGAAAGAATTGTTATGTACACTTTGAGAAACAAAGTCAGAAAAGTTTTGTCTTTAATGTTTCAGACAGAAATTCCGAAGAATGCGAACTCAATACCCTTTCTGAAATCAGGTCCCTTTAAAGGCATTATGCCTTACATTTTCAGGCTGAGAACGACAAAAACAAAGAGGTAATCTCACTGCAAATTTCAATGCTTATAAAATATAACAGGCTTCTCTCTAACTGCAAGAGGTCATCGCTAGACTTTAAATTAAACAAAACAAAAAAAAACAACCGAAAGCTCCCGATGGATGATCTCAAGGCGCTTATGCACCACATGTGGCACGGCCTTTGGCCGCCTCTCACGTTTGTTTGTTTTGAAACTCGAGGAGCTGCACGGCCCCGGCCTCCAGACACTCCGATAAGCCCCGGTGCCCGCGGGGACCCCGCCGCCGGGCCGCCCTCACCTTCTCCAGCATCTGCCGCTCCTGCTCCAGCCCCGCCGCCTCCAGCTGCTCCTCTTCCTTCAGCATAGCCGGCGTGATCACCGCCGCCTCAGCCTGCTCCCCCATCTCGGCTCCCAGCGGTTCTGCAAGGAGCGCACGGTTACCGGCGGTGCCCGCGGCCGAGCCCCCC
>JAHLSL010000018.1:19339573-19360646 GCA_025920805.1 Petroica traversi | reverse complement strand
CCTGTTATTTTGACAACTTGTGTGTGTTGTTTTCGTGGCTGTTATTTTTTTGTCTTGTGCGTGTTGTTTACGTGGAGCGAAGTGCCACGAGAGGGCAGCGGAGCGCTGGGACCCGGCGGGCAGCGCGCAGCCCAGCGCGGGGAGCGCTCTCCCAGAGCAGGCGCTGCGTTAAATAAATGTTTCCAATGTTCAGAGGACAAACACGTTCGCTCCACGTAAATAACACGCACAAGTTGTCAAAATAACAGGGCTTATCGCCTCAGATGCTGTGCTGGTAATTGTCCACGCCTATTTGTCAAACGAATGGCTATTTTAAACTTGTTTCATGCACATGGTGACCTGCGCCAGGAGACCTGGAAAGGGGGAGGAAAAAAGAGGCAGAAAGGCAAACAAGTCCAGTAATAACTGAGGTGGATGGCATTCTTCTCGTTCCCAAAGCCTGACAGGCCAATTCTGGATAATGTTCTTTATGGAAAAGTGATTCTGTTCTCCAACGCATAGTTCAGAGGTTAACTGGAGATGGTTCTGCATCCATTTGAGGGAATGTTAGCAGGGAGTAATGTTAATAATCCCAAATAAAGTTATTTTATAGGCATGGTGGCAATCAAATGCACCTTTTTCAAGCCTGTGTTTCACTTGCAAATATTCTCAAGACATCATAGTAAATAAACAAAAAAAAGCCTTATTTTCTATGGCACCTTTCATTCTGTAAAACCTAAAGTGCTTTCAAAACTATAGCATTAAAGTAGAAAAATCAACTAAATGATAACTGAGAGGCATCCAAGCTGGAATATAGTGGTGGCTGCAGTGGTTCTCAACATCATTGCAGGCAGGAAGCAGGGATGAAGATGCCACTAGAACTTAAGGAGCACTTTGGAAAATCGCAAAGATTTTGTCTGAGAAATGAAGGATAACACCTTTACTAACGAAAAAACACCATTAGGTCTGTCCTTCCCAGAAATTGTTCTTATCCAGAGAAAATAAAGCTCATAAAGCTTATCCAGAGAAAATAAAATGCATCATAGAATACAAATGTTCTGTCTCACTCCTGTGCCCGTACTCGGTATTTTGTAACATCATTTAAACCGTTTTTAGAATTGTGAGACACACGTACTCCGCCTTCCCTCAGATTATCACTTAAATGAGCCGGCTTTGTTTCACCCATTTCCTGCTCTGCCCAACACCTTGTCTGCAAGCAATTTGGGATGGGAAGGGATTTGCCTGTGGGTAGTGCCGTTGTGGCTCCCTGAGGGTGGCTCAGCATCACGATTGCTATTCATTTTTGCAGGGAGAGGCTGCGCTGCTGTGCAGGGACCCTCATCCTCCCTCCCACCACAGCTTCCGTGGCTGCATCCACATCCATGTCCTGTGGAGCCCCCCCGCTATGCCCTGCAGCAGGAGAGGGGCTCTGTGAGCTTCTAGGAGGTATTTATTTGCCTCTATGTGCAATGTGTTTCTGTGTTCATCTAGTTGAAATTTAGGTCTGGAATATTATTTTCCCTGTTTATTGATAAAAGTCATCAGGAAAAAAATTATTGAATAGTAATTAGCCATCTCTTTGGTGACATTCTTACATCCAACACCTGCAAAACATGATGCAGTGAAAGCTTTGTAAAACATGCCTTTAAAAAAAATATTTCAGATAAATGCTACCGGATCAATCAGTTGTGGTTGAAAGCTGTTGGACACATACCATTGTCTGTTTTCAACATCCTACAGACAGACAGACACGAAGAAGGGGAGTGTGCAAAAGATTCATGTCCAGTCTTGCAGGCAAGGGCAATTAGCCTGGCTTAGCACACGTGATGTCAACAAACACCCTCCTCCAGATCCACCAGATTCCACTACTGTGGAATGAGTGTGTGCTGCTTCTGACTGCTTCTCTCCAACTTCTCTCAAGACTGAGACATTACTGTTTGATATTAAAAGTCTGAGGTAACAAGGGGAATAAGGCAGTCCTTATGTAAATTGTTCATGGGGTAGACTCAGGAATTTGGAATAGGGTTGTTTCTCCAGCAAAACATATTAAATGGGCAGATCTGAGAGCACCTTCTACAAGTGTAGCAGGATCCAAAAATTTATGTGTCTCCATGGCATAGGTCTTCACTCACTGTTTAGCCCTAGCAAAGAAGTTGTAGCATGTAGCTTCTATCCAGAAGCAATTTATTTTACCTCAAAAGTCAGTGACTTTTTACTGCAGTGCAGAAAGTCACTGATCCATCAGCTTTTGTTTCAGAAGATGAAGGTCCCTTGTAACACACCTGGACGCTTCTATAGACTAATGCAAGGTGCAGAGAAAGATGAACCTAGTGGCAAAGAGGGGGCTGGGGGAAATTACAGTGCAAGAGAGCAGATAAGAGTTCAAAAAATGCAGATTGTAAACAAAGACGTTTCTGTTCTCAGGTCGGCCAAGTGGCTGCTGCTAAGTCACAGTAACCCTGGGTTGTCACCTTTGAATTTTACTTGTCACTCTGGTATGCAGTACAAGAATGTGTGTCATTTCATCATGCTCCTTGCCTGCATAGGTTACCTAATTAATTTACTACAAACTATAGAAGTAGTTCCTTGTACTAATTGCCTTGTCTGCTGGATGACTAAAGAGGAAGCTGGGACTTTGAAACAAGATGGTTTTCTTAAGAAGACAAAAGTGAGGCATACAAATTCAGGCTATTTTATCTTTGTCTTATTCCTTCACAAAATATGTACAAAGCTTTCCTACTCTTGATAAAATGAGAAAGTCTCCAAAGCTCTCCAGAAGAGAGCAGTAGCATCCTTGACATTTGCTCACTGATGTTATAATTTAATTTTTTTCTCTTTTTTCCGTTGTTGTTTGTTTGTTTCCTTAAGAATTAAAGACTGCTAAAACACAGCTGTAGAAGCCAAGACTGGTTGCTCTTCCTTATGGTAAACATTCTTGTTATGAGTAAAAGAAATACTGTAACAGGACTCTATTCCCTATCCACAAGCACCATCTTCAGGTGGTCAGAAATTTCAGACATCAGCTCCAGTGGATTGGCAAATTTAACTAAAACTTCTGTAACTAAAAGTTACACATCGAGCTGGGAAATGTGTAGGAAACAAATGTGGAAGTGTCTGGGGTCTGGGCAAGTAACCAGCATGCTGTATATACAATAACACTAGATGGCTGCATAGTCCCCAAGAAATTGCTGTTGTCTGCAAGTTTGATTTTGCAGCTTGTGCACCTGAGATACACACGGTGAGATGTGTTGATCAGTGGAGTGTTTGTGTGCCAGCCCCTCTGTGTTAGTAGGCAATCCAGTTCTCTGAGCTGGCAGGCAGTGCTGCAGGGTGGGCATTTGCTGACAGCTGGGCTTGAGCATCTCACCAAATAACATGAATATCACGCTGTGGTGGGGCAGCCTTCCTCCAGATTTGCTGTGTCCCCGACACCAGGCGCTGAACCACATGTGAAGCAATTCCCCAGACACACATTTCCAACCTGGCCTTTTGAGAAACCTGATATTCCCATAACTGCCAGGCAAAGGGTGGGGTATGCAGAGGGAGGCAGAAACCTCTGTGGCCATCCAGCTTTAATCAGCTGTATTTGTTTGTTTACGAGGACATCTAAATAATACCACCCACCACTCTGTTCATCAACATCCCAAAGATTTCCAGCATACAGCTCTCAGGTTTCTAGCTCCTGCTGCAGCATGCAGCCCAGACCAGACAGAGCAGGATTAGGGTTGTCAGGGAAAAGGATTGATAGTGGGATGTTACGCTTCAGCACGTAATCAGTTCTCTTGAGGGGCAGGATCCTTCCTTAAAAGATGCTGCAAAAGTGACAAAATAATTACCATATAAGTCTGACAGTTTCAGCATGCTCTTAAAGTGGTGCTTGAATACTCAACTTTTGTTCATACATTACGTGAAAGATTGCTTGTGTTTTCTCACCATGACCAGGTCTGGATGTTTCAGCTTCTCTGCTTGTAAGTGACAAGTAACATCTGCTAAGAAATGACAATTTTATCTAGCCCATCACCTAGTCCAAATCTTTCAAGCATAATTTCTGTCAGCAATGTGTTCCCTTACTTACATTTGGGTAACTGTTGCAAAATCCCCTTCTAGTTTCTTTGCCCATAAGTTTTTGGCACTTTGCAATGATTTGTGGCTGTGCATCCACACAGGCACCAACTTCATGCACAATGAGATCTAATACCTTTGGCTTCAAAATTACATTCTGCTCTCCCTTGACACATGTGGATATTAGGATCAGAGCTTACAACTTCATTTTGGGGCACCTCAGGAAGGTAAGGTGGATCCAAACCCTGGAAGGCACCTAACCATATTGCACAAAGCTCCTGCCTGGAATGTAAACTCTTTGCTCGTGGCTGTAGGAAACTAAAATGTTACAACTAAGGCAGAGAGGAAGAGCACAGGAATTCTTCAGTGCTTTTGTTTGCTACCTGCCCATCAGTCTTGCCAATTTGCTAGTGAAGCCTGGAGATCCTCACATCCCACCAACTGCAGCCTGTGACCCACTGGATGTTAGGAATTCACAAACAAAGGGATTTGGAAAACCTGATCACAGGATGCAGCTCTGCATATGCTGCAGAGCAACTCACAGAGGTTTGAGCTCAGGGAGTCCTCACCTAGGTTTGGACATGCCAACTCCCTGCTTCTCCCCACAGTCAGAGTTAGCTCTAACCAGGAATGATTACATTTTTGAGTGTCACATGAGACCTCTAAGTCATGCTGAAAAAAACTCACCTCTTGTGAAATTTTTGCTGGCAGGCAAAGGAAGAGCACAAATATCTGTGAGCTCAGTGTATACCAAACATGCGTGTTGAAATCTTGCTACAGGTTGAGAGCACAGAGTGGGGAGACATTTATGCACAAGCAATTGCAGCACTGATGACACATGGGAGCTATCAGAGTATCACAAAACTCTGTCCATGGGGAATAAATCAGCTCCTTTGGTGGGTTTTGATCACAGGGATTCAGCTGGATCTGATGACAGCTGGTTTGCATGAGACAATCAGTCTCATCTTTTGGTAACTCCTTCAGAACTGGGCTAGCTGCAGTATTTATCACCAGCTAATGTTTTTACTCATTTCACCGTCATTACAAATATTAGGGAATGCAATTATGAATTGCACCATTAGCAAACCCATGGTTTAACCCCAGCAAACAGGAGGGCCAGATCCACATTCACATTGCCTTCTCAAAGGTTTCTGGAACCACAGCCATAGTGGTGAGGGATCTGTCAGTGCCATTAACAACTTTTTTCCCAGGGATAGTCAACACCATTAATAAGCTTAGATTGTCTCCAGGAGAATATACTTGGTACAAGGGTTGCCTGCCATTGTGCTAACTAACCTGATTTGTGTTTTGCAATATAGGACCCAAAATTCACTTAGTTCACAGCATGCAGACAGTAAAGCTACTATCTCACTTAAAATCCCATTCCTTCTGATTCCTCCATGCTTAGGCTTTGCTGACTCATAAGCAACTTCCACTATGCAAGAGTATGCTGATCTTCAGCAGCAGGCACCAGCATACACAGACACAGAGTCTCCAGGCTGGTAAGTCTAGCATGTGGCAGAGATGTGGGATCAGGCAGCCACAAATGGTTCCCTGCAACCCTGGTGGGGTGGAGAGCCCAGCCCTTAATACATGCTTGAAGCATATCTGCTGAGAAGTGAAACTCCCTTCCTTCACACTCACCACAGCACAAAGGTATTTTGAATCCTACAAAAGGCACGCCAAAAATCAAATTTTTCCATCAACAGAGAAAATGAGGAATGTGTGTATCTGGTCTGTTGGGCTCAAAGGGAGAGGTGATTAATCATCAGCAAGGGAGGATGACTATAGAGGGCAAGTCAGCATCTCTTAGTATTTTGTTTTCCCTCCCCTCATCCCTTTCCCCTTTTAAAATTAATTCTAAGAGATTGTTTATAGTGCAGTCCCCTCTGCATGCTTTGGCATCTTGTCTGAAGTCAGCAAGTCACACCCTTTCTGCCAGCATTCAGAAAACACTGGTCTAGGAAACAGAACCCACCTTAAATGAAGAAGTACAGTGCTTCAGGGGTAGCTGTAGGTGAGGTCCTGGAGAGGGACTGAGATGGCCCATTAAGGGTAAGTGTATGGAATCCTAGCCTCAGTGAACCCACCGAGTGTTTTGCCCCATCAGAGTATATTCTTTCCTCACAAATTTCTGTCAAAAATTTCAGGATTTTACCAGAAATCTTTTGCACCTCTAGAGTCTGCTGTTGATGAAAGCTTCTGCTGTGATCCACTCAGGCTGTGCAGTTCAAGAATGAATGACTCAATGTAAGGATGAGCAGAAGACAAGGCATGGTAAGTGGTAGCCTAGTGATGGTGTGCTTTTTTAACCCTCAGTCACAGAAGTATTACAGTACAAACCACCTACGGAAACAACAGAGGGTAAACTGCAAGACCTATGCTGGTGAGATACTGCACTTGGATTTAAATGTAAAACTGAAGTTTTTGTGCAGCTTCAGTCATTAAGAGTCATGTAGTACTCACTGAGTAATAGAATCATTAATGTCTGCACCCAGACAAAATTCTTGCTCAGATCAATTCCTGCCCTATGGTTTCAGTTGAACTCACTGTTTTCCATTTTGTCTTAAACTCTTGACTGGAAGTGAGGTATTTCCTTTAATACTGTTATATTGAGACCAAGATCTACGTCATTTATAAAGAATTCCAGATTCACAGGGAATAGGAAATACTATAAAAATGTGAAAGAGCAGTCTTTTCCTCTTTCTTTTAGGTAAGAGAAGAGGCAAAACCCTCTAAGCTTCTTCCAGAAGAATTTATGCTGTGGTTTTGATACAGAACAGGCAGCAATACTAACAAAGCCAGTGATTTGCCTCCAAAGGAAAGTTTTAAAGTGGTTTTGATGAAAAGTGTACATAGAACTGGTTCTCTGGTACAAACCTGTTCTTTAGCCTTGGTGCTGGGTACATGGGAAGAGCACCCACGTACATCTAATTAACACAGACATCGCAGAAGGGAGTGGTGCTGGGTAAGAGGTGGTCTACTATAGATCAAGGGAGCTCATCCTCTCAGCAGTGCATCCTAGGGTGCTGTGCAGTGTCACACAGGCACTGCAGAGCTAGGACTGACCTTTCTTCCAGAAACACTAAACATTGGCCCTAGGACTTAAGCAGGAATAACCAGGAACCATGAGCAATTGGGGCACTAGTGGGCAAGTCATGAGTGCAGCTTATCAGTCACTATACTACTGCTCATGTGGAAACAACCCCACATCAGTAATTCTGGCTTACAGCTAAAAGACAAAGAAATCTGAGCACTGGGGACTGACAGAAGTAGGTGTCAGTAGGAGGGTTCAGGACATGTTGTGCAGACTATTTGCAGAGACATGTTTCTGGTGTTCTGAGTCCATAAATAATGTTTACAAAAAGGTATTAGGTACCTTCCCCAAGGGCTGCTAGAAAAAAGGAATAAACAGACCAGAAGGAGCTTAGGCACATTCCAATTTGGGGAGGAAAAAGAGGCTGCTAAGACAACTCTAGCAGACTTATTATGGTACCTTTATGAAACATTTGCCTTTTTTACCCAGAGGGCAGGGGTGAGGGAAATATGATTCCTTGCTCTGACAAGAGTGGAGATCGAATGCTGTATCTGGATGGACTGCACTCTCTTTTCTTGAAGCCACTCCTGCAAAGGTGTCCTAAGCCAGACTGACAGCAGCCAGAGGGGGTTCTGGCAGCTGCTCACATCCCAGGGAAGTGGCAGGTAAATGAACTGGTCTCATCAAATTTAGGAAAAAGCAGGGAATAAGGAAAATACTTGGATTTGCACAAACAAATCTTGCCTTTTTCCATTCTTATTTACAAGGTTGATCCAGGGCAAAACATCACCTCTTCAACCCAAACAAAGCAGCACCCTGCAGAGAGCACTGCAAGTCTGCTGATGTCCTTGCTGTGATCTCGCTGGGGCTTCGAAGCACACTCGCTGTTTAAAGAAATGGATTGCAATGATAAAAGAGAATTATCTTTGCTTTACCCTCATATGTTTAATAAACTCCCATGAAAACTTAACAAATTCCCCCTGCTGCTTCCCCAAATGTCTGTGCCTCAGGCCCAAACTCAGTTATTCCTTTAATCCTGTGCAGGAGATCCAAGATCAAAGTTGGTGGGACTTTGTTTCATCGAAGCTATTCCCAGCACCATCCCTGGAATTCAGACAGCTGCTGGTTTTCATTCCTCAGCCATGGGCTAGCCAGATCTGACACCTCAGTGTTAACCCTTGGTTTTGGCATGAATTATGAACTGGAGTCTTGTCTCCTGAAAACGCCCCTGCTCTGCAGCAGATTACTCACCTTCACCGAGGTACCCCATGGGAATAAATTACTTACTGATATTTGCTCCAAGGGTACCAAAATTCCAGTGGCAAAGGAAGGGATCCCTGTGGAATCTAGGATCTCCTGAGATGGAAGGCAATCTCTAACTACCCATTATATTATCCCCAGGAGAGGGGGAAAATAATTGAAAACATGAAAGATTTACTGGAAAAAACAAGACCAGCCCTGTATTTAATCAAAACATTTTGTTTTGTTCCACTTGTAATTATTTCCACCCAATGAAAAAATACTTTAGAAAAAAAAAAAAAAAAGACAGTTCCCTTCCATGGGCAAACAAAATAAGTCATGTCAATTCCTGTAAAATGCTACAGTGAAGTTGACATATTTTTAATGCTGTGTTGAAATTGTCTTTACTTGTATTGCACTGAACACATCAATTTAGGTTTAATGATCTTATTTCAGTGTTTGTTAGAGTAGTGGTGAGAAAGCCAAAGATTTGTGGGGAAAGAAGCTGAAATGACCATTTCCCCTGAAACTCATGAGAATGTGAATATGAACATGGAATACACCCACATGATTGACTAGGGCAGAGGTTCCGAAAAGATGAAGACTAACCTGAGAGCCCAGGGAATTACTGCTATTGCCAGCTATGTTGGTATCTTGCAATTTTTTTTTTTAATTGGAAACTCTAGTTTTCACATGGTGGAAAGAGGTAAACAGGAAAAAAAATCACGCATTCCTGTACAAGACTCATTCTTACACTCACATGACTGCCTCAAAATGAAAGCAATAAATTGCAGGTACATTAGTTGTAGTTTATTGAGATCCTATGCCAGTAAAGGCTCTCTGTATGTTTGCTTTAATTATCATGTTCCTAAAGAAGGTAACAGTTTATGCAGGTTTACTACAATGCCTATTACTACCCTCCCTTCCCTGTGCCTCATTTACCTGAACTTTGTATTCCCCAGAGAAAAGTGGAAATAACCTTGGAGACTTCTGCTTCAAAACACATTGAGATCAACTGGTGAAACAGCAGTAGAAAAATATTGTCTAGCATACTTCCATATGCTAGGATATTTTTTCCCAGAGTTCTCAAACATTCAGCATCACAGTTGCATTTTCCTGCCTAGAATAGGCCAACCACTTTCTCTTCAATACTGGCTGACTTCAGTGCCCAGGTGAAAAGGGGGCTGTAAGTCACTAGTAGCTTTTAAATGATTTTTCACCAAGAACATTATGCTGGTTTCTGCACTGCCTTGGTGTAAGTCCTGCTTCCTGGCACCATCTCTGCACCTCACCCATCCAACTCTACAGGTATAATTTTATACCCTCTAGCAACAGATACTTTGTGGAGGAGTTAGTGTCTGCCAAGTGTGGTTCAATGCTAATTAATGCAGGCTCCTTGCCATTTTCTCCAACTCAAAACCAACAGCACAACAATCACATCTAATTTTCAGCAGCACTGAATCAAAATATGCCACTGAGATCCATCTGCATGGCCCTCTGCTGCAGCACAAACAGAGTTCAGCTGCCTGCTTCTCAGACAGGTGTGACATTTCAGGACCCACCTGACATTGATTCAAACACCAGTTAGTGTGTTTTGCAGCAGAGAGCATGGCTGGTTTGTAAATGGTGGGAAATCAGCATCTGTTTTGAGGAAAAGGGTGGGTTTGAAAAGGTGGAGGTTGCCCAAGATGTGCCTACTCAACACAGGAAGAGATGTCTGGGAAGCAGCACTGCAAGAAGTAGCTCGTGGGATGGCCGAAGAACATGGACATGAAGCTCTCCCTAGCAGGAGGCCAGCATCTGGGTTACAGAGGAAGGAAGACTCTTTCTTTTTGTGAGAAGAAAGCAGGGTTACCAGGTCTTCACCAAAATACCAGGATGAAATCACAAATTTTATCTGAGATTCTTAAACCTGCTGGTACCAAACCTCATATTACTCATGGAGAGCTCCACCTCCTCCTCCTCCTCCTCCTCCTCCCTCTGGGTACTACTGACATTGCAAAATCTTTTGCTAACCACAATTCTTTCCACATAATATTTTATGTGCCAGTAGAGAAGTCTGATCTACTCTGGGAGGTCAGCACCACCGTTCTAGAGTTTTCAGCTACAAGTATGATGGCTTGGAAGAAACTAGCAGTTAAAACTGATCAAATAACCATAAAAGTTTTTATCTATGACATAGAATACCCAAAAAATCCCCACAGTCAGCTATTAACTAGAATTGTCTAGCTTTGTCTTATATCCCTGTTTCTCCACTCATGGCTTTAAAAATTACCTCTCTTTCTCCTAGAGCTTTCTCAAAGTATTAATGAGCTACACAATCCAAATCTGTATTAAATCTCTGAAAATGTTCAGTTGTTCAGATTTAGGGCTTGGGTTATATTCATATATCAATATTTCCAGGTCATTAGCTCTCGTGTTGGAATAGCAAGTAAGTTACAAACTCGTGTACAGGTGCCATGATGGATTTTCTCTAATTGCCTTTTTCTGTATTATGATGGCTGTGAGTCATTGCAGGCAGGAATTTATATAGCCAGAAAGGCTAAATAAATACATATCAATCTATTGTCCACCAAGAGAGACTAGCATTTGAAGAGAAAGGCCAGGGATGTTCAGAGTTAAGGAATATTTCTATTCCAAGTGGACAAACACGTAATGCTACCTGCAAGTCTTGCTGATAAGAATGTGCAGACACTTGGGTTAGTGCTGGAGCCAGGAACGTTACACCAGATCTGATGTGGAGTGAGGGTGCATGGCTGTGTCTGCCCTGCCCTCAGCTCTCAGGAACACCACAGCCACCCAGCACAGCTCAGTAGCTTCCCAACATAACCACTTGTAATTCCCTGAGCCTTTTTCTGTGCCGTGGAATTACACTGTTCCCTTTTTAAAAGGCAAGAGCTCTCAATTAAAAACAACACTCTACAGTATAATATCCTGCAGATCTGTTCTGTCTTCACAGGAATATCCATAGCAGCTTTGGCATTTCCACTGACTTTGAACTTTGCTAGGGCCAACTCACCTACAAATACAAGGACAATGACAACAAAGGCTTGCTATTTCTGAGGTTCCTGGTGGCCAGGATGAGTGACTGCTGGCAGCACACTGTCCCCTGACCCTGCCATCAGGGATAGGTGAAAGGACACTAGTCAGGGTATCTGCTTCATCCGTAAGAGTAACAGGGACATCCCTCCATACAGCAGTTCCCTGTTGTTTCAGCTGAAGGTCCCAAACCTGCCTTCAGCATGGGGAAACACTGAGACAGAGGAAAAGGGCACTCCTGGCTTCCCACACCCCCTCCTTTTCCCCGCTCATTCCCTTACTGAATCCTCCCCCAGCCTTATCACATTCCCTCCATTCCTCTCATTGCCCTCTGAGCTTGCCTCTGAAATGCTGAGCCTGTGCTGCTGGCGTCCATTGGCTTCCAGACCTGTGCCATGGGGTTCCTGGCCACTGCAGGGAGGGTGTGGGGGAAACACTCACCTCCCACTCATTGTCTTCTGCCACAGCTCTAAAAAATATGTATTCACTCCTTCTCCACCTCTGCTCTGTGCAGCACCACACACACACCCCCTCTTGATGCTATCTATTTACAATAACTCAGTTTCCACAAAATCTCTTCCACGTATTCCTCACTGAAGCACTCTTATCTTATCTTGCAAACCTGACTTGACATCAGGCAGTTTGGTGTTTATATGAAAAAAGGGTTTGGCTTTTAAAACAGTTCAGCAGCCACAAACAGAACTAGGTCTCCAGAATAGCTTAGCCTGCATTTTTGGGCACTAAAATGAGAAGCCAGTTCTTCCAAGAGGGCTCTCTGTAATGGTGTGCTTTAAAAATGTTACTTTAGGTATCCCTGAAACAGTTAGATGTGAAACCTTTGCTGAAAAGTCAGACTCCAGCTTGATGTCTCCCTGGCAGCCAAGCTCATGTGAAATCTGCTCTGCAGCCTTTTGCAGCTCTTGTGAGCCCTTCCATGGTTTCCTGCTGCCTCCTCAGCCTGCACAACGCAGGTTATCAGGGCAAGGCTAAGTCTGGCCCCTTCTCATTTTTACAGTCTGGAACTTGATTGATTCAGTTTGCAAACTTGGGACAATACTTTGTTGTGTCTTTACCTGTTGCTTTACATTGAAACTATCTTGGGAGCAAGCAAATTGTGCTACCAGACTTTAATTCACCAAGTTTCAAAGTTGGGTCATCTGGAAGTCAGAGTTTTTTTATTTTTTTTTAAGAGCACTACCAAGAACTCTGGGGAAGGTACCAGCAAAAACTCTCTCTATACAAATCCACAAAAAATGCATATGCCCATTAGTTTTACCTGGCATAGAAACTTGCGTGTCAGTTCAATTGTATTGGCTTTCAAAAGGAATAGTTGCGCAGTGACTGTTCTGGTGTACAACAGTTTGGTGACATCTGTCCTCCATCCCATGAGTCATGGAGCACCACAAAGTCATGAAATGATCTATCACAAACCTCCTGTTATTTCAGGATACGGAAATATCTCCCAAGCGCTGTATATAGATTACGGATTCATCATGAGCCAACCTGGAAATTTCAGTCTGAGCAGCAGTCTTAAATTAGTAAGTGCATGGAAGTCTGCAGTAAAACAGCAGACTGTCTCCAGTCGTCCCACACTAAACGAGCATACAAATAGAAGTAGAATTTTATAGATAAAAGCACAAATAGCACTGCTAAGATAAAAATCACAAAGGTCCCAACCCCTGAAAGTCATTGGTAGTATTTAATTTTTTTACAGTGGGCTTAAATCAGATCTGAACAGAGGAAATATGAATACAACACTGGCATTTCACATCTGGACCTAGAAGAACCGTGCTTTGGGGTTGGTTTAGAAGGGAAGAAATGTCTCTTCATGACAAACTTGCTTTAATTACTCTGGGCAGCCATGGTCGCTTACTGCTCATAGAAACAGTTTAATACAACTCACAACTTTAATGTTCAGGCAGCTTTACAAAAGGGAAACAGGCTTTTTCCCCTTCTTCTCAGTCAGGGAGATGAAAAGCAAAGAGCACTGAACCAATGTGCTGAGGAGGGAGAGCAGCTCAGTGCGGGTGCAATATCTGAGCTCCTGTGCCCATTCTGTCATATGAAGAGGTGGCAGATATGGGGGGACACAGCAGCAGCCACCTGGTCCTGCACACAGTCATACACAGAGTGTGGTGTAAGATTCACAGTCACGTTACCAACCTCAGTTCACAAACACTGGAGCCTCAGATATCCTCCGGGATGTCCAGAGGAAATACACACCCAAGAACTGCGTATCAGAGTTGTACACAAATGAAAGAGCATTGATTTGGCTTCAGCAAGAGATTTTTTAAATAACAGGTTTTCAGAAACACATGCTATTTGTAAAGTATGTCCTGAGGTCATCCAGACAGGTCCTTGACTACTGAACCTATCTGCTCATCAAGGACAGTTGTTTTCAACATTTTTCAGCCTGGGAAGCCCCTGTATACTTTGGAGGGGGCTCAGGCGGAGTCAGGTCTCATGCAGTATATTTAACTTTGCTAAGAGTCAGCTTGCTTTCCTCAGTTACTCCACCTCAGGACTGGAGCAGCCAGATCCACAAGAACTGCCAACCACTGCTCAAGGCCAAGCTTGAAGTATCTTTTTTTAGTGAGATCCCATTTGGGAACTCTTAGTGCTTCTGTTGAATCCTGGGACAAGTGAGCTCCATCATTTTGCTGAACGGGGGAAGTCCAGGCTCATGTACTGCATGTCAACAATCCTCTGTTCCCATACTTTTTTTAGAAGGTGTACAACAATTTATACCCCCTCCAAGCAGGAAGCGGTAAATTCTGTAATCAGTCTGTGAAAGTACAATTATGAGTGCAATTAAGGTGAAATATAGCTCTATTGAAGTTGGTGGGAGATTTATTATTAACTAAAGTTTCACCCCGGTCTTTCGGGTGGATAGTTATCCTGTTCAAGCAAAGAAGCCATTATTTAATCAAAATGACCTTTATAATGCAGTATTACTCTCACATTCAAACATTCAGGACATGTTTACTTTAATCAGTTCTAATTAAATTGTTATACATGAAAACTATTTAGTTCTACTAGTGAATGCATTATTCAGGGGAAAAGTAATGCAAATTGTCCAGGATCTCATTAAGTGCTACTTATACTTCTTAAACTCTGCTGATGTTTTTGCAAGTCACATTTAACTCGTCTTGTACTCCACTGAAACTTTAGGATTGCCCTAAAATGAGAGTGAGCTAAACTAAAGCAACTGCAGCATTTACAGTGATGCAGCATTTGCAACAAGATAATGAAGTAGTGATTGCCCAACCTGCAGCCCCATTAATTGCAAGGTTTAAGGAGCACTTTCACAGCCACTGGGATTCTCCAGGCATTAAAAGCAAAGAAGCTTGGGGGGGGCTGATGGATGCTCTGGATACTCTCACACCCCATCTCTGGGCCAGGATACAGTGTTGGCACATGCCTGGCAGACCCTGCCCAGCCTGGCTCCTTCCCAGCAACAGATCAAGCACAGGTGGAGGATACCCATTTTTCTGCATTAGGCAGAGTCATGATGGGGATGGAAAAACAGGTCAAGCCTGGGACTGGCTGGAGCTTTGCAGACCTGCTAGCACCTCAGAGAGTGAAAAGGGAGGCCCAGGTCAACACAGCAGTCTTTAGAGTTCCTCCTCCTCATCTTTACACACAATTTCATGGTGGAAAACTCCTTGACATTTCCCTCATATCCTCTATATTTTCTGTCACGGTCCCTTGGATTACCATCTAGTTTTACAAGTCTCCTTATGACAAAGCAGAACATGAAAGTATCCTTCCCCTCTAGAGTGACCCTGATCTGTGAGACCTTTGTCAGGGTCACAGAAGCAACCCCCTGGCACCCCCAGGACACCAAGGTCCCAGCAGAAGAATAAGGCACCTTCCCCTCACACCCAGCTCAGCTTGCTTGCTTTCTTGCTTGTTTCCTTCCTGGTTGCCTCTGGTCCTCAAGCACCTCTACTACTTTCCAGATACACACCTGCTCTTCAACATCACTCCTCTCTCTTCCTCCACTCACACTTGACGATCTCACCAATGAATGGCCCCAAGGTGCTCACCACTGCTCTGCTGCCCACCCCAAATCAGGCACCATCCTCTCTTGGCTGAGACCTGGTGCTTAGTCTCAGACATCTGGCCTGAAACCACTAGTGGAGAGGGGTGTAGGCATGGTGGGGTGAAGAACTCCTGATGGGGATCCCCTCTGCGCCTGCATTGCCACCATCCAGCCTGAAGTATCACAGAAGGAAAACAGAGAGTTTGGGTTGTGCCATAAGCCAGAGAGCAGCCAGCAATCACAGTTCAATGCAGCTCAGCCTGCCTTTGGAAGATGTGGGTGAGATATGCCAGCTTGTCCTTTGGCTGAGAAAGGTGTACACTCTGAGGGCACACAGTCCACAGGAAAGTGAGGGAACTGTCCTGGCTCTCGAGGCCTAAAGAGCAGTGACTGAGTTTAAGCACTTGTTTTAACAGCTTTTGAAGTCAGCCCTTCAGCCCAACTCAGTGAGCACAAAGGTGCTTCCATTGTGCACCAGAGGAAGTAATGTGCCTGGCAAGCCACTGGCCCTGACTTCCCAGGGCAGAGTTCTGGACAGCTGCTTCCTATGTGATTCACCAGGGCTCCTTTTACAGCAGGGTGGAGTGGGGACCACATACCTGCTCCAGGATCAAAATACACCAGGTATTTGAGCCTTTTCTGCTCTGAAAAGGATGGTGGACACACCAACAAGCAGAACTGGCGCTGAGCTAAGTGACAGCTTTTTCTCCTGCTCTGTGTTTGGGGAATTGACTGGGCCAGCAGCATCCTTAAGAGAGGCAGAGAAGATGGAGTTTTTCTTGTATAGACAGGGTTTGCTCATTTTGAGTACCAAGTATTAATAAGAGTTAATTGAGTGTATCAGATGCCCTGAAGGAAGGGCAAAAACTGAAATGTATTTAGACTATGACAAGTGGCTGGAACAAGACACAAGATTCACAAGAGTAAACACATTATCAGAGTCAAGAGCTGCTCACCACCCCCAGAAACTATTTTTTGCACCATAAGTGCACTGCAGTGAAACAACTTCCTCTTATGTGACCCCAAACCTTCACCTGGACAAGCTGTACACATACAGGCCACTGCCAAGTTAGCAAGAGAACCAGGAAGCTGGAGTCTTCTGGAAACTTCCGTTTACAGGAATGCAAATATCATGCAATTCCTCTTTAAACCCACACCTCTTTTTTTTCCCCTTGACCTGTCCCTCCTGTGAGGGAGGCAGCACAGGCTGCCCTGAGCCATGCTCACCAGCACCCTGCCTGGTATCCTGCCTGCAAGGCACAGCCCCCCGGTACCCCCAGGCTGGCACTGACACCCTCATGCAGAGAGTGCTGGGAGTCTTTGCTTAAATGACATTTATACTGCACTGCTGGCATGGTGGATAGGGCAAAGGTAGCTAAAATCAAAAAACAAGAAAAAAAAAACCCATACAGACACCCACTGGGCACAGATCTATAACATGCCTGATGGGTGCTGGACAGATATATCATCCCTGTCCTTTCTCTGCTGCTGGGGAGTACCCCCATAACAGAGCATTAAATCTACCCCTTTTCCCACACTGACACACAGATATCCAATGTCCTTCTGCCTGCTACATCCCAAAACCTTGCTTGCACCAGAGTGAAAGAAAACATATTTAAGTCAAGAAGGTGATTGCATGGCACAGAGTCCTTTTGTGCCACGCTGCAGGTGTACAAAACAAACCAGGAGGTAATCAAGCAACCTGTCCAGATCCAGCCTTTAACTAAGGGGTCATGGAATGGGATGGAAAACAAGGTCTAATATATGTATATGATGAAAGGTTGACAGTTATTTCATTGTGTGCTTCAGTGTGAAAACCACAGTGACAATGATACTGGAATGTGTTTTTCGTCACCACGAATACTTCACGCCAGCTGGAGAGACCTTTTACATGCATGAGAAATCCTGTGCTTTGAGGGCTGCACAACTTAAAGGAGTCAGGCCCTGAAACTACTTGCAAAAATCCTGTTCTCCCAGACAAGCTGTAGCAGAAGAAGATGAAGTCATTTACATGTGGGACATGCCTAAAGCCAAACAGCAGAGGAACACATCTCCCAGCAGCTCACCCATGCAAAGCTGCACCTGCTCAGGGATCTGTCCTGCTGCTTCATAATTTGGCTTCTGGGGAGTTTTTTGAAACAAAGCTCACATTTGACATGTCCTCCTTTGCAGCTGCAGAGCATTTCAGTGGACACATGCTACACACGTAGCAGTCATTTTTATGGAAGATCTGGGACTGCACAGTAGTAATTGGGGCATGAGGGAACAATATAATGGCCCAAACAACACAATAGTTTTAGGAGTCATCACTGAATGCATCTCTCTTGCTTTCCAGGTGCCTAACTTTAGAACTGCAGTACAAACAGACCTTGCCCAAAGCCCTCAGCACCCTCCTTGGTGAAAGCAGCTCCCTGAGAGCTTGTGCCTGACTTCTCTGCAGTAGGGAAGTACCCTCTGCTCTGAAGATGCTTCCCACAAGCTCCAAGCTGATAGAGAAGACAAGAAACATAGGATGCAGCTGTACACCCAAGGGATCCAGAGACACAACAGCTTTCCATACTTGCAGACTTCTTTGGGTGGAGAGTTTTCTCATGACTGAGGAAATTGATGCATCCATCAAAAACTAAGCTGATGCTGACTAAGAGGTTTTTTCTCTTCCTGTTACATCCTCTGCAGCTCAAGAGGGAATTTCCTGCCCAGTTAAGATTTGGAGAACATATCTCACACTCTTAGCACATTGGTGAATGGGAAGGAGACACAGCACAAGGACTGGCAGCTGCAGGGAAAGGGCAGATGTAGTGTGGGCCAAAAGCCACAGGGCATCTGGTGATGAGGCCCCAGTCCCCAGGCCAGGCTGATCCAAGTCCATTTTCCTGCCGGGCTGGTTCCTCCCCATCCTTGTGCTCTGCTCCAGGACAGCAATGTGCAGCACAGCCCCAGCTCCCCTCACTAATAAGTTGGACATTAAGGAAAAGGAACAGATCATCCTCAAAACTCCAAATTAAATGGTGAGGTCTGACAATACCCTCACTGCTAGACAAGAGATGAAGCTACAAGATAGAGGCATCTTTACTTTCTTGTATTACAGCAGCAACTGGGTTCAACATATACAGGGAATATGACCTTTCCCATGTCAAGAGCGTTCACCAGTTTTAGATAAAAGCGTATTAATAATCAGTTTCCCTTTTCTGCACTTCAAGCTTAGGCACCAAAACCAAGCATCACTTTTGTTTCTTGCCAGTGGGCTGTTTTTGATGATGGCTGGAACTGGTGGTTCCTTTGGAGGGCTTCACTGATGTTCATAATACAAGCACAAAATGGTAAAATCTCCCTTTAGGTAGATGCAGTTACACTGGCACAGAAGTCCTAAGCATGCTAAAGCTTTTTCCTGATTCAGTGCTAAGCTATTCAAGTGTAAAACATCTTGATGCTAATATAGCAAATAAACCTGAGTTGAAAAAATACATAAAACACAGTTACGCTGCTAAAACTTTCCAAGTATAGAAAGAAATAATCACATGTAACAACTAAAAACAGCTTTGTGGAGCCCTCTAGACTCTGAACATTGTAATATATTGTGTCAACACGGGGCATTTCCAATTTAATTATCAGTTTCATACACACAAACACACCCTCTTGTGAGAGTACCTAAGGCACTGAAATCTGCTCTTTGCCAACCATTTTCATTCCATGTTTGCCCTAGCCCAGGGCTAGAGTACTTGTCTTGTACACATTCCAGGGGATATTTTATTGTTGTTCAAAAGCTTACTGTCAGTGGGTTGTTTTATTTATTATATTTGGTAACACAGTCATTTCTGTTGGCCTCAAGCATTCGTTGAACACAAGGGAGCAAACCAAGCTTAGAAACAGCCAGCTTGAGACTCCTAAGGAACTTAGATTTCTGACAGCATCACTTTGCTTACTACAAATTAGATACTTTTCAGAACACTTTGGGCTGCAGCTATTTACGAACATCAGCATTATAGATTTTTCCTTCTCCAAATTTGTTATGAAAATAAAAAGAGTCTCCAGGTAATATAGGAGTGTGCTCAGCAATGTACAAAACAATGGAGCTCAATGGCAGAAAGAGAGTGTAGAGAAAGTGGACAGCAGAGCTGACGGTAAGAGGCTGATTCTTTGTCCCCAAAATTCCTTTGGCTGTGCTACTGAATTCATGCTAAGGCATCTGTAACTACTCTTCTGCTGCTCTAATAATTTAAGCCTGCCAACTGCAGCTGAGAGCTGAGAGGGAGCCCAAGCTGGGCAGAGCACGGCAGCGTGTCACACACCAAGCACCCAGCACTAACCACAGCACTGTCTCAGGGCAGGAGACAGGGACCTCCTTCCCCAAGGGAACCTGCAGCTTTCCTTCTCACCAGCCCAAAGAATGTGCAAAACCTGGTTCTGTCCTCACAACAAACTATACTCTTTGGTATCCCAGAAAAACAGGAATAGGTGCTGAGTGTTTCAAGAAAATCAGATGCAGCCCACAAACACTATCTCACTGCAGTGGGAAGCTAGGGGGGGAGCAGTAAAGTCCTCCCAGCCTGGGGAGAAAATATGCCTTTTGGTGGATGACACAAATTTGGGAGCAATTAATAATTAAATACAAGAGCAATGTGGTGGGGAAAGGGATCAATTAGACACCCTACCTTTCAATTGTGGCTGGTGCCAATCAGTGAACTCCAGTGACTACTACAGCAAAAAGTGAATTCATCTTAGTTGATACTTGGCCAGAAGGGTGTGTTGCAGGAGAGCTGGCACCTGCAGAGTAATGGGGCAGCAGGACTGATCTCCCCTGACAGCTCCCCTCTCACTCACTTTCTCATGGCATTTGTAGCACCCCTGGCTCTGTGATCTCTCTGGGGCCACTGATCCTATGGACAGCTGAAGTCCATGGAATTAGGCCGGTTTAACCGGTGGAGCAGCACCTTTTCTCCTGAGAGTGCTCATGTCAGCAGAAGTCTGGATGGGGGAGAACACAGGGACTGGTGCTCTCTTAGCAAGCAGAGACCCTGTATAGGTTAAGGGGCTGCTTGTTATAGGGACTTGTGCTCCTTAAACCTAGCCTAGGAGTAATTTCCCACACGTTTCCCAAGACAACACTCCAGTGGGCTCAGCCATGCCCAGGGCATCCCAGAATGGGATGCATGTTTGGAGTTCACTCCAGTAAGGTAACACTGCAACTCTGCCCGTGGGAGCTTGCACCCAGAACAGTCCTGACACTTCCTTCTCTCTCTTCTTACCCATAGCCTGCAGCTCCAGTGACAACCAAGGCAGTTTTGCATTATGAGCACATAACATGCAATTTAAATAGAGAACAAGAAAAAAACTGGAAAAAAAGGAAAAAAAGAAAAAAAGAAAAAAAAAACCCCAAACAACAAAAACCAACAAACCCACTCTACTTTCTTTCTCTCCTCCCCACCCTAAACATTCCAGCCTTCCCTGCCACTACAGCGGGGAGTTGTCTATTGATATTATGCAAGTGCTGAAATATTTTTCTTTTTCTTCTCTCCCGATCTTTTTTCCTCTCTCCCCCTCTCTTCTCCGGGGGTTGCAAAGGTAGTTCAAACCCCTCCAGTCATCTCGGCTTATCAGCCACAGGAGATACATTCCTCTGGGCTGCTCCCTTTATAAGTCACTGCTGGCGGGGCGCCCGCCCGCCGCTCCGC